>JAMJFZ010004023.1:12062500-12597500 GCA_026225945.1 Cricetomys ansorgei | reverse complement strand
ACAGTCACTGGTGGTTGTGAGCTGCCCTTTGTGGTTGTGAGTTGCCCTAATGGGTGTTGGGAATCAAACCTGGCTCCTTTGCAAGAGCAGTATATGCTTTTAAACACTGAACCATCTCTCAGCAACCCCCCCCCCCCCAAACACACATTTTTAAAAATATAGGTCAATTAGGAAGAATCACGCAATATCCAAAAATCCTTATAAAACAATTTTATCCTACATAAAACTCAACAATATACTCTTAGGATATATATTTTCAATACCTAGGGACTTTAAGCAAATACGTGTTAGGTAAATATGTTAGACAAAGGCTCTGTACAGTCTTGTGAGGTGTATCCAATCCCATCCAGTACTAGTACAACTCAATTTTTAAACAATGCAGACTTGATGTTCCTTCCTAGGAGATTCATAGCAATGGGGAGAACATGGATATTTATGCACAGAGACATATAGCATTCGGAAGCAAGAATAAGTGGGCACTTTGTACAGAGCTCTTGGGAGACTGATAATGGACCAGGTACCAGTGTGATGCCTGGGACATTAAAACCTGGTGGAATCACAGCAGGGGCCTCTGCTGTGGTGTGGGTCGGGGAGTGAGAGTCCCTGGGGAGCCCGAGTATTCACAGGATCTGGCCCAGCAAGGTGAGGAGAAGTTTGGGTGGAGGAGCTGGTGTGTCAGTACAGTGAATGAGGAATTGAGCCAGAAGCCGACTTAGGCAATGGCGGGTCAAGAACCTCAGGACCAGAGAGCCAGCTCGTTAGTGGGCTGTGCAAGTTAAAACAAACCACTGTGGCAATCAACTCTGCCACTGTTCTGGGTGCAGATATTTCCATTTTCAATGTCAAAATGTGTGCACATACAGGATTGCAAGTTAGAAAAAAAAAATTATAGTCATTCAAATGGGTTCACTCTCTCTTCTGTCTTAAAGTCTTACATATATTTGATAAAATCGGCTCCCTGTCACCTTCCAAGTTATTGATAAAACCTTCTCAGTATGGTGACTCTAGATAATGATAGTGAACTGCGCATTTCACAGAAGCTGGGAGGGTTTTGAATGTTTTCCTCAGAAAGGAATGATAAATCCTTGAGATGTGCTTGCCAGGGTTTTGTAGAAGGTATTTCATAAATAAATGTATACCATTTTTATGGGCCCATTTGAAAAAATAATTATTGACTTGGACAGAATCTGAACAAAGTCCATGGGAATGCCACCAGACTCCTTCCAGGGTGATAAGACACTGCGAGAAGCCCTGTCAAGGGATTATAAATCCAGCTCTTGCCCCGGACACATGCCCACTTTTGCACAGAGCAAAGCAGGAAGAGGAAAAGGACTCACAGAAATCAAGATGTAGGGCTTGTGAATGATCACTAACCTGGTGGAGGTGGGGCGACAGAGAGAGACAAGCACATGCACGTATACACAGATACACAGAGAGAGAGACAGAGATAGAGAGACAGGTACACACACACAGATACACACAGACACAGACACACACACACACACACAAAGAGAGAGAGAGAGAGAGAGAGAGATGAGCTAGACAAGTTCCTAGTGAGCCCACACTAGTTCCTGGCAAGCACTGTTTTCTTGTTAAAGAACTCAGATGCCCATCTGTTCAGTAATCTCTTCTAGATTTTGATTGGCACCGATGGTACTCATTAATCAAACTGTGAATTTCATTTATTAACCCTGATTAAAAATCAGATCAGTTTTTTATGCATGTGTTGTGTGTGTGTTGCATGTGTGGTTTTTGTGTGTGCTGTGTGTGTTTTGTGTGCGGTGTTGTGTGTTCTATGTGTGTGTGCATTTTGTATGTGTTGTGTATGTTTTGTGTGCATGTATTGTGTGTGTTTTATGTGTATATTTTGTGTGTGTGTGTGTGTGTGTGTGAAAGAGACAGAGACAGAGACAGAGAGAGACAGAGACAGAGACAGAGAGAGACAGAGACAGAGACAGAGAGAGACAGAGACAGAGACAGAGAGAAAGATCAGGCATACAAGTAAATGTTGAGTCCAGCAATCAGCCTTAGGCATTGTTCCTCAGAAGCCATCCACCTTGCTTTTTTTTGGAGACAGGATCCCAAAACAGCTAGGACAGCTAGGTTGGCTCCTAGGCAGTCCCAGAAATCTGCCTGTGCCTACCTGCAAATCCCCAGCTACCATAAGCTACCATAAACACAGCCACCACACCTGGCTTCTTATGTGGATGTAAGGACTGAACTCAGTCCTCACGATTGTGTGGTGAGTATTTTACTGACTGAGCCATTTCCCTAGCCCTAGGCCAATGTTTTTCATGTATAGCCTTTTTGTGCCATCCCTCTGGTTTTCTGGGGACGCTTGCTGTCCTTTGGACAGTCAGCTCTTTGGACAGGGTGAGTTAGTCTTTCTCATCTGCTTGGGCTTGTTGGCAGTATGGAGCTTCCAGTTAGGACCAGTATGCACCTGGCTTCTGTTCTTGTAAATCTGGAACCTGGTCCCTCCTGGGCTGGGCTGGGCTGGAGTCTGGGAGCAGGAATCCTTTTCAGGTACTTCTGTAAACAACGACTCTCCATTTGTGGGGCTTCACAAGTGCTGTGAACCTTCTCAATCTCTTTAGCTCTTCCAGACGAGGACGGAAGTCTCATTTACTATGTCCAAGCCTCTTCCTCTACGTGGGGCTGCCAGGCCCCGTCTCTTAATGAAGGCATATCTCCCCCATTCTCTTCTCCCTAAGCCTCTCCTATCTCCACTCCTTTGACCATTATGACCTCATTGTGGCTTTAAGGGGTTTAAGCGGTTTAATTTGAAAACGGTTCAAATACACTTTTTTTAAATAAGATTTTTTTTTAATTTTACTTTTCTTCTCTTGAATAATACATCCCAATACCCCTCCTTTCCTCCCTCCACTCCCCCCAGCTCCTCCCATCTGCCCTCTTCCCAAATCTTCCTCCCCCTCAAAAAAAAAAAAATGTTGTTCTCCCAGGGTTCTGGGAACAAACAGGACACAACAAGATGAAACATAGCTAGGGGTACTAATCCCTACATCAAGGATTCTTTGTTTAGATCTGCACCCCATTTTTTAATTGTATTATTTGTTTTCCTTATGTCTGGTTTCTTGAGCTCTTTATATATTTTGGAATAATTTTGTCCTATTGATGAATTCCTTTGCTTTACAGCAGCCTTTCAGTTTCATAAGGTCCTATTTATTTATTTATTTATTTATATTTTTTATTTTGTTTTTTGAGACAGGGTTCCTCTGTTGTAACTCTGGCTGATCTGGAACTCACTCTTTAGATCATATTGGCCTTGAACTCACAGATATCCACCTGCTTCTGCCTCCCAAGTGCTGGGAATAAAGGTGTGGGCCACCACCACCTAGCTATGAGGTCATATGTATTAATCGTTGATCTTAGTACTGAGCTATCAGTGATCTGCTCAGGAAGTTGTCTCCTGTGCCAATGAGGTCAAGGCTATTTTTCACTTTCTCTTCTATCAGGTTCAGTGTATCTGGCTTTATGTTGAGGTCTTTGATCCATTTGGACTTAAGTTTTGTGCAAGGTGATAAATATGGTCTATTTGCAATCTTCTACATGCAGACATCCAACTAGACCATAACCGTAAGTGTGTGGATTTATGTCTGGGTCTTCAATTCAGTTCCATTGATCAACATGTCTGTTTTATGCCAATACCATGCATTTTTGTTTTTGTTTTACTATAGCTCTGTAGTACAACCTGAGATTGGGGATGGTGATACTTCTAGAAGTTCTTTTATTTTTCAGGATTATTTAGCTATCCTGGGTTTTTTGTTTTTTCCATATGACGTTGAGTATTGTCCCTTCCAGGTCTGTAAAGAATTGTCTTGGGATTTTGATAGGGATTGCATTGAATTTGTAGATTGCTTTTGGTAAGATTGCTATTTTACTATGTTAATCCTACCACTCCAGAAGCACGAGAGATCTTTCCATCTTCTAAGATCTTCAATTTCTTTCTTCAAAGACTTAAAGTTTTTGTTATGCAAGTCTTTCACTTGCTTGGTAGAGTCACCCCAAGATATTTTATGTTATCTGTAGCTATTGTGAAGAGAGTTGTTTCCCTGATTTCTTTCTCATTCCATTTGTTGTTTGTTTATAGGAGGGCTACTGATTTTTGTTCAGTTGATCTTGTAGCCAGCCACTTCACTGAAGTTGTTTATCAACTGTAGAAGTTTCGTGTAGAGTTTTTTTGGGTTGTTTATATATAGTATCATATCATCTGCAAATAAAGGTACTTTGACTTCTTCCTTTCCAATTTGTATCTCTTTGTGCACCTTCTGCTGTCTTATTGCTCTGGCTAGAACTTCAAGTTCTAGAGAGAGAACAACCTTGTTTTGTTCCTGATTTTAGTGGAATTGCTTTCAGTTTCTCTCTATTTAATTTGAAGTTGGCTGTGGGCTTGCTATAAATTGTTTTTATTATGTTTAGGTTTGTCCTTTGTATCCCCAATTTCTCTAAGACTTTTATCATGAAGGGGTGTTAGATTTTGTCAAAAGCTTTCTTGGCATCTAGTGAGGTGATCATGTGTTTTTTTTTTCTTTCAGTTTATTTATATGGTAGATTGTGTTGACTGATTTTCCTATGTTGAATCACCCCTACATCTGCCTACTTGATCATGGTGGATGATCATTTTGATGTCTTCTTGGATTCGGTTTGCAAGTATTTCACTGAGTATTTTTGCGTTTAAGTTCATGAGGGAAATTGGTCTGTAATTCTCCTTCCTTGTTGAATCTTTTTTTGGTTTGGGTATCAGGGTGACTGGTCTCATAGAATGAGTTTGGCAGTGTTCCTTATTTTTCTATTTTGTGGAATAATTTGAGGAGTATTGTCGTTAACTCTTCTTTGAGTGTCTGATAGAATTCTGTGCTAAAACCATCTGTTCCTGGGCTTTTTTTTGGCTGGAAGACTTTTAATGACCTCTTCTATTTCCTTGAGGGTTAAAGGTCTGTTTAAATTGATATTTGATCTTGACTTAACATTGGTAAATAGTATCTATCAAGAAAATTATCCGTTTTAAAGTATGACCTAATGACTCTTTGGATTTCTTCAGTGTCTGTGGTTATATCCCTCTCTTTGTTTCTGATTTTGTTGATTTGGATATTCTCTTCCTGTCTTTTAGTTAGTTTGGATAAGAGTTTGTCTATCTTGTTGATTTTCTCAAAGAACCAGCTCTTTGTTTCGTTGATTCTTTGAATTGTTCTCTTTGTTTCTATTTTATTGATTTCAGCCCTCAGTTTGATTATTTCTTGCTGTCTACTCCTCTTGGGTATGGTTACTTCTTTTTGCTCTAGGGCTTGTAGATGTGGTGTTAATTTGCTGGTTTGTGATCTCTCCACTCTTTTTTGGTAGGCACTTTGTGCTATGCATTTTCCCCTTAGCACTGCTTTCGTTGTGTCCCACAAGTCTGGGTATATTGTGGATTCATTTTCATTGAATTCTAGAAAGTCTTTAATTTCTTTCTTTATTTCATTTTGACTCAGTCATTGTTCAGTAGGGCTGTACAATATCTATGGATTTGTGGGCCTTCTGTTGTTGCTGTTGTTGAAATCCAACTTTAACCGTGATGGTCTGATAGGATACAGGGGATTATCTCAATTTTCTTGTATCTATTGAGACTTGCTTTGTGGCCAAGTGTGTGGTCAGCTTTGGAGAAGGTTCCATGAGGTGGTGAGAAAAAGGTATATTCTTTTGTATGTGGGTGAATTGTTCTGTACATATCTGTAAGATCTATTTGTTTTATAACATCTGTCAGCTCCAGTATTTCTCTGTTTAGTTTTTGTCTGGATGACCTGTCCATTGATAAGAGTAGGTTATTGAAGTCTCCCACTATCAATGTGTGCCCATCATTTTAGAAATGGTTCTTTTATAAATATGGGAGCACTTGTGTTGGGGGCATAGATGTTAAGAACTGAAACGTTGTCTTGGTGCATTTTTCCTTGGAGGAGTATGAAGTGTCTTTCCCTGTCTCTTTTGATTAATTTTAGTTTGAATTCTTAATAATTCTCAATAATAATTAATTGAATTAAATTTAGTTTGAATTTGTTGGATTTAGAATGGCTATACCCACTTGCTTCTTGGGTCCATTTGCTTGGAAAATCTTTTCCTAACCTTTTACTCTGAGGTAGTGTTTATCTTTGATGTTAAGGTGTGTTTCTTGTATGCAGCAGAAGGCTGGATCCTGTTTTTTGCATCCATTCTGTTCATCTGTGTCTTTTATTGGGGAATTGAGTCCATTGATGTTGAGAGATATTAAAGACCAAAGATTGCTCGGTCCTGTTATTTTGTAGTTGTGTGTGTGTGTGTGTATGTGTGTCCTTTCTCTTGGTTTTTAATGGCATAGTTGTGTGCTGCTGTGGTGGTTCACCAAGAGAGACAAGGAGGCACTTTCATAGATGGATACTCTGGCAGACCTCAGCAGAGGGAACTACTATTCTGGCCAGCACATACTGGACAGTGGAACTCCAAGCATCTGAGCTCAGGTGTTTTTATTGATTCAGAACTCCTCAGGTGTTCTGCTGATAGCATGTGCAGATCATGAGCAATCAAACACCCCCCATATTAATCCAACACCTGCAGACAATCCAAAATGCCAAGATCTAGGCAACCCCTCACCCAACAGTGCACAAAACAATTATTTTATACATAACTAAAAATAAACTTCCACAACAAAAGGTGTGGTATTATTTATTTCCTATGTTTTCATACATGTAGTTAAGTTCCATGAGTTGGAGTTTTACTTCTACTATCCTCTGTAGGGCTGGATTTGTAGACAGATATTGTTTGAATTTGGATTTACCATAGGCTATTTTGTTTGCTCCATCTATGGTGATCAAGAGTTTTGCTGGGTATAGTCTGTGTTGGCACCTGTATTCCCTTAGAGTCTGTAACACATCTGTCCAGGCCCTTCTGGCTTTTACAGTGTCCGTTGAGAAGTCAGGTGTAATTCTAATTGGTTTGCCTCTATATGTTACCTGCTTTTTTCTCTTGCAGCTTTTATAATCCTTTTTTCTGTATGTTTAGTGTTTTAATTATTATGTAGCAGGGTACTCTTTTTCTGGTCTATTTTTTTGGTGTTTTTTATGCTTCTTATACCTTTATAGGCATCTCCTTCTTTAGGTTTGGGAATTTTCTTCTATGATTTTTATTAAAAATATTTTCTGGGCCTTTGAAGTGAGATTCCTCTCCTTCTTCTATTCCTATTATTCTTAGGTTTGATCTTTTTAGGTTGTTTCCGGTTTCCTGGATGTTTTGTGTTAGGAAATTTTTGGATTTGATATTTTCTTTCATTGATGTATCTATTTCTTTTACAGTATCCTCAACTCCTGAGATTCTCTCTTCCATCTCTTGAATTCTGTTGCTATAGCTTGCCTTTATAGTTCCTGTTCACTTTTCTAGATTTTTCGTTTCCAAGATTTCCTTGCTTTATGTTTCCTATGGCCTCTATTTCCATTTTCAGGTCTTGGACAGTTTTGTTCATTTCCTCTGCTTGTTTGCTTGTGTTTTCCTGGGTTTCTTTAAGGGATTTATTCATTTCCCTCCTTTGTTTGTTTGTCTTTTCTTCGATTTTTTTTTTGAGGGATTTATTCATTTCCTCTTTAAGGGCCCCTATTATCTTTGTAAAGTTGGTTTTAAGATCTTTTTCTTGTGCTTCTGCTGTGCCGGGTGTTCGGGTCTTGCTGTAGTAGGGTGCTGGACTCTGGAGGTGACATGCTGCTCTGGCTGTTGTTGGTTGTGTTCTTATACTGTTCTTTAGGCATCTGGCTTTGGAGCAATTATCAGTGTAGGTGCTGAGTTCCTGGATTTGTCTTTATTGGATGAATGTTTTGTTCCTTGGGGTTTTTTTTTTTTTTTAATCCTTTCTGGTCTTCTGTTCTTTGTGGCCTATTGTTGAGCAGGGGTCTCTACACAAGGTAAGTGCTAGAGCTCTGGGGGCTGGCTTGACCTTTGGTCCATCAGAGAATCTCTTTCTGAACTGGGGGCTGAGTCTTGGAGAGCTTTCTTTGGGCTTGTATGACCTGCTCTGGAGGAGGGGCTACTTGCCTGGTCTCCTGGCTGGCTCGTGTGGTCTGTCCCGGGGCAGGATCTGTTCTCCTGAACTGGGTTGCTATACCTACACTGGGGCAGGGGCTGTCTGCCTGAGTTGGTCTTCTGGACTCAGAAGCAGTGACCAGCTCAAATACACTTATGAAATATTTGAACAGTGGCCTCCTATGGGATGTAACGTGGCAGCCAAGAGGAAGGCAGATTTCCATCTGTATGTTCAGCTTAAGAAGCTTTCCACTGTCTGTTCCAACTCCCTCCATTTGAGCTTGATGGTATTTCTATTACATTTTTTAGTGTGTGTGTGCTTGTGTGTGTGCCATGGCGTACATGTCACACGTAGAGGTCAGACAACAACTTGCAGTTGTTGGTTCTCTCCTTTCACCATGTGGATTCCAGCAACTGAGCTCAGGTTGTCAGGCTGGCAGTAAGCTCCTTTACACACTGAGCCATTTCACTGGTCCCAGCTTAATGGTTTTTCTTCTTGGTAGAAAGACATAAAAACAATAGCTAAAAATCTTGGCTTTCTCACCCCGAGTTGCATATTTTCCTCAAGGAGAGTCTTCCTTCTATTTGAAGCACACACCATAAAGAACAACCATTAGGGAATTCATTTAAGCATTGTACATAGATTCCAATGCTCATCTTACGATTTCTTTTCATGCATAAGGCATATGTGCTTGTGTGCAAGTTCATATGTGTGTGAGTACACGTGTGTGTCCATGCATGTAGAAGCCGAAGGTGGACATCTGATGTCTTAATCTTAGTTACTGAAGCAGCAACTCTCATTTAAACCCAAAGCTCACTAATATGGCTAGTGTCCCTAGCCAGCTTGGTTTGGGTATCCCTGGCTCCACATTCTGGGCACTAGACTTACAGTCAGGCTGCCACACTTCCCCGGCATTTAAGATGGTTCTGAGGGACCCAGATTGCATGCTTGTATGGCAAGCACTTTAACCACTGAGCCATCTCTGTCCATTACTACTACTGTTTCCTAATGGTAAAATGAACTAGGATTGGGATACATATAATAAAATATTATTCAGCCATTTGAAAAGTAGAAAAATTTGCAATATGAAACAACATAGTAAAGTAGCAATTGCTATATATTAAAAAATGAAATTTATACCAAACAAAAACTGCCCACGACTAGTGAAGAGTATAAAGGAACAATATCACTAGTCACAAATATCTAAGGAGCTGATACGTTTCTTTTTAGTAGTTTAGCATGCACTAATTTCACAAACGTGAAATAATGGTGAATACACAGTTCTGAATCCTAATTCTGTCCTTTGCATCTGTGAGTGTGTGGGTATATACGTATGTGTGTATGTTTGTGCGTGTGTGTATGTATGTGCATGTAGAGGCCAGAGGACAACATCGACATGCTGTTCTTGGAGTTAGCCACTCTGTATCCTCCGTGTGTGTGTGTGTGTGTGTGTGTGCGTGCGCGTGTGTGCATTTATGGTACGTGCATGTGCATATGCTTGTGTGAATCTGTACATGCAGAGACAAAAGAAAGATAGTGGGTGTCCTTTTCTATCATCCTTGGCTTATTCTTTTGAGACAAGGCCTCTCAGTAAACCCTAGGGACTCCCCTGTCTTCCCGCCCAACCCAGTGCTGGGTTACAGAGACATGTGTCACATGCACATTTCCATGTGAGTGCTGGGGCCGGGTCCTAGGTGATGGCGCTAGCACAGCAAGTATCTTACCCAGAAGCCCTCTCCCTGGCTCCTGGATGTTATTTCTTAAGCTTTCTACACTGCAAGTAACCCCATCACCAGTAGAATTCTCTGTAAACCGTTTAAATGTCTCCATACTGGGCAATGTAGGGCACACCATGATTTAGCTCATCTCTTTCCCTTGTTATTAAACACTGAGGTTGCTTCAGTCGTTTACCTTTTTGTAGAATTTCACAGTGAAACCCATTACTCATAAATTACCCATAAATCTGTGTTTTAATTTTGAGTGTGGACTTTTGAAAGGCTTTTGTCACAAATTACCATATTACTTCTTAGAAAGGACTATTACATACTAAACTCATTAGTTTAAAGCTCCACCCTCACACCTGGGCAGACCCGGACACCCAGGTTGCCCATGTCATCCTCTGCTCTGGGCAATGTCAGAGATCCAGGAAAAAATGAGGTTTTTGGCTACAGGGACCATAATCTCAAAGCCGAGTATCCACGGGAGGAGAAGAAGGAAGTAATGTATTTGCATAGTAGGGTTCTCCCAGAGCAGCAGCTGCATTCTCTGCTGATCCAGTCTGTGTTTGGTTCATTGCCTGGCATGACAGCCTTGCTTTTGTCATAAAGCACACAGCAGGGCAGGGCAGCTCTGTTTACTCCCAGTCACAGCCTGGTCACCTTCCTGAACACACGGAGTCAGAGCAGCCTCCGGCATCTTAGCAACACCTGGTAATCACGTCCCTAGGTGGGTTAGTTTGATATTTATTCAGGTTGAATTATCCTACATTTGCTTGAAAGTGATGATTTTCATTTAGAGGGTGTCCCAGATCCCAAGCCAGGATCCCACCCCACACAGGACTTACTATACTTTTACCATAGGAAATAAGACAAATACTTAAAGGTACACTTTAAAGGACATATTTTAATGCCTTTTTTTTTTCTGATTTCAAAAATGCCACACGTTTACAGAAGAAAACTTAGAAACCCCAGGAAAGCAGGAAGAGAAGGCTGCAGAATGGCCAGCGTGGACGGTGGTCTGCTTGGCAGATGGGGAGTTTGCCACATCTCAGTGGACGTCTGTGTGGGGTTGGCAGGGATTATATTTAGCCTGGCAGGTGTCAGACACAGAATAAAGATGGAAGACCAGTGAGAAGTCTCCCCTTTGACACTAAGTCCCAGAGACCTAGCTTCCATCCCAGAGAGAAGGGTAGAAAAAAGTCTGAACCTAGCAAGATGAAAGCTGCCACATGGTAAGGGGCACTTGACCCAGAAATGAACTTCATTTGTAAGAAAATGAAGAACACTGGGGAGGTTTGGGTGTAAAATGTCCCCTATACATAAATGTGCTTGAGCCCTTGGTCCTTAGCTGGAGGTGTTTTGGAGAGGTTAAAGGACCTTTAGAGGTAGGGCTTTGCTGGAGGAAGTGGGTCACTGGGGGTGGGATTTGAGGTTTTATAACTCTGCTCCATTTCCTCTCCTTCCTTCCCTCTCCTTCTCCTATTGCATTTCTCTCTCTGTCTCTCTGTCTCTCTGTTTCTCTGTCTCTCTGTCTCTCTCTCTCTCTCTCTGTCTCTCTCTCCTTCCTGTCTGCAGATGCAAAACAACCAGCTGACCTTACGCTCCTGTTGCCATGCTCTCCCCACCATGTTAGAACGAACTGTGAGCCACAACAAGCCCTTCCAGTGAGAAAAGTAACGAATATAAATGAGTCTAATTTGTGTTGTTTTTCCAGTTCCTGTGGCTGCTGAAGTGTGGCTCACTACTAACATCTTTGCTGGTGGATCAACTCGCTTCTGTCCTGGGTGGAACAGGACTTGACGGATAGTGTAGGAACAGACTCCAAGGCTCCAGAGAGAGGTCTGAGGAATGGACTAATCATCTTTGGACTCACTGTAGCATCCAGCCCTCCAAACAGTCATAGAGAGTAAAGACACAATGTGCTTGTCTCAGAGAGTGTTCTCAGGGAAGGCTGGGAAAAGCCATTTTTGTCATGATGTGACTCCATCAGTGGTTCTCAATGGTGAGAGGATTCTTATTTTTTTCTCTCTTCTTGATGAGAACTGGAGGTTAAATCTCACAAAGCAGCAGAAATGGATAACCACAAACAAACAAACAAAATCCAAGAAGGCCATGATTCCTCACAGGAATCTTCTCTCCTCAGAACTCTGACAGATACCTGGCACATCTGCACTGCAGAGACAAGGGCACTTCTGGTGGGTCACGGAGGCAGCCCTGGGATCCCCAGAGACTCAGTACTTGTACTCTTGGATTATCATTGCAACGATGTCTACAACGACAGATAATCGGGAACATATCTAGAATGTTGAGCCGCAGGGAGCATTTACAACAGATTAAGCTTTATTTATACCCAGGAATACTATGTGGTAATTGCAAAATACAAAAGCTATAAAAAAAAATCGGGACATATGATTCTGTCTAGATTTCAAGTTTAAAAACACTTAAACAATATATAGGACACGATGTTATTTTTAAATAAAACGACATCCATTTAGATCTATTATGCAGAAAACCTCTAATGGAATAACAGCAATCTTTACTTCTTTATATATTTTCTATGTGCTTAAGGTAATTATGACATAGATGCATTGCTTTAATTTGTTTAAAAGTATAAGGCTTGTAAATGAAAATGTTAGATCCTGCTGTGGCATCCATGAAATAGTGACATCTGCATCTCCTTCCAAGAAGGCACGTGGCATTTTCTACAGGGAGCAGGGTGACAGCCAGCCTTCAGCTGTAATACCTTGGTAGCCACTTCAGCCTTTAACCTGACCCCATATCTTTCTGGACAGTCAATAGTCAGTGCCAGCATGAGCACTAGCCCCCACCTTCCTACGCCATGTAGAAGTCTTCTTGGTGCTTCCTTGGGTCCCAGAGCTTCCAAGGGCTGGCGGAGGCTTTCTGAAAGCTACTCAGAGCCTGGGGCTCTTTGCACCAACCCTTCCTCCTCTCCTCTCCTACCAGAGCTGGATTGCCTGGCCCTATTCATGCAGTGCTCCCTGCTTCTAGTGTTCCCTTTTCTGTCTAACCTTCCACAGGGATCAGTCTAACAAATCTCTTCTCAGCTTTGCCCTCCAAAAGGACCTACTAGAATCCCTGTCCCTCCAAATATGCTATGAAAAAATCTGAACTTAGCTGTTACAAATTCTTTACACAGAAAACTCCTGAATCTTGCCAAAGAATTATTATCTGAGTGGACACCCCCCCCCTCCCAGTTGGCATCAGAAAACTAAACAAAATGCCTTTTTCTACCAGGATTTTCCTCTTCTAATTGTTGGATTCTGGAAATTCTTTCCTTAGCTTGGCTCCCATTCACCTCGGGGTGCTTTACATTGATTCTAGAATGAGAGAAGCTTGCTAATAAAGATGAAGATCTGACAACTATGGATCCTGGATGCCTCCAAGCAACACACAGATGGTGCTCTCTCTCTCATATATATATGTGTATGTGTGTGTGTGTATGTATGTATATATATACATATATGCATATATACATATATATATACACACATATCCCTCTCTCTATATATGTGTGTGTGTGTATATATGTATATATATACTTGACATATGTTTGAGTCATTTTGGAAAAGGGAATCTCAGTTGAAAAAAATGTCTCTACAAGATTAGCATGTGGGCAAGACTGTGGTGCATTTTCTTGATTGATAGTTGACATAGGAGAGCCCAACCTACTGCGTGCAGTGCCACTCCTGGGCAGGTGGTCCTGAGTACTATAAGAAAGCAGGCTGAGCAAGCCATAGGGAGCAAGCCAGTAAGCAGGGTCCCTCCATGATCCCTGCTTCAATTCTTGTCTCCAGGTTCCTGCCTTGAGTTCTTGCCTTGACTTCCATGATGATGGAAGATGAAATAAACCCTTTTGTCCCTAAGTTGATTTTGGTCATGGTGTTTTATCACAGCAACAGAAACCCTAACTAATGCAAATGGCAAGTGCAGCCAAAGCCACAGGAGTTGAGACTTGGAGCTAAGGAAACTATGAGTTTGGGGCCTCTGCCAGGACATGTGTGTGTGTGTGTGTGTGTGTGTGTGTGTGTATGTGCTTGAATGTGGAGGCTAGAGAACAACTTTGGGTGTCATCCTCAGAAATACCATCCAGCTCCTTTGGGCCAGGGTCGTTCATTTACCTGGAGGTCACCAAGTAGGGGAGGCTGGCTGGGATTCTCCCACCTGCCGCCCCACACTGGCCTAACAAGTACATGCCATCATGCCCAGTATTTTAATGTAGGTCCTGGGGGGTCAAATGCAGGTCCTCATGCTTACAAAGGGAATATGATCATATGATTGTGCTTAAGTCTAAGTTAAAAGCTTAAAACAGTGTGTAGGATACAATTTTATTTTGAAACAAAATGACATCATTTAGACAAATTGCACAGACAGTTTCTAATGGGGTGGCAAAAACTGCAATTCTTCTTTCTTTTTTTTCATTTTTTCTCTTTCTTCTTTTTTCCCCCCTCTTCTTTTTTCCTTTCCTTTTCTTTTTCTCTTCTTCCTTCCTTTTCTTCCTTTCTTCCTTTCTTCCTTTCTTTCTTCCTTCCTTCCTTCCTTCCTTCCTTCCTTCCTTCCTTCTTTCTTTCTTTCTTTCTTTCTTTCTTTCTTTCTCTCTCTCTCTTTCTTTCTTTCTTTCTTTCTTTCTTTCTTTCTTTCTTTCTTTCTTTCTTTCTTTCTTTCTTTCTTTCTTTCTTTTGAAACAGGGTTTCTCTGCTGTAACTCTGGCTGTCCTGGAACTCACTCTGTAGACCAGGCTGTCCTTGAACTCACAGAGATCCACCTGCCTCTGCCTCCTGAGAGCTGGGATTAAAGTCATGCACCACCACTGCCCAGCTTCCATTCTTCTTTTTTTATATTTTTCTACATGTTTACATTTTGCACCCTCTCCCCAGGTCCTCGGGGCAGTATCTGTTAAGCAGATACTTTTCCCAGCACGAGAAGGCTCAGGGTCCCTCTGGCACTCATGAAAACATCATCAGTTTTTTATGGCAATATGAAGTCAACAGGCCTCATCCTGGAAGTCATAGAACTGGGAGATGGTAACTCTCCCAGTCACCTCATGATTCTAACCTTTGGCAGCCTGAGGTCAGCACAACATGGAAATCAAGAGATATTGTAGAAGCTTATTTTTAGTTATGTACAAAATATTGTTTCATGTGCTGTTGGGTGAGGGGCTGCCTAGGTCTTGGTGTTTTGTATTGTCTGCAAGTGTTGGATTTCCATGGGGGATAGTTGATTGCTCATGATCTGCATGAGCTATCAGTAGAACACCTGAGGAGTTCTGTATCAATAAAAACACCTGAGCTCAGACACTTGAGGTTCCATTGTCCAGTATGCCGCTTGCTGTGATGGCGGCTCCCTCTGCTGAGGTCTGGCAGGGATCTCACCAATGAATATGCCTCCTTGTCTTCTTTAGTGAGCTGCCACAGCAACGCACAGCAACAAAGTGAGGCGGGAACACAGCTGGAAAAGGGCTGCCTCTGCTTTTCTGAGCAAGGCAAGCAAACCTTCAGAGAGGGTGGCATCAGAGTCATAACCAAGAGGGGTAGAGAAATGAAGAGCAAGGTAGGGTGGACTATTTGCTGCAGATGGAGCCCTTGTTGCCTGTCTGTGTCAGGGCCACAGGGCCCACTGCAAAAGCTATTTCTACAACCTGCTGTTTCTCAGCCCACATAGAGGTCTCTTAATTATTATATATATATATATATGAATATGTATATCACACATGTATATATGAATGAATATATATATACATATATATGTATACACCCCCCCCCACATATATATATCTTGAACTCTCAATCTTCTTGTTTTGAGCAGGGCTCCCAAGTACTGAGACTGTCACCATGCATAGTTTAGTATCAGTTTTTTCCTGACTTCAAATTTGTTATTCTCCTGCCTCCACCTCACAAGTGCTAAAATTCCAGGCATGCAACAGCACACCTATCGTCAGCATCTTTTCAGGACACTCCTTTTCTGTTTCAAATGACCAAAATTGGTTTCTGCTGCTTGCTCACTCAGAACTCAGGCTGATTAGCATGTAGAATGTACACTATTTTGCATATGTTAAACTGGCACAGAGAAAACCATATTAACAATTAAGTTTAACAATGAGGTTGCCTGGGAGAGAGGTGAGGTGAAAGGCAGAGGAGAGGGAGAAGAAGGGCACACAAAAGCATGTGTGGATTTAAGACTGCACAAGGGAAAGTAGCCAGCCTGCGAGGAGGTGTCGTCTCATTTCAGCTTAGCATGTTCGCATACTAGCAGTATCTCATATTGGATGAAAAGGACACTTTCCAGGGCTTCGGACCAGACTGTGTGTTTTTCAGAACATCCCAGGGTCACTGTTGAGGAGCCAGGAATGATAAGTGTTCTTTTACCAATGGACTCCCTGACCACCTGCATTAGAATCAGCTACAAGTTTCTTTAAAAATTCATGTTCCTGGATTCCACTGCAGACCTCCTGAGTCAGATCCCTGCCCAGAAGCCCAGCACGCCATAGCCACAGGACTGGTACTGAATACTTGGGGCCTAGAGTAAGCAGGGAACTGCTTGGCTCCTGTCCCAGGCTGGCACTGTGGGCTCCATCTTTTCAAAGCATGCTTTTAAAGCTCTTTTTTTGGGGGGGAGGGGCTGCTTTTGCCCAACAGTTCCACTTCCTGGAACTTATCCTAAGGAAATAACCACATGATATAAAAGGACACATGAGGGAAAAATGTTCATCACAACTTCTGCTTATATTAATGACACATTTGGAAAGAACTCAGATATCAATCAATAGAGTAGTTAGGATAAATCTGACATGTCCAGATGATGGATAAGTACATAGGCTTTATAATTGTGAAGTAGATGTCCATGCACTAAATTAAAAATATATCTACAATAAATTGTGCTTCATGGGAGGGTGGAAATCAGATGGCAAAAGAATAGAGGTGTCTCCTATGTGGCAGATAGCACTCACGTGCATGCATAACTATATGGCACATATCTTCCTGGGGTCACTGTTTCTTACCCAAGAACACAGATCTACATGCTATTGTGGACACACACACACACACACACACACACACACACACAAATACAAACAAAAAATTAAAATCCTTCAAAAATTATGTTGGTGGTAAACACGTGCAGACACTGCTGTAGTTATTCTCTGGATAGAGCATCATGACAGCTGTAACACAGTGTCAGGTGTCATAAATACCCTAGAGGTGGTTGACAGTATACAGAAGGGTGTGCACAGGCTATGCACATGCTATACCATTTTATATAAAGGACTAAACATTGATAGGTTTTGCTACCTCTGGGCCTCTCAGAACCAGCTTCCAATGGAATGGCTGTATAATGCTCTCAGTGTATTGTCCTCCAGCTCCAGGAAATACCAGGGCCTGGAGCTGGCTGTGTCTGTAAGTTCAGCTGGTATTGTGCTAGCCTTGACCGCACAAAGCCCAGACCCAGGTTCAGTCCCCATCCAGCACCACGTAAATTAGATATAGTGATGCATGCCTATAATCCCAGTAATCAGGAAATGGAGGCAGGGGGATCAAAAGTTCAAAGTCATTCTCAGTTACATTCCTAGTTCAAGACTAGCCTGGACTATATGAGCTTCTGTCTCTAAATGAATGAATGAGAAAAGAAAGTCAAGGTCAATTTTGTTCCATCGTAACTTTAACTTTGTGTTTTTTCGACCTGGAATATTTGGGAACACGTATCTTTCTGATCTTTTAGTTTTGTGGTTAGTTTGAATATTGATTCAAACAAGGCTGATATTGGTCTCTTTAATGTTCCTTAAGTTTCTTTACTCTGCAGATTTCCTCGTTTGTTTCTTGTTATTTTTTGGTTGAAAAAATTCTATAAAGCTACCCTTTCCAGTGCAGTAGCCACATTTGTCAATAACACAAATGCTAAGAAGAAATCAAGGAAATAAACCCATATACAAAGCCTCAAGACTAAATCAAAACAGTGGACTGGGGAGCTAGCTCAGTAATGTGCTTAAGGCTTCAGCATGAGGGCATGAATTAAATCACTAGGACCCACATAAAAATCAGGGCATGGTTCAAGGAAGCTTCTTTTAACTCCAGCACTGAGGAGGTAGAGAGATGAATCCTAGGGCTGGCTGGCCGGCCAGCCCAGCTTAGCCCAATCAGAGACTTGGGTATTTGTGAGAGACCATGTCTCCTTAAACAAGGTGGGTGATTCTTGAGGAATGATATTCAAGTTTAACCTATAGACCTATAGCCATCACATACATGCATGTACACATACATCCACAACGCGCACACACACACACACACATACACACATACACATGTATACCCACATATACACACACACACGTATACCCACACATATTCACAAAACAAAGATAGAAAAATCAATCAATCAAATCCAACATGTAGGGTGATGAGTATACATTTAAAAAGTGGCTAGTGTGACTGAAGAACTAAATTTTAAGTTGTATTTAAGCCCAGTTAACATGAGTTTAAATATAAGAAGGACTGTTTGAATCTGTCGTTGGGAAACTTGGAAATCTGGAACACATTGGTGTGTGAATTCTATGGAGATTGTTGCAGGTTTAGTATTTCTGATGAAAATATAGATTTAAGATGGGACCTGTTTCAAATGTGAATTAATAAAAACAAATAAATCTTTAAAAAAAATAGAGCTAGAGAGATGGCTCAGTGAGGGCTCTTCCGGAGGACCCAGATTTGATTTCCAGCACCACGTGGCAGCTCACAACCTGCTTTATCTCCACTTTTAGAAGACCCAATGTCCTCTTCTGACCTCTTTGGGCACCAGAAATGCATACGGCTCACAGTTATACATGTAGGCAAAATACCTATGCACATAAAATACAGTAATAAATTAAAATAAACAAATCTTTAATTGTGAACTACATTCTTAAAGACTCAATATAAAAAGAGCATATACTGTGGTGGTTTGAGAATGGCTCCATAGGTTCCTATGTTTGCATACTTGATCCCCAGTTAGTGGAAATCTTTGGGAAGGATTAGGAAGTGTGTCTTTGTTATAGAACTGTGACACTGGGGATGACAGGCCAGGGTCCCTCTCTCTCTCTCTCTCTCTCTCTCTCTCTCTCTGCCTACCTGCCACCATGCTCCCCACCATGATGATAATGGACTCACCTCTAAAACTACAAGCAAGTCCCCAGGTAAACGCCTTCTTTTATGAGAGTTGTCTTGGTCATGGTGTCTCTGATAGCAATAGAACAGTGATTAAGATTATGCTATACAATTACTGGTTTTATATTGGTTACATGTTACAGTGACACTATTTTGAGTACATTGTGTCAATTAAAACATTATCAGGAATAATTTCAGTATACATCTGTAATAGCAGCAATGGAGAAGTTGAGGCAGGAGAATCTCACGCTTGAGGAAAGCCTGAGCTGTGTAGTGACACCAAGCTCCCCACAAACAAAGACAGGTTATGTAGCTGAGTCTAGAAAGCTTACCAAGCACAGGCCTGGGGTTTGATCCCCAGAAATATGTATTTTTTAACCTGTTTCTTTTTCTTTTAAAGACAGGATTCCTAGGGTTTCTTTGCTATGGTAGAGTCTCTTTCCCTGGAGCTGTAATAATGATCAAGTAACCCTTCCTCTCTTAAATTGCTTTTGTTAGGATATTTTATGATAGCAACAGAAGAGAATCTAAGTCACCGGGCAAGCTCTCACTGCAAACGTCTCCAGACTTTAGGGTTAGTCCTAAGCCTTTCAGGAGTGTTTCTCTCCTGGAGATTCTGGATATTTCTTATTAAGTTTATACCTAGGTATTTTAATTTATTTTTGTTACCACTGGTGGGCTATTCTCTTCCACTATGTCTTCCCCCTGGCTTATGTTCAGTTTATGCTTATCCCTGTTTAGCCTTGTTTTGTTTTTGAGTCAGGACCTAATGTAGCCTAGGCTGGCCATGGACTAGCTGAATAGCTGAGGCCAACCTTCAGCTCCTGGTTTCCTCTCTCAGGCACGGATTGCACTGCCATGCCTGGCTAGTTTATATTTGTGAGTATATAGATCTCTATATGTTGATTTTTTAGTTTGTTGCTTTGGGTTTTCTTCTCTTTGGCAGCAGCATTTCCATTGATTCCTGTGATTTTTGTCTTATACGTGATCATATCTTTTATAAATACAAATAATTTAGCATCAAGTATAGTTTTCTACATTTTTGATTTGACCTTTGTTAAGTTTTGGGATTACTGTTATACCTATTAACCAATTTAATTTGGAATTTTTCTTTCTCATACTATATTCTAAATTAGGTGATGCTGGGTTACCTAATTTTTAAGTATTTGGTAGAATCCAGAAGTGAAAGTCTTTGGACTTCCAGGGTTTTGTTCAGTGGTGGTCTAAAGCATGACCACAAAGAAGCATCAGGAGACGGTTTAGGGAGAGGAGATTGCTGACTGTCCTGTGGTTGCAGGATAGTGTGTAATCACCAGTTTCCAAGCCGTACAGTTACAACGGGCAAGTACAGCACTTGACTTGGAGCTTGCTGATTGGCTAGACCCGCTGTCCAGTAAGCTTCCGTTCCTACCTCCCCAGTGCAGGTGGTTACAGTTTTTCCCGCGGGAGCTGAGGATCCAAACTCAGGTCTTCACACTTGCTCAGCAGGCACTTTACCAGCTGGGTCATCTTTCCAGCCCTGAAGTAGATCTAATCCCCGCTGTCTGGGTCCTGGCCCCTCAGGTCATCCCAGCAGAGGTTCAGAACCCGTGAGCACGACACAGTGCTACTGCTTAGTCTACTAAACTATGGGGCAGTGCAGTAGAGAATGTGAACGTGCCTGTCATATGCTAGTCTTTACTTATGAAACCATGATTTTTATTTTCTTTTTTGTCTAAATTGCCGTTCATCTTCTCAAGTCTGTTTTTCTCAAATGACTTCCTTTCCTAGCTCTTCTAATCCTATTGTGCAGTTCTTTCATACATTTTACCAGTTTCTTAATTTCTGTGAGTTATTTAATACATCGGTTTTTTAAGCGTTATCTTTTCATGGGGAGGCCGTCCTCATGATCCATCACCTATAAGAACACTGTGCCTTACTTTCTTTTGTCTTAAGTGGTTTTGTGTAGTTGGCTAGCAATCACTTTCTCTTGCTCACTTTTTGACACCAGGAATTTTTGTTGAGAAAGGGAAGGTAGGTTAGGACATTTTTTCCAGACTTACTATTTTGGAAACTCTCTTTTTTGCTATATTGACAACATTATATTAAAAACACCTGTGGCAGCCAGGTAGTGGTGGCACACGCCTTTAATCCCAGCACTTGGGAGCAAAGGCAGGGGATCTCTGTGAGTTCAAGGCCAGCTTGGCCTACAGAGTGAGTTCCAGGACAGCCAGAGTTACAGCATAGAAACCCTGTCTCAAAAAACCAAACCAAAACAAAACAAAATACAAAATAAAAATACAGTGGCTAACCACTTTCTCTCCTGGCCCCACTACTCTCCCTTTAATCTGCATCATTTCCTTTGCTCCCCACCCGCTTCCTCTGTTGTCCCTGGGATGCTCAACTGAAATTTGTACTTTGCCAGTGCAGAACTTTTCCCCTGAACAAATTGTACTGATTAAAAAACGTAGAGAGCCCAGAATATTCCAGGGATCTCCTTACATTCATGTGCAAATTGGACCCTGAAACTTCTTACAACTTTTGTCTGTGCTTTTTGATTAAGCAACCAGGATTCTGAAGGCAAGTTAGTTGTTGATTTTTGGGGCTACGAGAATCCAATTCTTCCTCTTCCCAGACAATTGTCAAAAAATCACAGGTTCTTGCTGTCATCAATAGCTTGGCTCACTTAAGCATGCTTTGAAGTCTGTGACCATGTCGTTATCACCTAGTTTAATTGGAGGTCATTGCTACTCAAACTATAGAATCTAAAGGACCAAAAGCTCTCAGAGGACTGACTAACGCTCAGATGCCAGATCCCACACCTGGAATGTCTGAACGGAGGTCCCACTGCAAGACCAGGGAACGAGATGCTTCCTAGATTCCAGAATGTAGAACAACAGCCACAGACGCCTGTGAGGCCGTTGTTTTTTGTTTTTTCTTTAACAGCCTCATTTTGTCTGTTTGTCTTTTTTTTTTTTTTTTTTTCTGGGGAACCTGATGAATTCAAGAATTACACTGTTGCCATTTTGGAAAGCAGCCCAGCAGTTCCTTAAGATGCTAAACATTGTTCCTACAGGAGTTGGAAGTTCTGTTCCGAGATGGGCAAAGATAAACGGAAGGGGCTGCAGAGGTGGCTCAGCAGCGGAGAGCACTGGCTGCTCTTCCAGAGGTCCCAAGTTTGACTGCCAGCATCCACATGGCAGCTCACAGCCACCTGTGTCGCCATTCTAGCGGAACTGATGCCCTCATCTGGCTTCTGCAGGCACCAGGCATGGACACACACACACGCACGCAGGCAGAACTCCATACACGTAAAATAAAAATTGAAAAAAAAGGAAATAAAAATATAAGTTTTCACAAAAAGTTGCGCCCAGATACTTGCACAAGCATCATTCATGATAGCCTAAATATAGAAACAACTCAAATATCCATTAATAGACGGGTGAATGAGTTAGGAAAATATAATATACTCACGCAATGGGATATTATGCAGAGTTTTAAAGGAATGAAATTCTAACACATACACCAACATGGATGACCTTTAAGGACATTATGCTAAGCGTAATAAGGGGCAAATATTGTATGATCCATTTACATGAAAATTCTGGAATGGGGAGTTTTATAGAGACAACAAGCAGATCGGTGTACATAGGGTGGAGGGTGACATCTAACAGGTGTATGTTTTCCTTCGGCGTGATGAAAATGCTCTAAATGGATTTCAGTGATGGTTGCGGAAATCTGTGAGTCTACTAAAAAGGAAAGGAAAGGAAAGGAAAGGAAAGGAAAGGAAAGAAGAAAGGAAAGGAAAGGAAAGGAAAGGAAAGGAAAGAAGAAAGGAAAGGAAAGGAAAGGAAAGGAAAGGAAAGAAGAAAGGAAAGGGAAGGAAAGGAAAGGAAAGGAAAGGAAAGGAAAGGAAAGGAAAGGAAAGGGAAACACTCTGAATTGGGGCTGGGGAATCTTATCGGTAAAGTGCTTGCCACTTATGCTGGAGGGCTTGAGTTCGGTCTCTAGCACTTACGAGATAAAGCTGGGCCTGATGTGTACCTGTCGGTGTGTGCCTGTGATCCCAGCACTGCTGAGGAAGGACAGCAAGATCTCTAGGGTTTGCTGACCAGCCAGTAACTGAATTGGTGAGCTCCAGGTTCAGTGAGAGACCCTGTCTAAAAAATACGACAGAGAATAATTGAAGAAGGCACCTGATCTCTACCCTCTATAATATACACGCACGTGTATGTACCAGCACACTCATGGACACATACACACATAAACACAAAGAAAAACCTGAGTTGTACAGTGTATGAATTACATCTCGACAAAGCTGTTATTTTTAAAAAACAACTATCTTGTCACAGACTGCTATCTGCCCAGAATCCTCTACTTTTGCAAAATGCTAATGATACACAAATGTCAGTCCTTCCATTTATTGTAACAAGTTTCATGAACAACGCCTGTAGCCAGCCACAGCATGTGCACCCTGAGCAGGGCTTTGTGGCTTCAGGCTTCTGCTCTCTGTTTAAGCCACGGTGATAGAGTGGAGTGGCCACGATGAAGACCCCTCTTGGCCTCTGAATTAATCTCCTCCGCTTGGGGGATCACGGCCCCTCGCCAGCCCTCTGTGCAACCCACAGCTGGCTGCCACATCCATGAAAGGAAGCAGATATCTTCCTTGTTGGCCATTCTTTCCCCACTGGCAGATCCCTTCCCAGCCCCTCCCTGGGTTCCAGGGCTCTCAGGGTCACTCCCATCTCCCCAAGCCTCCCACCCCCTGCCCTGTCATGACACACTCTGCTTTCCATCTTGTCAGACAACAAAGACACTGGAGGAATTTATTTATACCTCCAGACAGCTAATGAGACAATTCAATGAAAAGCAGCCCCAGCTTGCTGGAGCCTCCCTGGGCCTTTGATTGCCTTTTCTGTGTCCCAATTCCCAAGCATTTATTCTACATATAAATTTTCCACGGTGAATAGACACCATTCTTCTGGGAAACCCATTTGTTCCCTTGGCTATTTTATTTCAATCTC
Organism: Cricetomys ansorgei; assembly: GCA_026225945.1. NCBI lineage: Eukaryota > Metazoa > Chordata > Mammalia > Rodentia > Nesomyidae > Cricetomys > Cricetomys ansorgei. Next base: position 12,573,592 of record JAMJFZ010004023.1, on the reverse strand, counting down.
TTGTTTTGCTTTTTATTATTATTGTTAAACTGTAATTAATTCTTCTTCCATCAGCTCCTCTTTAGTGCTCTCTGCCTAATGTAGCATGAAGTGTCTTTGCTCACCCCCAACTGCACACCTATTCTTGAAAAGAATGAAGCTTCTGACAACCCCAAAACCCACAAGCTGCTAAATCTTTCCCTCCATGGAATGGGGGAGAGGAGAGGCAAGGAGGGAGGGAGGTCTGGGCATGCAGGGTTGAAACCAGTCAAATGACCATGGATTTCAATCTGAGATAGTTCTGATTCTATGTAGCAGACAAACTCTAAAGACACTCTAAAAGCTATGCAAGAAGGGTCTGGAGAGATGGCTCAGTGGTTAAGAGCACTGCATGTTTCTTCAGAGGACCTGGGTTCGATTCCCAGCACCCACATGACAGTTCATAATGGTCTATAACTCCACTTGCAAGTGGCACATAGATGTTCATGCAGGCAAAACAGCCATACACATAAAAATAAAAAGTTATGCAAGAGGGGGCTGGGGAGATGGTTCAGTGGGTAAAGTGCTTAGTGGGTAACTGTGAGGACCTGAGTTTGGATTCCCTGAGTTTTGTTCCTCATTCCCATGTGAAAAATCTTGGTGTGGTGGCAAATATTGGCAAATGCCCAGTACTGGGGACAGAGACAGGCTGATTTCTTGAGCTCACAGGCCAGCCAGACTAGCAACACTGGTGAGTTACTGGTTCAGTGAAAGACTGTTTCAAGAAAGACTGTAGGCAGTGCTTGAGGAAGACACTCCATGTTGACCTCTGGCCTACATACACACATACACACACAGACACATGTGTGTAAGAAGCCTGCAGATCAAAGCCCAAACACACTTTAAAATGTAGCCACTGTTTTGCTGCTTAAATTTGGAACACTTTCCTTCCCATCTCCAGATGACCTCGGTTTCTGTGTCTCCTCAGAAGGACCGTGCACAGCGTCCCCTGAGGCATTCTGCTGTCCACACCTCAGCCAGCTCTTAGATGAGGTCTACATTGGAGGCTCCAATATATGTCCATATCTCAAACTCATATCTCAAACTTCTAGCTTCCAGAACTCTGAAAGAGGGAGGGAGGGAAGGGGGGGGGAGAGAGAAGGCTACTATGATGAGCCATTAAGCTTATTGTCATTTGTTACAGCAGCCACCAGCAACTAATGTTGTTTCCATAGTTCGTCATTTTATTATGAGCAGAGAACGCAGAAGAGAAAGACTGAATAATAGACACAAAAACTTTGCCTTTAGAGGGTAGATGGCAAAACTGTTAATCAGGGGAGGCTACCCACGGAACTCAAACCTAAAGTATGCTTTGAATGCAGGAAACAAATTATTAAAGTCACACCTCACTGGACTGGTTGTCTATGACTTTACTTTTCAGGAATATGTTCTCTGTACTGAAGTGTGATGTATGGTTGGCTAGCTGTGTTTTTGGTTTTTTGGTTTTTTTTTTCTTTTGAGACACTGTCTTACTCTGTAACCCTGGCTGGCCTAGAACTCAGAGAGATCCACTCAACTTTGCCTCCCAAATGCTGAGATTAAAGGTTACCACATTGGGCTCCCACCAAATGGTTTCTAAGTTCAGGTTTCTGGATTTCTGATTCTTCACAAATTTCCTCTCTATATTTTTTAACACCTGGAGAGAATTCATTTCTGAGTAGTTAGAGAAGTGTCCTGTTGATATGGATCTGCTTGGGATCCTTCTGAGAAGTCATATCATTTCTTTATCTCAAGGAGTGGCATATTTCAGCAGGTCGTACGAATGTCTCACCCAACCATCTAGGATTCTGACTCTTTGCTTATTCATTCATCCAAAAAATGTTATAGTAACAATAACAATATGTTGATATAATAGTAATAATAAATATATCAATATATTATTATTATTATTACTATTATTTTGAGAAGGGTCTCATGTAGCTCAGGCTGGTCTCAAGTTTACTTGAGTTTACTCAAGTTTAGCTGAGAATGAACTTGAACTTCTGATTCTTCTGCCTCAACTCCTTGAATGCTGGAATTACAGCCTTGTACCATCATGCCCAGTTTTATGTAGTGCTGGGGGTCAAATCTAGGGCTTCTGGAATAATGGGCACGTACTCTACCACACTGAGCCACACCCCAACCCTGTTCTAATTCTTTTTTTCTCATCAGTTGATGACACTTTTTCTAAAGACTCAATTTTCTTTGTCATTCCCTGTATTTAAGAAACTTCTAGTCATTCTCCCTGTAAACTCTGCTCATTCTTCCCCTTTGGGGCTCTCCTAGAGCTGAGGTGGGGTAGAAGTGTGCTTGTAACCCCAGAACTCTCATTCTGAGAGCAGAAGGCCCGAGGCTGCTTCCCCATCCCTCGCTCACTCTGACAAACCACAAGCTATTCTGTCCTTTCACAGTGAGGCACCACCCCCTCAAAAGTATGCTACCTGGTGGTTGTTTACCTCAAGCTGGGACTTATTTCTCCCTAGATGACCATATAAGGCCTCTGGTCCCTAGGAAAATACCTAGGTCCAAATTATGAGCCCCAACATGCAAATGGAGTTGTTGTACCTGTGCTGCCCTCACCAGTGAGCTTCCCCTGATGTCCCTGGATACCAGAGACCCTTCCTTTCGCTATAAATGTGACCCCATTCCCACAGTAAACTGAGTTACATCTTCCGATGTGTGCTCCTGGGAATTCTGTATGTTCCCACCGGCTCTTAGAAGCCTCCCATAGAAGATCTCATGGACCAGTATACCCATCCCCATGCTTCCCTCTCTGGAGCTGTGCCGATGGCCAGGCGGAGTTGCTTCCCAGGGATGGAAGCAGACATGAAGAAATCCTACATCTTCCTACTGCTAACATTATGGATTGTGTAATATCTGATGTACTTCCTCGCCAAGCCCCCAGGACTTCATTCCAGCTACTTTGGGTCCATATTATTTTTACTGCTCCGTAGAAATAGTACCTAATGGTGCAAATAGTAGTTCTCATAAGTGGCCTGTGGAATAAAAGGATAAGTTTCCAGATGTTTTAATATACTTTGAAATTATCCTGTGGGGAAATGTTTAAGAATATGTAAATTGCTGGGCTTTTTTATTATTTTAAATAACATTCTCTTATAGCTTATAAAGTGACTTTTTGCACTAAATGGCATCTTGCTGTTTGATGTGTGTTGTGCTTACACCTGTGTGTGTGTGTGTGTGTGTGTGTGTGTGTGTACACAAAAATCCCTCTGGTAACAAAGTTTATTTTTTTCTCTTCCCATAACTTAAAAGTCCACTGAATAAATTTAATTAAAATTACTTCTGACCAAATAAAATAAATAAATAAAATATCAAAAGGATAAATTATGGCCTAAACGTCACTTCCTGTTTTTAAAAATTGAAAAAGTATGATGGAATTTGTTGTTCAAAATCACAGCTCTGACCCTTGGCAACAAGACCCTCAAGCAGCTTCCCACCTCAGTCCTGTGGCCTGAGCCTGCTGGCAGGAGCCCCAGCCTGTGCTGATGAAGGCTTTTCATTACTGTCAGAGCCTGCAGTGACCCCAGACCACAGCAGCAAAACAAGAGGCCATGTAGATTTACAAAGCTCAGAGGGGCAATCGCCACTAATTTGCTGGGCTTAACATCTTCCTTTGGCTTGAGTACAGGTCTCCAATGAGAAACAGACCCTTTATTCTTACAGAGAAGCCCCCAACACTGCTTAGGAATGGGGCTCCCTAGGAAAGCAAGTCCTGGGAACCCCACTGAGAAAGATTGCAATTCTCTTCCATTAGCAGAGGCTGTCAGAGTTCCTGGAGAGTTCCTGGTGTTTTCTTGCCACCCCTGCCATGCCTTGTATTCTAGCCATGGAGCACAGTGACCCCAAGAAGGCAGTGTTCTGGTGGGCTCCTGTGGAGGACACTGACTGAGAATATTTCTTTTGCTTGTTGGTTGAGGATATTACCTGTTGGTTCTGTTGGTGACTGTTTAAAAGAACAATCCCAAGAGTCTAGGTATGGTAATGTACAAGGTTCTCCAGACTTTCTTTATGAATTCAGGGATTCATCAATTGGGTCATACCTACTTGAGGTTCTGCTCCCAGATAGGGCTGACCTCGCCAGACCCCAAGAGTGCCAGGGTTCCAAGTGTCTCATGTTTAGGGTAAGATACGAAAAATGATATAAATGCCGGTTGCACAGTCCAGCTCCCCCTCCTTTCCCTGACTGCCCACTTAAGGTTAGCAGAGCAGTTATAGCTCTCGCTAAGAGACAGAGGCCAGGGTCTTCCCAGAACCCACTGCTGAGAGTTGATTTCTCACTGGATATTGGGTTGGGCGTGGACTTGTTTCCCTTTCTCTTTGTCATTTACCCCCACAAATATTTCACCCACATCGTGCATGTCAGACCTTGGGATTACAAGAAGAAATAGAACAGAAAAGCACCTGTCCCTCAGAGAGATGCCTCTGAGTTAGGGAGCCACACTGAGGACATCAGTTAATCACGGTGGGTAGCTTTAGGCAACGTGGTATGATGGTTAATATTGACAGTCAACGTGACAAACTTCTGGTCATGTCTGTGAAGGATTTTCTGGATGAGGTTGAGGTGGGAAGACTCACCCTAAACATGGGTGGCACCATTCCATGGGCTGGGGTCCTGGAGTGAATAAAAAGGAGACGCTGAGCTGAACACCGGCGTTCATCTCTCTCTGCTTCCCGACCGTGGATACGGCATGACCAGCTACCTCCTGCTCCGCCTGCCGTGACTCCCCTGTGGTCAGACTGCACCCTCACACCCTGAGCCGGGATAACCTGCTCCCCTCCCTTCTTTAAGTTGCTCTTGTCAATATTTTGTCATGCACCAAATTAGAAGTTAATATACATGAAAAATGCAGAACAGGCTAAAATAATTGGGAGTCCCTAGGGAGTAGACTAATTGCTAGGTAGTTAGGAAGGATCTCTCGAAAATAGTGGCACTCTGGAGCCACTTTGATGGAATTTGGATAAACTTAAGATAATGCACAGCCAGGTTCCAGGGGCGGTAGGTCGGGCTTGAAGTCAGATATGTAGAGTTTGTTGATGACTGCTGAAATATGTTCACCGTGTACAGTCCAGGCCTAAAATTCTACTGTACACTGCTTTCCTGCTTCACATTGTCCTATAGGCCTCTTGGTAATCCTCAATCCTTTAGGACAAAAGGAAAACTGACATGTGGAAAATCTTATGCTATGAACCTTAGAAAATAAGTAGGAGATGTCTACTCTAAGGACAGATGACAATAGAAAAATGAAGAATTCTGAGGAGTCAGACATTTGAAGTGAGCCAACCAGGCGAAATATGAAGGCCTTTGGGATCTCTCAGAATTCCTGAGTAAGGCAGTACATTTTCCACGGCACGTGGGATAGAAGCTGGAGCAAGGTTAATTGACCACTGGAGGTGAGGGATTCCAAAAGACCAAAGATCCTAGGGCTACGTGGGGGTTAATATAACTAAAAACATGCTAATTGATTTTTAAAAATCAGAAACCTATAAAGAAATAAAAACTGCTGGCGTAGCATTCCCGTCCATTTGGCCTAATACATTCACCCATTAAAAAGTAAACTCACACACTGCCCTCTCCAACTTCCCTCTCTGCAGCTCCGTTCAACAGTCCAGCTTTTAGAGTAATGCAGTCCACAGAGTCAGCAGCGTGGAGATCTATAAACCATGTTGACATCTAATAGAGCTTTAAAAGGGGCCCTGAACACTCTGAGGGGAAGTGGCCAGTAATGGCTGATCTAGGTACAGCGGGGAGGAGAGAGGGCCCACAGTTTGAGGAGAAAGTGGAATAGCCCCTGTAAGGAGAATTTTTACAGCAGCTATAAAAGCAAGCCTCGTCTGCACACACAGCTAGATTCTGTGTTGGCCAAATACACCCGGGACTCCCACGGTTCGTGTTGCCAGCCCTGGCTTCGGTTCTGGCAGTTTCTATCTTAGAGACCCAGTGGAAACACTTCAAGAGAGAAAGAGGCATCATTAAGGTATTGTGGAGACAGGACAAGGGTGGCTCCCAGAACGGTCTCCCTGTTACCAGGAGCTACAGGCTGCAGGCGGTCCTCCCTGTCAATGGGCTCCTGGCAGGTGATAATTACTATTCAGCTCCAGCTTTTGGCTCCTGGGAACCAAACAATGGTGTAGGCTTAGGGGTGAGGGCCATGCTCTGCAGACACGGAAAGGAATGCCTGTACTTGCAAAATGCTGTGATTCAGCGATGTGGGCTCTGCAGCTCATTCCCAAAGGGATGCAGAGTGGAAGTGCTCACCCATCAATACCCCCTAAACTCTTGGAGAAGTTAGCACACGTCAGCTTCCCCACGACTCCCAGTGTAGACAGAATGGGAAAGGCGGACTGGTCACACGCAGGCTGACAAAAGCCTTGATTTGTGACAGTCGCTGATTTCCACTGGAGTCAGTGTTCTCACCAAGTCACAGGGCAGGGAAGATGGGTTCCCCATTCCATAATAGATGGGAGCTCAAGGACAGAGATCACAGTCAAGAAAAAGAAGACAGTGATGTGCTTTGTGAGTTTACCACCTTTGACTTCTATGTCACTTAATTTTAAATTGATATAATTTAATTTTCAATAATCCTTGTGTTTTCACACTGACTCGTAAAGGGACTGGAAATTTAGCAACTGATACCTGTGACCTTGTAAGCTAGCCTGCACTCCAGCCACCACTGGCTGACCCCTGGAACCTTCTTTTGGAGGCAGGGACTTACTCTCCAACCCAGGCTAACCTTAAACTCATAGTAATCCTATTGTTCCAGTTCCTAAACACTGAGATTGCAGAAGTGGGCCACCATGCCCAGCCTTCCGGAACTTTCTTGCTTCGGGTTAGATCTCATTTCTTTCTGTAAATTTCCCCTAAGCCTTTATCTCCTCTCTTCTGTTTTTTTTTTTTTTTTTCCTCTCTATGCTTTTCTCTCCACATCCCCACTCTCCCCTGCTGAGTATGTCATGTGGAATAGGAGAGCCCTTCAGGAGGGAGACTAACAGTGCCTACCCACACCCATTTGCACTCTTCTTTGCGCACAGCAGGGGGTGGGGGTGTGCTTTCTCTGTCTTTCAGCAGTTAGGCAGAACTGTAGGACCAGCTCTGGTCACTGGGCTGTGAATGAATGTGACATGCTTCACTTGTAGACTGCAACATTAAATGACGGTGTGAGGCCTTTTAATGTCCTCTCTTCCTGTGGCGGCAATCTTGGAAATGGCCTTGTGTTAATGGCAGGGCCCAAAGACCCGAAGAGCTCAGGGCACTAGGTCAGTGCGCAGGGGTGGCTGCCCAGAAGAGTCACCTGAATCTCGCATTTTGTATAAGAAGCAGCATCTCCATGGTGATCCACAGAGATTCTGGTGTTGCTCGTTAAAACAACAGAACTTGGTTTGTCCAAATAGCCAGAGGCCAACTGCATGCTTTTATTACCTGTATTTCTCTCTATAACCTCTCTTCCTCTACCAAAATTTTTAATTATCCAGGAATCTTCATATGCCATAGTATTTTTGGTTTGTTTTTCTGAGGAGCAATCTCTGGCTTGCAGCATAGACTGCAAGTGACCCCTGGCTTCTCCAGGACTGTAGGTCTTCTCCCCACCTGTCCAGATCCTTACACTTAATGATACTCATTTTCTCAAGTGTGCTCCAGTGAGAATCCCCGCCAGAGAGGGGCACAGATGGAAGGCAAGGAGCCTTATGAGACTGTCTGCAAGGTGATGGCTGAAGAGTCCTGCAGAGTGTAGGGTCTGAAGTCTTGACCAAAGTGTAGAATCTCTATTCAGGTTTGCCACTTGTAAATGAGGAATAAAAACAGTGGCAAGCTCATGGGATGATGAGATTACTAAAGAAGATATCAGTGTAAGTGTGCTTTGTATACTGCCTTAATAATCACTGGTGGGGATGGACAGATGGCTCAGTCAATAAAGTGCCTGCCACACAATCATAAAGATGTGAATTCAGCTGCTCAGCAACCATGTAAAAGCTGGGTGTGGTAGCATGTCTCTGTAATGTGTCTGTAACCCCAGCATTAGACGGAGACAGAGACAGGTTGATACTTGGAGCTTACTGACCAGCCAGCTCTACCAGTCAGTGAGTTCCAGCATCAGTGAAAGACCCCGTCTCAAAAATTAAGGTGGAGAACAATGGAGAAAGATCACACACATACGACACACACACACACACACACACACACACACACACACACACACACACGCGCGCGCGCGCGCCATTTATCAATCAGTGCTATGGCTCCTGCGGTTACTTTGACCAACACTATAGCTAGAAAGACATGTTCTTTATCACACAGCTGCTGCAACAAGAGGACATGTTCACTCCAGCACAGATGCAATAGGCTCCTGCATGTCTCATGTCTTACACTAGCTGATTCTTTCTCTATGGTCCTGTACAGGGCATCCTGCCGGCCCCTTTCTACAGTACCTTCAGTCCAGGATTCTTATTCTTCTTGAGGAAGAGCCCATGATCTGAAAGGGAAGAGGTTAGACTCTCAGGTCATCACTTCCACAGTCTCTGAATGCTTTCTTCAGATTGATCCTCCCAGTGCTGAAATAATGCCAAGGAATATGTGTGTGAGGTGTTGTTGGTGTTGGTGTTGGTGGCAGTGGAGGGGATGGAGGGTTAGCAGTGGGGTGGGTGGAGTGGTGGGGCTGGGGGTGGATGGAAAGTGAATGAAAGGGTGGGGGTGGGGTAGAGAGGTTGGGAGGATAGGTGGGGTTTGTGTCATCTGCTTTTTTCCAGGACTGAGTAGTCTGAAGGTTTGGCAATTTGCATATCTAAGGATAACACAAGGTGTTTCCTGTCTCTGTACAGACTGAGATGCAGCAGGCAGCTTTTCTTAACAGTAAATTAATTAATTTTTAAAATATAGCAGCAGCTGCACATAGACTCTTTGTAAGACAGTCTGACAGAGCATCCCTGACAAGTTTTATCCTGTGATCCTCACAGTGAGCCTGTGAGATTTATGTGTAGAGACAGCTCTATCTAAGTTTGAAATATGGCCCTGTTCTGGTCATCAAATTGTTTATACCAATGTTTTCAGGCAGAACTGATACAGGGGGGAAAAAAATCTAACAATAATAGGAACCTATTTTTAAGATTTTGAAAAGCATTCTAATAATGGCTAGGCCTTTCATAGATGCAAATGACAAACTAACATCATACTGGATTTTATAAAACCTGTAACGGATTGGATCAAGAACACCAAAATTCAGAGCTATCTGGGATTGAGCAAGTCTAGATGCTGGAGCTCACTCAGATGATGCTCCACTGGCATCCACTGGGCCTTTTCTGCACTCTGCTCTCCCTGCATCTGCTTAGCTTTCAGGCCTACCCTTCCTCCATGGGGGTCTCAGAAGCTCCAGGCCTTCAGGATGCCAGGTCTAGATCAAGGGAGAAGGGGACTGCTCTTTCCTGGAAGCTTCAGACCAAGTCCTGTGATTAACATTCTGCCGAAGAGTTTCCTCTTGACCAAACCCTATGTAGGACTGGCCTTCTTCTGGCCAACCAGTCATTTTTTCAATTCTAGTACAAATCCTGCTGAGTCTGAATACCGTCCATCATATCTGGTCAGTTTGCTCGCCCTCCAGCCCATGACTCTCAAGAATCCTGTTTGGTCAGAGTAGCCAGGATCTTTCTTTTGCTTGATGTTTCCTCTACTGACTCTTCAAAACACTGATCTCCACACTATTTCTTATTCATACCCTCTTTTCCTGGTAGTCCCAAAATTTTCCCTATGGCCAAACCCATTTGCAGTAGTCCCTGTGTCTACCTGATGGTCCTGAACAGAGCCTATCTATTTAACAGCTCATAAAGCATGTTTTCTTTCAAGGCTCATTGACTACTCAGCCTTGCTTAGGCCAAGTACTGACTTGTAATACTGTCACAATCCTGAGAGTTGCCATCCTGAAAGCCATAAATTTGAATCCTGAAAATTAAATTCCCATAAAAAAAAAGTTATATGAAAGATATCAGAAGTTGAACTCTGCGAGGAGATTGACCATCTGTTATGGCAACAATGAAAAATTCATCTTTGTCTTTTTAGGGTATTTATATGGTAGTGTCTCTGTGTGTATGTGCATGTACATATATGTTTGGAGGCCAGAGGTTGGCATTGGTGTTTTCCTCTATCACCCTCCACCTCATTTTTTGATATAGATGTAAGAGCAAAAATTACGTTTTAAATTTTAGCTACCATGCCTAAGATATCTCCAAAAGAAAACAAATCAAAACAGGTAACCTCCTGGAATGCTAGGTGGGGCTGTTCAGGTGAGATAATCTTGAATCTCTCTTGCCTAAGAATATAACCTCCTGGATTGTTGGGTAGGGAGTATCTAGATCCCATGTTGACCCTACTGTACCAGATGTGCTCCAAAAGCACCAGATGTGCTTGGTCACTTGTAGGCAGGAGATAACCCAAGTACATCAGGATAGATGCATGCCACTGATTGGACCTGGTGGGAAGTATAAGGCCTTATGGGTTCTGCCTTTTTAAGCACCCGTGCCACATGACTTGATGCCATTCTGTGGGAGCTTTGGAGGTAAGAAGATCATTCCATGGCTTCCTCAGAATGGATCTGGTCAGAGTCCATCTTCCTGGTCAGTATTTAATTAATTTAATTAAAGCATACTTGCTTCAAATTTGGCTCAATTGTGGTGATCTTATTCACGACCAGATTTGAGATTTATATAGGAAAGTTAGATTCACAAAGTTGACAAGGCTGGCTGGCTGGAGAGCCTCAGAGATCCTTCTGTTTCCCAGAGCTGGGGTTAGAGATGTGGGCTGCTGTACCTGGCCTCTGCACGGGTGCTAGCACTCTGAACTTTCTTTGTACAACAAGCACTTTACCCCCAGGCCCACCTCTCCAACCCCTTTGTTCTTTAGAATGTTCTTTAGAATGTTCTTTAGAATGTTCTTTAGAATGCATGATCTGTGTACACTGTGTTGCCAACTGCCAGCATGCTAGGTGCTGTTAATGAATTAGAGCCGTGTTTGTCTGAAGAAGCCAGGAATGTCACCAATTGCTTTGAAAATAATTATGCACACAATGGGAGTGCTGCTGGCTCGGGATATTGGGATGTCTTTGAGAATAACAGAGCCTTTCTCAGGAAACTAGAGTCCCAGAAACGCCATGCCCACCAAAGCCACCCTGAGCCAGCGGCTTTCAGGTTCTTGTCTCAGAAATTTGAAGTATGAAATTCACAGACCACAGATGGTCAGTTTTAAAGAGACATTTATTTTAATTTTGTAGGTGGCATCTTAAGAGGGAGAAAGAGAGGGGATGTCCCAGTGAATGGGAAACCATCAAGCTGGGGCCTTTTAAAAGACTTACAGCTTAAACTGGAGTAAAGCATGGGGAAAGGATGAGCTGTTTAGTACAGGTGTCCAAGTGCTCCTCCCGTGTCAGTCACACAGTCACAGGGGCCTCTAGGCAGGTGCTTATCTAGAAGATAGCAAGGAAACAGGAACCAGAGCTCTCTTCTGGGTTCCTGGCCTCCAGCAAGGACATGCTAGGAACTGGTGTGTTCGGGTTCCTGCCCGAGCTGAGCAGTTTCTATCTCCTGCTATCAACACTGCTTCTTTTCAACTCTTGTTCTTAACTACTCTGTGACCTGTGTATGAATGAGTGACCTCAGAATGGATTGCTCAGTACCCAGAACCACATGGATGCATGGTGGGGAAGATGGGGAGAGTTAATAGTAATGTCTTTTTCCTGTTGTGTCTGGAACACAGAAGAACAGCAAAAACAGCAACACAGGGTAGAAATCACAAATGAATGCATTCTCTGAGGAGAGTCCTCCTGCCTTTAAAAAATATATATATTCGCACACACACACACAAAGTTTATAAAATGGCTTTTCAAGACATTCTTAGTGTTAGTTATTCCTTCCCACAAACCCAACCCCCATCCCTCTCCCCACTTATACTTCCTTCCTTATTATTTCCCCTTTCCTCTGAAGGGAGTTTCAGGGGTGTCAGGGCCTGGAAGAATTCCTTCCTGAATGAGGCAGGAAATGGCCCTACTGCTCAAATCAGTGTAGAACAGAAGATTGTGTATTGCAACCTTAGCCCAGACCCCAGCAAGAACCACTGATCCAAATTCCCTCAAGGCTACTTGTGAGTTGGTAAGATCAAGGAAACCACCCCCAGAAGCACATAAATACACGGGGCTTTGTTTCACTTCTGATTGTATCACCAAGTGGGTGACCAACAATTAATGCTTTAGAAGAAGATAAAATTCTCTGATAATGGACCTACCCACTCATGTAATCCTAGGAAATATGCCTTCTTGACCTCTCCAGGCAATTTGCTTAGACCATGAAATATGCAATCGACACATGCATAATTGTGAATGTCATTAGTGACCATAAAACCACCCAGGGCCTTCAAAACCCAAGCCTTATTTCCGCCACCAGGACCCCTGCCCAGATTGGTTATTCATGATGGAAAGATGTGTTTACTGTCCTTTGTGAAAATGTACCAGTCATTAATTCCACTGAATGAGAAGCTTCTCATATTGTGGACAAGTGGAAGCTTTGCCCAGAGAAGAGAGTTGTACACAGGAAGCTCCCTGCTTGGGGTTAAGGTGGCCTGCCATATAGTCCTGGCTAACCTAGGTTAGTCATTTCCATCAGTCCCATCAGAAGCCATCTGTAAGTAAGTGCAAGTTAGTATTCTGTTTGGGTAGGATCCAGGACCAGTATGCTCTTGGGAGGTAGGATGAGGCAACACATCAACTCTCACCTCCCATCCAGTATCAACTTGAATGCATTGATTAAAACATAATAGGCAAAAATGGTTAGGTAAGTGGTGGTATGTCACGTGATCCTGACAAGATGCGTTCTGTTCCCAGTATTTTGGGGGCTCCCTTACTATTGAGCCTTCATCCCTCTGTTCTTCACCACTTCATAGGAATAGAGAGATTATCCTGCTCTTCCTTGCTACTAACAACCAGGGTCAGCACCTGACTGATTCCCTGGCTTCATACGTGCAGGAGACTTGGCCAATGGCATATAATCTTGCAAAAGCCAACATGTGAAAAGAGAGAAAATGGAGCGGCAGAGAAAGAAATAGATATAAATTGGTGTACTGGGGCACTTTGGCCTTCTCAGTTCTAGTTCAGTACCTCCCACTAATCTAGCTCTGAGGTCTGGCTGCATCTCCCTCTTTAGTTTCCAGAAAAAATATCCTTGATCCTTTTTACAACTTTTTGCTTTTGCTTTTTGAAATTTAAGGGCTGGAGAGACAGCTCAGCTCAGTGGTTTAGAGCACTTGCTGCTCTTCCAAAGGACCAGAATCCTTCCCAGTAACAGGGGTACTTCCCAGCACCCCTGTCAAGTATCTCACAACTGCCTGTTACTCCAGCTCCAGGGGATCCAATGCTCTCTTGTAGCCTCCAGAGGCATTCACACATGTGTCATATGTGCACATAGACACATAAATAAAAGTAAAATTAGGGGCTGTAGAGGTGGCTCAGTGGTTAAGAGTACTTCCTGTTCTTCCAAAGAACTCAAGTTTGGTTCCTAGCACCCATGTCGAGTGGCTTACAACCACTTGTGACTCGAGCTCCTAAGGATCCAACACCCTCTTCTGGTTTCCACAGGTACCTGACACACATGGCATACACACACACAAACACATACCATGAAAGCAAAAGGACTACTCACAGGGAGGAAGAGGATCAGCAAAAGGGGCCATGAGGGTGTAGGGGTAGGGTGGGAGAGCCAGCTATGAACAAGGTACCATGTACACACACACACATTAAAAAAAAAAAAACACTGAAAAGCAAGGTAATCATAAATGTTATAAAATAAATTATACTGGTTTTGAATGGGTTCCTATGATATTTAAACAAACACTAGTAACTATATAATCTGCAAAAGCTTACTTATAAATAATTTTTGGTATCAAGGAAAATTGCTTCTGAGATCATGATAGGTCATTCAGAAAGCAGGCCATATAAGTGTATGAACAGCATGGTCTTAAGAATATCAAACAATGGACCAGTTAAAAACATCAAAAGAGCACAGTGGCACGCATCTTTAACATCAGCACTCTGAGCAGTGTCAGGAAAATCCTGAGTCTGCGGCTAACCTGGACCATAGAGTGAGTTCCAGGATAGCCAGCATTACACTGAGAAACCCTGTCTTGGAAAAACAAAACAAAACACCAAAATAAAACAAAACAAAAAACAAAAACATCGTGATTTCTTTCAATTAACGGGATTACAGATGAGTTTTCTTTTCTCCGTTGTCTCTTTCTTTTTGTGTGTTTACATATTTTATAAAGAGTATTTGTATCTTTGTCTTTGTCTAGACTGAGAACTGCCCATAGGGCGTCCTGCATGAGAGGTGCTCTCTACTGACCTCCAGCTCCAGCCCAAGGATATTTATTAATTTTACCATTATAAAATAAGATGTATTTGTTAAGAGGTCAAAATAGTTAATAATCTCTTCAAAACTATTTGCAACAATTCAATTCAAACCCACGAGTGAGTGAGAGCTGAGTCTGGAGAACTTGAGGGTTGTCTCTTGCTAGGAGAGGTAGGGGTCTGTAAGGAGAGAACCACTCAGCACAAGAACTGCAAGCTGGGAGACTGGAGAGATGGTTCAGTGGTTAAGGATGTGTACTGATCTTCCAGAGGACCTGAGTTCAGTTCTCAGCACCCATGTTGGGTGGTTCACAATCACCTGTAACCCTAGTTCCAGGGAACCTGATGTCTCTGGCTTCCATGGGCACCTGCACAGGGGTGCACATACCTGAACTCAGAGACACACATACACACAATTAATTTAAAAACAAATTCTTAGAGAAAAGAATTTCAAACCCATATATAGCTGGGTATCCTTGACTCAGCCAGTCTCCTGTGGCTCTGGTCATTGTGAAAGAGTGTGAATTTAAATGCAAAAGGCTTGACTGAGAGGTAGGCAAGCAAAGACAGCTCTGCTTTCCCTTTAGACCCTTTCATATCTGTGTCACTACCAAAAGGCGCTGCCCATTCTGCCCATTCATGGTGCCCCACTCCCCCACTCCCATTAACCCATCCAGAAAACATCTTCACAGACTTCACAGAAAACTCAGGTAGCCTGAGGGAGATGAGCAGCCGTCATTTGGTGACTGTATTAGTTACTCTTCTTGTTGCTATGCACAAATATCTGGCAAAAGTAATGTAAAGGAGAAAGGGTTTGCTGTGCCTCTCAGTTCAAGGGGCTATAGTCCACCATGGCAGAGAAGACAGGGCACTGGGAAGGTGGGGCAGCCAGCCACATCCTGTATACAGTTAGGAAGCAGAGAATGATGAATGCTAGTGCTCAACTTTTTCCTTTTTATTCAATCTGAGACCCCAGTCCTTGGAATGGGGTCTCTCGCCTTTAGAGTAATTCTCCCCCACCTCAATTAATACAATCTAAAAATTCCCTTACAGACTGCTCCTAGGTGATTCCAGATCCTGTCACGTTGACAATCAAGCAATCATCACATGGGTCCTCTAAATGGATCCTCTAAGTGGAATAAGTCAAGGGGTCGAGGTCCCTACCCTTTATTTTGCTATCATCATACAACTTTGACATCACAGAACCTGAGGGATGAGCAAGGGTGTGATTGCAGCAATATTTGACAGAGGTGGCCACATCCAGGGCAGCAGCAGTCATGTATCCAGACTATAATGCCCAGCAGGTACAATGTCAGCTTCTAATTAATTCGATAGATCTCATGAATCCACAGCAAAGGCAGCCATGCCCAGAGGGTGTGGCCGGCACAACCGCACATTATAAGGCCTGGAATACAGAAAGTGGGATAAGAGTCAATGAACCACATATTGCTAACTGCACAGCTACATGGAAAGCTGAAAGCTCACATCACCCCAGAAACATGCAGTAGATTATTAATGCCCCTTGGTTGATTGGAACACTGCTAGATGACCACCCCCTCTACAGAGAAAGCTAGAAAAGCAAATGTTCAACTGTTTTCATATTTTAAAGATGTATTTTAGATGTGTATGTTTTTGTGTGTATGTGCATGAGTGTGCAAATGCCTGAGGAAGCCAAACAGGGCATCAGATCCCCTGAGCTGGAAGTAAAGGTGGTTGTGGGTTGCCCAATGTGGGTGCTGGGCACTGAACCCAGGCCTCTGTAAGAGAAGCAAACACTCTTAACCACAGAGTCATCTCTGCAGTTCCAACTGTCCATTCTCAATCCATAGCTAAGAAAGGAAGAGAGAATATTAGGTTACCCCTTGGTTTGTCAAACTGATTGAATCTGGGATCAGTTAAGAGACATGCCTCTCTGTGAAGGTGTTTTCTGGGCATCACGTTCTGGTTTTAGCCTAGACATAAAGAGGTCTGAGGGGAAAGCAGGGCTGCTTTTGCCTGCCTGCAGTCACATACTGCTGCTAAGTGCAAGAATTCTGTTGCTACTTCTGTTGCAGCCACCCCTTGCCGACACTGGCATTCTCCAGGTGACTCTCCAGGAATCCTTCAGAGCTTGCGTGTCAAACTGAGACTGCTGAGTCATGCAGCCCCATGGATTAAGAAGTTTCTGGGTTCTCAGTTTCTCCAATGTTTAGACAGCCATTGTTGGTCTACCCAGCTCATACCCTGTAAGCCAATCTAATAATAAATCTACTAGATAGATCTAATAGATACACCCCATCTCTCATTATTTTCCCAAGGCAATAATTGCCAAAGCATACAAAAGCCTAAAGACAGAGAATTCCCTCTCCATTTTTTTTTTTTTTATAATAGTGAAAAATAGTGGTTCATCGATAGCATTAAATCGTCAAAGAAATGATGGTACCCGAGTACACAAAATGACAATGTGGACCGGATCTGATGCCATGGGAATTCTCTGTCTGTCTGTCTGTCTATCTATCTGTAATATAAATATATTCCTTCTGTTGGTTTGGTTACCCATTAGAGAACCCTGACTAATACAATTGCTTATTGGTAAAAGTGAATTTTAAAAAATGAATATAATGTATTTCAGAGGAAGATTTAGAAGCATTCTATACTGAGATTAGTTTCATGAAAGATAAAAAGAAATTATCATACATATCTCTGCCAAAATCAGCAAGCAAGTTCATTTATATGGTTAGATAGAAATGTTTAACAGATGCTGATGACGTTCCCACCCGTCTCCACCGTAGCTGACGCGCTCGGACTTGTCAACTGTGGATCCATACTGTCTCATAGAGCAAGTCGTCTTCTATCACAGTCTTCTTTTTCTATAGTTTGAAAACAGCTTTCTTCCTTTAAAGATTCATATTCATTATAAATATTGAGATCATACAGAAAAGCACAAAGAATGAAGCCAGTCCACTTGTTAGCCTGAGCTCGAGTCCAGATCTCCCCGGATGCGCACCTATTAACACATCACACAAAGGGAGCCCTGCTGCTCTGTTGTCTCCTTTATGTGCTTAGTCCAAGTGTCATCAGCGAATTCCCATGGCATCAGATTCGGTCCACATTGTCATTTTGTGTACTCGGGTACCATCATTTCTTTGACGATTTAATGCTATCGATGAACCACTATTTTTCACTATTATAAAAAAAAAAAAAATGGAGAGGGAATTCTCTGTCTTTAGGCTTTTGTATGCTTTGGCAATTATTGCCTTGGGAAGATGATGAGAGCTGGGGTGGCTGGGTCAAAGGTACATTCATTTAGCATGATCATCCCTACTGTCCCTGGGCACTTGAGGGAGGGACTAGATCAATTTATTCACCACCAGTACAGCATGAAAGGCTGAGTCCCAGCCCCTCACCAGTCCAAGGCTTTGCCATTCTTCTGAAGAATTCTCTTCATCCATCCTCTTCCCACTATGTCCTTCTTTGTAGATGCTTTTTTGCATAGGTTCCATGCTGAGTTTTTATCTCCTTGTCTGTAATTGATGCTAGCTCCGTCTGGGTCTGCCATTTACTTAAATTCCTGTGAGGGAGACCTCAACTTTCTCCATTATGGTCACTACCGAGCCTTCTTTTAAGACTGAAACTGGATGGCTAGAATCTGATCATTTCCCTTTGCTAATTTATTCATTTGCCAAAAAAGCTTGGTGAAGTGAAGTATGACCTTCATTTCCCTCCAAAACTCTCACCTCTCCTACCACACTGACTGCCCAGCTAGATGAGGGGAGTGGGAGTTTCATGTCTTCTGAGAAGGCTGACCACTTTGGTGACAAGTAGGGTGAGCAACATCCTCCAGTTCATCCAATGAAGTTGTGCCTCTTTTTACAAAGACTACACCAACTGAAACAGAGATGGGAAAAAAGTGTCCTCTGGCTACCTAGATTGTTGGTACCCAAGGTGGTCCCTCAAGAAGGGCTAGGCTTATCAGTGGCTGTTTTTGTATCTCAGAGTTGATATAATTCTTTATTTAAACATAGACTATGTTTTTGAAATATATTTTTATTATTAATTGACTGATGGTACATATTTATGGGAGTCCAATGTGAAATTTTAGTATTCTGTGCAAAGATCAGATCAGGGCCGTTGGCATACCCAGACCTTCAGAAAGATATAATTTGTCTGTGTTTGGGACCACTCAGAATCCTAATTGCTACCGTGAAATGTTCAACTCATTGTTGTCAGCTGTAGTGACCCCACTAAGTCACAGAAGATTAGAAGTTACTCTTCTTCCTCAGCCATACCTATATCTACTTATCAGTCATGCTCTGATAGCCATGGTCTATTCTCCACTTCTTTGAGAATGTTTAAACCCACATAAAAGCAAGAATATGCCGTGTTCAGTAGTTGACATCATCCTATATAAGCATTCTATATAACTTAACCGTAGGAGCACTCAAAGACTTGGTCCATATACTCTAGAAGTATAGTTATGCTTGATTGCCAAAACTTTGTGTTGAGGCACAGGACATGCTGTCTCTACCTATACCACACATACCTATCCCCTGTTGTAGACTACTGTTTCAGCTTCAGGGCAGCTGAGGGGTCATCTCACTCAGAAAGCCATCTATCTATGGGTGGAGATCAGGGCTGTTGCAAATATCACCTATGAAAAAGGTAGGTAAGCAAGAGGTAGTCTCTTGTTCACAACCAGAGCCCAAGAGGCTGTAGAGTATCCTTGTGAGGACCCAAGTTTGGGGGGCTAGAAAAATTGTGGATTTTTTTTTTCAATGCTGGGGATTGAACCCATGGCCTTGTACAGACTAGACAAATGCTTTGCTAATGGACTCTGTCCCTCAATCCACAATTTGTCTTTTAGGAATCCCACCTACTAGGCCTTTAAGAAAACACAGCTACTGGGTGTGGTGGCACATGCCTATAATCCCAGAACTTCAAAGGTTGACAGAGGGGGATTGTATGTTTGAGACCTATCTGGGCTATGAGGCAACACTTGTCATAAAAAGGAGGAAGGGAAGGAGGAGGAGAAACAGACAGGAGGAGGGGAGGAGGAGGACATAGAGGAGAGAAGGAGAGGGGGAGTGTAGTAGTATGTTGTTGCTGCTGGGGTGGCTCAGCAAAGAAGACAAGGAGATATATTTCATAACTGAAAACCTTGCCAGACCTCAGCAGAGGAACTACTATTATGGCCAGTGTCATACCCACAGTGGAACCCCGAGCATCTGTGCTCAGGTATTTTATTGATTCAGACTCCTTAGGTGCTCTACTGATAACCATGAGCAGATCATAAGCAATTAAACATCCCCCACAGAAATCCAACACCTGAAGTCAATCCAAAACGCCAAGACCTAGGATAGCCCCTCACCTAACATAAGACAATTTCAAACATAGCTAAAAATAAACTTCCACAACAGGGGAGAAGGTAAGAGGGGTGGAGAACACACACAGCATATGAACACCAAGGAATGTCCCAGATTCAAGACATCATCTGATTATACTGAATTCATCTGAATAATCCAGGATACTCATGAGTATTTTGTAGAAATATAAAGTACTTTAATACCTACAACTTTACTTCTGCAAAGTTCCTTTTTTGTGTGTAACAGCACATACACAAGGCCTGGGTGTGGGACACGAGGCATTGACATTTTTGAGGCCATTATTCAGTCGGTCATGACATTTTTTTGGGTCAAGATTTATCTAAGATAAAAGCCCCTTCAAGATCATTCCAAAGAAGATCTGCATGATTTTCTGCCTTCCACAGGCACCCTTCTTCCCAGGGTCAATTGGCTAGGCCCCTCTGATGCAAACCTTGCCAGACTCCCGCCATGATGTGTCGCTGCTCAGGAGGCTGAGTACCTGGCACAGCCTCCTCACCCTGGAGGCTGAGGATATGGATGTTGCTTTCGCCCAGAGCCATGAGTTGCCTAGTCTGTCTGTTCACTGTTGTTTTCTGAAGCTGGGCCAATGTGTCTAGGAAGAGCCCAAAGACTTTGGGCTTGGTCCAACATCCCATAAGCACAAAGGTCTGCTTTCCCTCTACAGGGAGCCATTAGAGGCTGGAGCTAATGTTCTAGTAAAATTACAAATATCATAATGGCATTATAGCCAAGGACCCAGAAAGGCTAAAATGCCACCCTGCCAATCATCCCCTGTTCCTTATGATTCCATATAAGGAAGAGTGGAAGGATACAGATTTTTAAATGCTATTTATTATTAGCCTGTCTGTAGCAGACACTCACATGCAGAAGCTGGTGAAGGGATGGCTGTATTAGATGGCTGGAGTTTAAACAAGGTTCCTCATTTCCCCTCTTTCTGAATCTAAATCTGGGGTTAGCATGTGCAGGTATTTTTTCCAAAATGGTCCTAATCTAACTCACTCCCTAAGATTCTTGCTCAGGGATAGGCAGACATGGCCAGTCCAGTGCTGAGGAGGAAGCATGGCCTGCATCTATTATCACTCTATCCAGGGAGGAAACAAAAGCATGGCGAGTAGAGACTTAGACCTTCCTAGAATCAAAGCAGGAAGAAGGAGAAAGAAAGTGTAATGGGTGGATGCCTTTGAAGTACAGTAACCCTGCAGCTTATCAGTAAGTGTAGTTAAGCGGGCCTCAGTATTCTGGACTTTGACCTGTCAGATTAGAAACCATGGAATCTTTTGAACACAACAGGGAGAGAGGAAGGAGCTGGAAAGAGGCTGTGCTGACACATGAGAGTGGACAGTAGCATGCCCTCGTCCGCTTCTGAACTCTACCTAGTGGATGCCTCCCACCTTTTGGGGGTTGAGGATGACAGTGCTCAGTGTCTCCCATGAATGTCAATCTACACACCTTGGCGTTAGGTGCCAGATCTAGCCGCCTACTCCTACCAGTGGACTGGCATGCCACCAGAGAGGAGCACTAAGCCAGAGACTCCAATGGCACAGTCAGTTGAGATACACATACTCCTGCCCTATTCTGTGATACTGGGGCCAACTGTTCCCTAAAATGCCAAGGACATCCCTAATGCCTGAAATTCAAAGACCAAATGGGCTTTTTATACTAAGTTTCTGTTCAGAGAGCTTTCTGGACTAGCTTTGGGGAATACAGATGATTTTCCTGTGTTCAGTGAATTATCAAGAGTCTTGCCAGAAAGTTGCATGGATGCCCAGGTCAGAGTTAAATGTCCCACCCACCTAATTCCTCCCTGCATACCCCACACTGTCGCAGGATGCTTGGAAGTTTTGCTATTTTGGTTTCTTTAAAAACACAAAGTGGCATTTTGGACTATGTTTCTGTTGCTGTTCCAAGTTAGGTGGATGATTATGAGTTTGATTTGGATTGTCCGCTACCAATGGTTATACTTTGGTTATGCACAGCTGTTTTGCCACGTGAAGCTCGAACTTCTGGGAACTTTTGCTTAGAGTATATAAGGGTTGAAGCCCTTGAGAGCCAGGGTGGTTGGTTGTTGGTGGGTTGGTTGATTGGTTATTGCTTAGAAGAACATAGGTTTCAGAAATTGGGTTTGAGGATAGTGGGTTGAGACACTAGTCTGGCTCCCTGTCAATTCCTGCTCTCCAAGCTTCGGACAGCCTAAAAGAACTATAAAGATTTCTTCCTCTTTCTCTTTCTCTCTATCAAGGCCATCTACAAAGGGATGTGGAGATTTCTTTCTTTTTTTCTATCTATCCGTCCTCTTTCCTTAGATTGAGGGTAAAAGCATAGTAGCTAACTGCTACGCCACACTTTCTGAAATCATCCTCTGCTAGGCTGTCTCCCCTTACAAACAGCGAATTCTTTGAAGTCAAGGGCTGACTACCCCATCATTTTCCTAGCCCCTCCTAGGCTGTCACACAGAAGAAACTTAGCTAGTAGCTGTTGGTGAATACCAGATCATTCAAATGGCTATCCAAATGGCACTGGGCCCCAGTGTTGCTGGAACAGACTAGAGTTTCTATATAAACACTGCAGCCATTTGTTACAAAATGACCTCATCCCACAGAGCAGGTTTCTTCTACAGCTGGACCTACCTGCCAGCATGGACATAAGAGGTCCCCAGGACATAAGGCTCCTGGAAGAAGCCAATAGCCATGGCAGCCAAGGCCCTAAGAGGGGCAGTCCTCAACAGCATCCAAATAGTCCTTGCCAACCCCAGGCTTCATGGGCTTGTCACTTTTAGAAGAGCCTTTGTCCTGATCTGCACATTTTCCAAGCTCACCCTGGCTCACAGGATCTGATCCAGTCCTATTTGCCAATGCAACCAAAGAAGGGTGTGTGTGTGTGTGTGTGTGTGTGTGTCTTCAAATTGCTGAAGGAAGCAGCACTATGGGACCAATGTCTGATCCTAGGCATCAGAACACTTCTCTCACCTCCTCCTGTACTTTGCCACCACACCATCCACTTGACTGCCCATGTCCTGCTTTGCTGATGCCAACCATTCAGTCATGTCATCAGATAAAGAAGAATGCTGGGGTTGGGCAGCTTGTAGTTTCCCCTTTAAAAGGAAGGGATGAGGACTGGGGAGATGGATCAGTTGGTAAAGGCTTGCCCTGACACACAAGCATAAAGACCCGAGTTTGACTCACCAGAACCTATATAAGAAGGCTGGGCAGGGCAGCAGCCATAATCTCTGTACTGGGGAGGTAGCCAGAGATTGGAATGAGTGAGCTCCAGGTTGACTGAGAGACCCTTTCTTTAAAATGAAGGTGGAGAACAACTGAGGCATATGACATTGACTTCTGGCCTTCACACACATGGACACACACTTACACACACATGGTCACAAACACACAACATAATCCCAAACACACACATACACAGAAGGAGATGGGCGTGGAAAGATTCCCTGGAAGCCAGGCTGAGCTTCCAGCAGTGAATCGTAGCCAAGCTCATGTCTTCACAGCATCATTGACTTGCTACCCAGCGGGCCCTGCTCCACTTCAGGCAATACACGCACTTGGCGCAGCTTCTATTCATTCCATGGACTAGATTCATGGGTCTGCATTGCCAACCAACCCCCAGCTCCTCGATGTCGTTCACCATTCAAGGCCAGTCCTGTGCTTTTCACTTCTTTACTCAGCTCTTCCTTAACCTGGCCATGCTGATGAAAAAGGGAGCAACTTGGTGACTTGTAGGGACTGTAATCCTGCCAGGTGACAAGTGCTCAGGACTGCAGGACTCTTCTGACACAGTGCTGGCTGTTCAGAAAATACAGAAGGCCTTCCGCATTCTATTGGGAACCTGCCTTCCCTACTCTTCAAGCTGCACACCATGTTACTCCTATTCCTTCCTTTATTTTACCTTTGTCAAGAAATTAGGTGGCAGGAAGTTGGTATATGCATTTGTGGATGCGTGCATGTATGTGTGTATGTGCAAGCATGCATGTGTGTGCGTGTGTGTGTATGTGTTTGAAGGTCAAAGGTCAACCTTGGGTGTCCTTTGGTCTCAACTCACATAGAAGTAGGATGAGGATCCGTACTGTGGAAGAATTCCTGCGTTGGGGGAAGGACTAGACATGGAATTTTAGAAGAAACAGTCAATGAAACCACCAAGACTAACAGCCTAGAAAACTAGGACTATGGTGTAGTCATTAACACAAATACTAAAGACAGGAAATATACATCAGCAGGATACTGTTTTGGTTCATCAAGTAATACACTGGGTTTGAGGTTTGGGTAGAATACCCGGAATTATTGTCCAGGAAGCAGTTAGGAATACTGACCTCAGTTTGGAGAGGGACCATCAGTCAGAGCTATGGGAGCTGTGTGCCTAGAGTGGACAGATAACAGCACAAAAATAAATGAAAGTTTCGAGGAAAAATTCTTGAATGCTTCCTCTGCCTAGAAGGCTTTCTCCCTATAGCTTCTGCCCTGGTTATTTATTGTTAACTGCAAACCTCAAACCGAGTGACTTAGGACTATGAGTATCTTATTATCTGAACCCTCATGATTCTGAGCATTCATTGAGCTTAGTTGGAGAGTTCTTGATCAGAGTCTCTAGGACAGCCATGTACTGCATAATGTCATTTTGGTCTGTGACAGGCTTCATGTTTGTGGGTGAACCCATAAGATTCTATCACCTCGTGATATCATAGCTGTGTTAGTTGGTATAAATATACTCTGTAAAGTTCAGTGGTGAAGTATACTAATAATGAATTCTCAGAACACATACCATTACTAGAAGCAAGACTATGACTATGACTATGACTATGACTATGATTATGACTGACTATAACTATGACTGACTATGACTGACTATGACTATGACTATGACTATGACTGACTATGACTATGACTATAACTATGACTGACTATGACTATGACTGACTATGACTATGACTATGACTATGACTATATAACTATGACTGACTATGACTGACTATGACCAGATAAGTCCTTTAGAGTCTTCGTCCTTACGTTCCTAGTCTTGGCTAGAAAGAAGCCGACAGGAAGTAGAGCCACTGGCACTCTCCAGAGCTCTCTCTGCTCACACTTTATTCTCCAGCCTGGTAACCCAGATGGACAGAGTGGCCAGACTCTTACAAGGTGGTGCAAATGCTTATATTTTCAGCCTGCGAGAGTCAAGAGAGAAACCATGTCACTTTTTGTGGCCTAGCTTTGTCAATCGTGAAGCATTCCTCTGACACATTCCATCCATCACAGTACCCCAAAAGTCCTCCTCACATTCAAGAGCGAGGAGTATAGCCCCCCTTCCTTCCTCCCCCCCCCCCCCCCCCGCCATCCTGTCACCTCTCAGTGCCGGGCTGAAAGTTCCCACGAGAACACCTGGGGATATCTGGCCTCCTTCCCAAAACTCAGCCCAAGAGCCTCCCCAGCTCTTCAAACTTGGGGTAGCTCACTCTCAGTATCCCTCCACCACTGCATACCCCTGTCATACCTAGCATTATGGGCATGTTAATCTGGTCTTTTCTGTCCACATCTGTCTAAATTGTAAGCCTCTAAAAGCCAAGACTCCTGTCTTGTTTTGGTGGGGCACAAAACAGCAAGGAGACAGAGCTTAGTCATTAAATTTAATTTCAAAACATGAGGAGAGGAGAGAGGGCAGGACCTTGGTAAAAACCTATATTTGAGAAACAATGAAGGAATATTTGGGGAGAACTTTTTTCAAAACCAAATCATCATTGTCTTGGAAAAAAAAACTGTGGACAATTTCACCACCTATGGAAACTGTCATTGGATGAGGTTAACCGTGTCAGTAGTAATTAGGAATATCTGCAAACTCCCCACCATTGATGCTTCATAAGAAACAGTGGCTAAGAAAAGTCCGTATTCACCACAGTTGATTTCTTTTTTTTCTTTTAATTTCTCTTCTTTCATACAACTTATAGAATAAATCCTGGCCCCCTCCTTCCCTCCCTCCACCCTCATCGCCTCCCATCTCCCCCAGATTTACTTCCATCACCACCCACTAATGTCCCCCTTTCTCTCCAGAAAAGAACTGACCCTCAGGGTTACAGCACAACACCTCTCTCTCTCTCTCTCTCTCTTCCTTCTCTCTCTCTTCTTCCTCTCTCTCTCTCTTTCTTGCTTTCTTTCTTTTTGGCTTTTCGAGACAGGGTTTCTATGTTGTAACTCTGGCTGTCCTGGAACTCACTGTGTAGACCAGGCTGGCCTCGAACTCACAGAGATCCACCTGCCTCTGCCCCTCAAATGCTGGGATTAAAGGCGTATGCCACCACCACCTGGCATACAGTTGATTTCTTAAGAGTTAACCCTCAGAAAAAATTCTAACTTCAAAATAGAAGTTAGAACTGGTCATGACAACTAATACCTGTAATTCCGGCACTTTGTGGGCAGAGGCAAGAGGATTCTGAGTTCAAGGCAAGCATGAACTACATGGTGAGCTTAAGACCAGCCTGGGCTCCTTTAACAGAGAGTAATAACTAAAGGCTGCAGGTATTCTCCCATCCAAAATGTATGATTTGACAAGGAATGCTGTAATTAAATCCACTAATAATCAAACATCTTACAAGATACCACTTTGCATCTATCTGTTGGGGAAATTTATTTTTAGCTATGTATACAATGTTTTATGCACTGTTGGGTGAGGGGCTAGCCTAGGTCTCGGCATTCTCTATTGTTTGCAGGTGTTGGATTTCTGTGGTGGGATGTTTGATTGCTGATGACCTGCACCTGAGGGGTTCTAAATGAATAAAAACAGACACATGGGGTTCCACTGTCAAGGATGCCGCTTGCCATGGTGGTGGTTCCCTTCGCTGACATGAGGTCTGGCAGGGTTTGCAGTTATGAATATGCCTCAGTGTCTCTCTTGCTGAGTCCACACAGTGGCTAACTACAACATCTACCAAGTTGGGAAATCTTTAAAATATGTTTGTAAAATGGTCCAAAGCGGCTTGGGGTGGTAGCTCAGTGAGGAGAGTGTTTGCTGTAAAAGCATGAGGTCCAGTGTGGAACCCCCAGCACCCACATAAAGCTGGGCTTGGCAGCACAGCCCTGTAGCAGGAAGATCCCAGGCCTTGTGAATCAGTCAGTCTAGCCAATTAGTGAGATCCAGGTGCAGTGAGAGACCCTGCAGAGAAACAAAAGAGAACAAAAACGTGAAGGGTGCTGGAGGAAGTCAGCTGAGGTCAGACTTTGACTTTCACACATGCATAGGCAAGCGCCCAGACACATCTCACACACACACACACACACACACACACACACACACACACACAGACACACACACACACACAGACACACACACACACACACACACAGACACACACACACACAGACACACACACACATACACACACATACACACACACAGACACACACACACAGACACACACACACACACAGACACACACACACACAGACACACACACACACACACACACAGACACACACAGACACACACACACACACACACACACACAGACACACACACACACACAGACACACACACACAGACACACACACACACAGACACACACACACAGACACACACACACACACACAGACACACAGACACACACACACAGACACACACACAGACACACAGACAGACAGACACACACACACACACACACACACACACACACACACACACACACTGACCCAATGCTGCAAATGTTTACTCAGGCATTTCTGGTTGGGGGAGGGCTGGGGAAAACCTAGAGGGTAAAGGAGACCTTGGAAAGACTCATTCCTTTTCATTCAGTAATCCCACCCCTACAGATTAATCCCAAGGCCATCATCCTGGGTAGGCAATATCCACGTGGAGGAGGCTCACTCAAGTTGATATTATGATAGCAAAATACTGGATAAATTAAGTGTTCAAATGGAGGCTGTTTAAGTAGATTACAGTTAATTCATTTGCTAAAGCATTATGCACTCATTAAAAATAATTTTTTGAAAACTGTTTGTCAGCACAAAAGCACACTCACAACACAGTGTTCTCTGTAAATAAAACGGAATAGAAACCGCATAAATTATAGGAAGCCGTATGATCTCCACTTCATTCCTGAATTAAATATGTATGAAGACTAAAAGTAAATCCCACGAAATGTTAACAGTAGTTATGTCTAAGTGATGGAATTAAAGGCAGTTTACATTCTTTTTTTCTCTACGTCTTTCTGTCCTTTTTTTTTTTTTTTAAATAATAAGCACATGATGCTTTTGTCATTAGGTAAAAAGATGTTTTAAGGGGAAAAGACTCAATGATTTTTCCTGTGACTGGCTTAGATGATTAGCAAAATGGAGAAAATGCTATTGTTTTTTTGGTCTGGAAAAGAAATTAAATAACTTACGATAAAGGTCTCGGGATAGAATAACTCACACTTCCAGACCCGAGCACGCAGGAAAGCAGGCTTGGATAAACTCAGAAGTGTTATCTCCGAGGTGTGAAATTTCACACATGCTGCAGCCTGCACGTTCTGGGGAGCATTTCCTTTAATGGTACATCAGAACTTGCTGTCCTCCAGCCCTAACGAAGACAGAAGACAGACTCTAATAGAGATGTCCTTCAGGGTCAGCCTCAGACTTACTGGGTAATGAGGACCAAGTTCATTAACCTCTTTGAGCTCCTGAAGGCCTCTCTCTGACATGGAAGTCCATGGCCGTCAATAGGGCTCTTGAGGGCAAAGTGAATGAGATCAAAAGCCACGAATAAGGTGGTTTCATACTGAAGTCCGGGATGAAGGGATAGGAATAACACACTACTGTTTCTGAGTGAGCAGCTGGGACATGTGGGTGAGGGTCTTTTGTTAGTGACACTGTTGTGGGTACCCAGCACATGCTGATGGAACTGCTGATGGAGCTGATCCCCCCTTTGCTAGAACTTCCACAGGAACTAGTCACTATCCCACCACGAAGCTGCCTCTTCCGGGTGGTGTATTCTGCATGGTGACGGATTCCTAAAACCCGACTTCTTTGTGAACACCAAACGTTAGCCCTGAGGACAAGCAGGGTCCGTATTCAGGCCTTTCCCCACTTGCCAATGATCAGGATGTTACATTGTATTTGTGGAATGTCAGGGATCCACGTCCTAAATGTAGCACAGACAGGACACACAGTAAGTAATATCCAAGGGCGGGTGGTGGCCAAGAGTAATACAGGGTTCCGTTCCAGTCTTTAGAAGCATATTGTACAAAGTATAGCTGAAAGCTGAATATATTTCAATGTACAGAATGATTTTACTTAATACTAGCAATTCAAATAGCAGAAGACCATCTGGAGCATTAAATAATTGAATAATGAATGTGTTTGTCGAGAAGGAAGCAGGCTTAAGTGGAGGAAGATGAGAAAGCAGACTGTTAGCAGAGACTAAAGAGGAATGTCGGCAGTTACAAGGAGTTTTTATACAGGAATGACATGGAATTTTTATTAACTTACTTTTTGTATCCTCTGTGTCGATGTAATAGCACTTTCTTTCAGTTGACAGTTATGATGGGGGTAATTTTACAATGATTACACAAGAAAAGAGGAAAAGCAAGAGGAGAGTAATAGTGCCAATCCATATTAAGATAGCCTGGAGTCACATGCCTGGGGACTGGTCTAGCCAAGACCAGCGCACAAATCTAAATCAGGACCTGCTTTGGCCATTCACCAGCTCCAGCTTGAGATCAGAGACATCTATCCTTGGAATCCAACTGTTGAAATTTAAGAGTATTCATCCCACGAGATAATCGGAAAGATTAGATAAGATCATGCATTTAAGCATTTGTGTGTGTGTGCACATGTATGTGCGCATATGCACATGTGTGTATATGTGTTTGTGTGTACAAGCCAGAGGACTACATTGAGTGTCTTCCTTAATGTTGCTCTCCATTTAAAATGTTTGTTTGTTTTTCAAGACAGGGTCTCACTATGTAGCCCTGGCTGTCTGGAACTCACTGTATAGACCAGGATGAATTCACAAAGATCCACCTGCCTCTGCCTCCCAATTTCTGGGATTAAAAGTGTGCGCCACAATGCCAAGGTCCGTTTTTACTTTTTGAGTCAGCGTCTCTCACTGAACCCAGAGCTAACTTATTGGTGAGGCTTGCCAGTCTCTAGGGAGCTCTGTCTCTATTCTGTCTCCATTCTCCTCCTCTATTCAGTGCTGAAGTTACAAATTCTATCCTATCTCCATTTAAGCTTTTATATTGGTGCTGGGGGCCCAGATTCAGGTGTTTCTGCTTGCTTGCAGACCATTTACTGAATAAGCCATCTGACTGTGCCAAGTTTGGGCACACCCTCTCCATCCTTGGGAGATTGGTGCTATTTCCTCACGGATACCCAATCACCTTATATGAAATGGTAGTGTTTGTATATAACCCATCCACATCTTCCCATATGTGTGAAATTGTCTCTTGATCACATATACAATGTAATATATACATTGTATATATTACATAATATGTACATAATACAATGTAAAAGCTAGATAATTCATTCTTCTGATGTAATACTTAGGGAATGGTGATAAGAAAGAAGCCTGCACATGCTCAGTGCAGTCACAGCTCTTAAAATATCATTTCAGGTGTGGTTAGCTGATTCTGTGGGTGAGAAAAACATAAACATGAAGGATCAACTCTAAATGCTAAATAAGAGTGATCATCACTAATGAGGGTACAGACAGAGAGTTTAAGAGCCAGAGATAGTGGACCTCGGTGGCAAAATATTATTTGTTGAACATGACAGGTCCATTACACACATGATCTCACAGCAGCTGTGTCTACATGGATAAGACCTGCATGAGATCAAGCCAGCACCAATCCCAGCATGAAGTGGGGAGAGGCTCATGAAGCCCCACCACTAGCTGAGAAGTTATGGCAATTGATGGCTGCTGGATGTGTGGGAGGGAGTAATTTTCTTCAGTGATGTAGGCACTGAGAGACTCCCCACGCTCCAGCAGATGGTCCCATATTCATGAACACAGAGGCAGCACTAAATAGACTCAGTGGGTTAAAAAAATGAAGAGAGGAAGAAGGCACAGGGAGGGAAAATGGTGGCAGAGATAGAGAAGGAACAGAGGGGAAGAGATAGAGAATTTATCAAAACACATTACGTCATGCATGAAATCTTCAATAAAGAGTTGTTACTATTAAAAATGGATTTTCTGGATCTGTTCCTCCAAACTGCCTAAACTCCCTCAAACAGTTCGGGAGGATAAGACTCGTGTGTCCATTTTTTCTCTACCATGTGCCCAGTGTGTAGCAGACCTAACATGAGGAAAGGGCTCAACAAACATGGACAGGGGAAAATCTACATGCTGCCGCTGTTCCCAGTGGCTAGTGACTTCTTGATTTGAGTTTTACATCATTTATTTGCTTTTTGTTGTTGTTCAAGTGCTTTGTAATAAATTACAGAAACCATGATGTTTTTTCCTATGTATTTCAGTACATAACCTAAAAACGAATCCTTCTTGCTTCTTGCTTTGGTATGATTAGCATACCAAACAAAATTAATAATGTCCCCAATATCATATATAACTATTTATTCAGAATTCTTCAATTATTTCCCAAATATCCTATTACAGATTATCTCCTCACAGCAGGAGCAGAATTACAGTGGAGAATGGGCTCTGTTAAGTCTCCTGATGTGGAAACAGCCAGCACCTTGTTGTTGGATGTAACACTGGCTTTTTAAAGATGCTGAAGAATGCTCCATGTCTTAGACTCACCTGATTGGTTAATTGAGGTGACACCTAGCATTCTTCTGTCTGCCTTGTCTTTCCCACGAGAGGGAAGCTAGTTCTAAAGTTGTGATTTATTCAGGTTAAATCTTTTCACAGAGAAGACATGGTAGATGATGCTGTGCCCGGAACACTGAATCACTCTGAGAAGAATTTTATGTCAGGTTGGTATACTTCAGTGATACTAAGATTGATCGTCAGATTAAAGTGGTGGTGGCTTGATTCTCTCTTTGTAAAATGAGATTCCCTCCCTTTTATAACTAGCAAATAAACCGTAAGGTGAAAATTGGTACTCTGTAAATTCATAACTCACCATCAACATTTTAGCAACTGCTGATGATCTTCACCTGAATCAGTTATCCCACGGGGGTTGCAAAATGCTAATTTTCCAATCCCATTCTTTATTTATTGGCTTGTAGGCTTCTGTAACAAAGGGCTTTCTTTCATCAATTGGGATATATAGTTCCTAGTGAAAGGCAGGATATGCATACAGCATTCTTTCCCTTTAATAAGCCATGTTCAAAATAAGTCACTGGTGAATAACAGCCTATTTTAAACACTAGAATTAAAGCAAAGCTTGTGTCAGGGTGTTCTTCTATCCTCTGGCCTAAGTGATTGTTTTAGGATAAGCCTGGGAGGGCTGAGTGCACGTGACTGCGGCCACTAAGAATGCTTAGTACAAATCTCACATCTGAATCCTCAGATTTTTAAGGGTAAAGTTGACTGATCCTAAGTCTAAAAGTTGCTTTTGCATCTCAGTCGATCCTGGTTATATGGCTTATGAGCCTGGTGCTAATCTTTTCCTCGTGATTATAAATATCCTTTTGAAAATACATCTGTGGGTGTGTGTGCCTATGTGTGTGCACATGTGTGCATATGCACGGGGGAGTGCATGTGTCTATATGTAGTTGCTTACACCCATGTGTGCACATGTTTGTGTGTCAGAGATCCATAAGATCCAGTTATCATTTCTCAGGCATCTTTTGTTTGAGACAGGGTCTTTCATTGGCCTGGAACTTCACCACAGGCTGGCTAGCTGTCCAGCAAGCTCTAGGGAATCTCTTTGCCTCCACCTCCCACCTCCCCATCGCTGGGATTACAAGTGCATTCCACCACAACTGGCTCTTTACATTGGTTCTGAGGACCAAAAACTCAGGTCTTCACACTTGTGAGGCAAGCACTTGACCAACTGAGCCCTCTCCACAGCCCACAGTGTCTAATGACAACACCCTCTCCACAGCCCACAGTGTCTAATGACAACACCCTCTCCACAGCCCACAGTGTCTAATGACAACACCATCTCCACAGCCCACAGTGTCTAATGACAACACCATCTCCACAGCCCACAGTGTCTAATGACAACACCATCTCCACAGCCCACAGTGTCTAATGACAACACTTTTCCCAATGGTTTCTTGGGGAGAACGTTCATTCCAAGGGCTCACGGAGTAAGTCTTGCCACTTTTTTTTTTATTCTTCAGATGAAATTTTAAGCATTTCAGTGAGAGCTCTTGTGTAGCAGGACACTTTGAAAGAGTTTTGTGATTTTGTTTTCTTTAAAAACACAAAATGGCACTTAGACTATGTTTTTGTTCCCATCTCAGGTGTAGTGGGTAATGAGTTGATTCAGAACGTTCGTTATTGGTGGTCATAATTTGGGTATGTGCAGCTGTTTGGCCATGTGTATCTTGTCCTTATGACTGCATGCCACATAGACTTCTGGGAACTTTGTTTAGAGTATATAAGGGCTGTTACCCTGAGAGCCAGGTTTGTTGGTTGTTGGTCATTGGTTGGTGGGTTATCGCTTAGAGGAACTATGGTTGAAGAAACTAGGTTCGGGGATATTGAGTTGAGACACTAGTCTAGCTCATTATCGACTTGTGCTCTCCAAGCTTTGGACAGCCAAAATGAGCTACGAACATTTCTTCCTTTCCTTCTTTCTCTTTCAAGGCCACAAACAGAGGCGGTAAAGATTTCTTTCTTTCTATCCTTTTTCTAGAGGGTAAAAAAGCACTATAGCACTCTGCAACAAGTGGCGCTCCAATGTGGGGCAAGAGAACAGGCGCCAGCCACGCTCTTGATTCCAAAACCTCAAATCAGTGTAAATAGCTCCCTCTTTCCGACTACACCAGTCACATGTGGCTGGGCCAGTCACTAGCATAAAAGCTCGTTTCTCTCTACAGCTAAACAGCACAGACTGCACTGAGCTATTTAATATGACCTCATAAATCCAGCCCAGCTCATTGCTTCTTCACTCCCAGGCTCAGTTTCTCTCCCCAACTCGCTGAGCCCAGCATGGCTGCAGGGTGCTCCCTTCCTGAAATCAGAGGCAGACTGTCCTACCCTCTCCCTGACCCCTTTGCCGCCAGGCTGCAACATAAGCTTCCATCTAATTGCTGCTCTGCCTCTCTCAGCAGAACTTGACCTCTTTCTGGGTCCCTCTCTTAAAGAAACTGTCTGTGTTTTTCATTATGTTTGCCAAGACATATTAGTTTGAACTTTTCCCGGACCTAACTGGGTTGGCTCCTTTTTTCTTTAAATCTCAGAGGCAGCAGGTTCAAGAATGCAGCCTTGGTGGGAGGAGGGGTTTGTCCTAAGAAGCCCCTGGAGCTTTCAGCCAGGACAGTTGTGTTAATCATACAGTCCTACCAGGACTGAATGCAGACTGTCCCTTTAAGAACTGTGTAGACTGTAGGTCCAACTTCAGACCTCAGTTAGAAGTTCAAGCCACAAAGAGAACACACACAGACTGCCCAGTCTTGCCACGGACTGTCCCCTACCAGCCTGTCATTCTCAGTTCCTCAAACCCAACCACACAAACACAAATGCATCCTCTCTGAACACCAAAGCCTTCTTTGGGTGAGCCTCCGCCCTGCAAAGGAAGTTGAAAGCCAAGTTCCCAGACACCCCCAGCTTCTATACTTTGGCTAGTCACCTAGCAAGGAACAGTACCTCCCGCCTACACCAGATCCATGTTAGTGAGAATTCCTTATGATTACTGTGAGGATGTCATCTGCAGCTTAAGTGAATAATTCCCTGGAAATAAAAGTGTTCATGAGCCCTGGGCGAAGACAGGAGAAACGCAGGGATGAGAATGCTAATCAGAATGAAGGGAGTTTTCCAGCTTTTAGCTTTGCTAGGAAAAAAAAATAAAATAAAAAGTCATCTATAAAAAGTGCTGGAAGGGTTTCATGAAGCCTGGGGCTTTTGCCAAGGGATAGATTTCCTCCGTCAACTCGGTTCCTTCCAGGCCCTTTTCTTGTGTGTTCTCCTTTGCTTTCTTCTTTCCTTTGTCTTTTAAGCAGCCATACCCAGGCTGGGCAGCAATCTTTGGGGTCAGTGAAGCTGTATTAGGCAAGTCATGGAAGTAGGTGCAGCCAGCTCCCTGCAGAGTGGACATCACATTATTATGGGATAGCAGCAGGGAGATCTAACTCCTGGGTCACCTGTAGAACTCCCTGCTTTCCCCAGCCTCCCAGGCTATTCCTTGCCCATTGCCTTCTTCTGGTTCTTCCTGTCCTGCAAGCCTGTTCTTTTGGTGGTCAGATAGCTAAAGGCATCTTCTTCTAGGCCTTTTTTGAGGTTGCCTTTTTGAACCCCCTCCCTACTCTTGTTTCTGACAGGGTTTATCTGTATGGCTTACCACATCCCAGGATGGCCTTCTCCTGACTTCACTGTCCAGATGCATGACCCCAATGTCTTTGTAAATAAAACGGTATAATCTCAAGAGGTTAGCTTGCTGTGGAGAGAGGAATATATAAATCAATATGCAAATAAGTCCACAGGAGCAGGGAGAATTGTTTGCACTCAGACTTTGCAAAGCTGTGATGAAGCATCTTGGAAGATGGATGGTGCAGCATTCCCGCTGAACTCTGTCCGAAGTGCCACGATTCCAGCTGTAGGCTTTGAGAGAAGTGAGCCAGATGGGAAGTCCCTTCTGTATTGACTTTACTTAAACATATTTCATGAGCCAAGCTAATTGCTAGTTCAGTCTTAAACTTTGATTTTTTCCATCTTCCAATTCCTTGCATCTCAAACAGATTTTATTACTGTGGGTCCATAAGATGCCCCAGTCCTATTGAGAATCTTTCTGGATTCTTGGCCACTGTTCTGAGAATACAGTGATGGGAATTTCTGTCGTTGGACCAAGGAAGGATCAGACACTCCCAACCCAGAAGAGAGAAGCTGTTGGGTAACTTCCAGAGGGGAAGGTGGTGGTTCTCATCTTGAATTGAAAGAGCAGACAGCAGGCTCTTACTGTTCACGCAGACTCATCACCATCAAGCTACTGACATGGATCTCAGAGAGGGTGAACTTCCAGTCCTGTGTGTCCTTGTGCACTTGCAGTACAGAAAGCCACAGTCTGTGGAGTCTGGCTGGTGTTGTGGTCCACTTACCAACTCACAGCTTTGTACCAACCTGCTGCCAGTCTCCTCTGTTTGGCTGCATCACCAACCTCCTCCCCTTCCATCACTGTTCCTCTGATTCCTTCGCCTCCTCCTCCATTTCTAGCAAAAGCATATACTAAAAAGAGAAAAGACTAGGGCTTAGGAGCTGGCTCAGTCAGTAAAGCACTCACCTTGCAAACCCGAGGACCTGAGTTTGCTCTCCAGATCCCAAGTTTGTTTGTTTGTTTGTTTTTTTAAAGCTCAGCAGAGTGGTACATATTTGTAATCCCAGATATAGGGAGGTCAGCTAGTCTAGTTTCCTAGACAAGTTCCAGGTTGATGAGAGAGACCCTGATTCAAAAAGGGAGAACAATGGTGGATAGCTTCCTGAAGAACAATGCACATATGCACACATTCCCCAAATACACCCTCCCACACTAACATGCACAAGCATGCAATACACATGCAAAAACAGAGAAGAGTAAATTTATGCTGTATTAGTTACCTTTCTGCTGCTGTGATAAAACACCATGACCAAGGCAACTTCTAGAAGGAAGAGTTTATTTGAGCTTACAGTTTTGGGGGTAAGAGTCCATAATGGCAGGGGACATATCAGCAAGTGGAAGTGTTTGTAGGAGCAGGAAGCTGAGTGCTCTCATCTTGAATTTAAAGCAGGAAGAAGAGAGAGTAAAGTGGAAGTAGGCAAGGGTTTTTACTCCCAAAGCTTGTCCCCAGTGATACACTTCCTCCAGCAAGGCTGTATCTTCTAAACATCTCCAAACACCACCACCACCTGGAGATCAAGTGTACAAATATCTGAGCCTAGAGACCATTCTCATTCAAATCACCACAGATCCCATGCTCCATCACCTAGCAATGGTCCAACATGGCCAAACAATGACCAATTCACAGCTGGCTCTGTTTCAGTTATATGCCCATCCCATTTACCACCATGCCTCAACTGTCAGTACCTGGATAATTTCAAAGCAAACCCCAACTACCATTTAACCTGTGATTAATTTTGTGTCTGCCTCCAAAAGGATTCCCTTTTGGATGTAATGATTCCATTATGATATGAAACAATAATTCCTAACATTTCCAAATAACTGAGCAGTGTTAAAAATCTCCTAACGCCTTAGTTTCTATTTGCTCAAGCCAGGATCTGAGTAGGAATTATGTATTATGAAAGTGACTTGGTATATTTTTCATGTAGGTTACATTTCTTCATTCATTGATTGAATAAATTGGATTATTTGAACTAAGAGTTTTTACTGATTGCATTCCTGTGGTAGTATTTAATACATTCCTCTGTCCCTGTGCTTTCTTTACTCCGGTGAAGTAAAGGATTTGGAGGCAGGCAGTAGAGTGTTCTTACACTAGAGAGAATGCAATGTCCATCTGTATTTCTTTTTCTGATACCAGCAGCCACTGAATATCATTGCCTGGATGTACCATTTCCACTACTTCATTGATACTGACATTCTATTCATCTTCATTTCAGAGCTTCTAGAAGGAGTGATTTCTTTCCTTAGGCCACTCATTCTTTGGAGATCTAGGGCCACACAGCCAGAATATAAAAACAAGTTGTGGCTAGTGTCTTTCACACCTCAATGTAAAAGAAACTTCCTGTTCTCTGTAGCCATCTATCTTCATTTTGTTTTGTTTAATACATTTCAAAAGCCATTCACTGGCCAATATATTTGGCTTTGTTTCAGTGTCTATAGAGTCCACATTTACCAACAGAAAGGTACAGATTAGTTTGAGTAATTCAGAAAAATTTCTTCATACAAACATAGACCATCCTGCCACAACTGATGTTTGTGCTATAAATGTACACTTCTAGAACCTTTCTGCTGGTTAACAAGCTCCGTCATTACTTTTGACGATCCCTGGTCTTGACTCTGAGGATGAAGAAGGAATAGAATCTTCCATGTAGAGAAGTCATTACCAGCTAAGGACAGAGATAAGACCAGAGTCCAGCTGCTCACTCCATACCATAGCCTTGCATGCTGACCATGATGGCGCCAGTCTCCAATCCCTGCTGATCACATGTGCTCTGAGAAGACAGTCCCAGGCTCAGGCTTCTTTGTGGCTGTGGAGATTAATAGGCTGCAAGCTGAATGGTTTCTCATTACACCACACCAAAAGAGGCAGCTTGCTGATACCTGATTGGAGACCCCAGAGGTGAATCTCCCTACATGAGCCGTCAGCAGCATACTTCAGACTTCTCAGGAATGTGGGAAACCCATCCAAGCGATAATATTAAGAACCTAGGGTTCCCAGTCAGGGCCAGGCCAGCTGGTTGCAGCAACAGGATCTCCAAGGAGAGCGGGTCAATAAACTGGCCTGGATTGCAGCCATAGACTTGAAAACCTGCTGGCTCCTGGCTGCATCTGCTACCCAGCTCCAGCTGGGATCATGGCTGCCTCAACTAGTGGTCTGAGGAGATGCAGTAGCAATAGTGCTGAAGCTTCTTGATTTTTTTTTTTTTTTTTGTCCCAAGCAGTCAGCTCTGGAGAAGATGCCATGTGTGGAACTAGGCTCTACCTTCCTACCTTTGATGGCTGTGTTGAAGTTTGGTGCTTGAAACCAAATTGCATGGTCTTGTGTCTGCCTGGCTGTAAACATGATAGAAAGAGGGGCTAAGCAGCTCTTCCCGAGACATTTATCTGCCAACCAGTTTCCTCTCTGTGCCCAAGAGTGTCTTGGGCTTCTCACCAAACTCGAAGGAAGGCTGCAGGCTATATGCTAGTTACTGTCCACCATACTGCCCTCTTGAAGTATACTCAGTAGACTATTTTTCATCTAAAGAGTGAATACATTCAGTGTCAATCACTCTCCTGTTACCATAGTGACTGGGCACCCAGTCCACTACACTTTTATATGTGTAACTAAACCTGTCATATAGGAAAGGGGATTCTTTTTAAATTGGGCATAAAAATTTCAGGGGAACAGGGCAGAGCTGGGAGATGGCCCAGTGGACAAAGCACTTCCCATGTAAGCATGAGGACCTGAGTTCAGACGCCCAGAACCCACAAACATCTGGATGTTATTGTATGTATTTCCCAGTACTTGTATGGTGAGATGGGAGGTAGAGATGTGTTTTAGTTACCTTTCTATTGCTGTGATAAAACACCATGACCACTCATGAAAGTGGGTGTTTAATTGGGCTTACAGTTCTAGAGGGTTAGAGTCCATGATGGCAGAGTGAAGGTATGGTGGCAGGAACAGCTGAGAGTTCACGTCTCACACTGGAGGTAGGAGGCAGAGAGCACAATGGAAATGGCATAAGTCTTTTGAAATATCAAAGCCTGCCACCAATGACATACCTCCTCCAACGAGGACAGTCGTATCTCCTAACCCTTCCCAAATAGTTTCACCAACTGGGGACCAAATAGTCAAACGCATTAGCCTCTGGGGTCACTCTCATTCTCATTCAAACCACCACAAAACAGGAGATTCCCAGCAGTGTGTGGTCTAGATATCTTGGTGTACATAGCAGTGAATGAGACCCAGTCTCAAACAAGGTAAAAGAGTTGAATGGCACCTAAGGTTGTCCTCTGACCTCCAGATACATGGCATGGCACATAACACATGACTATATTCTCCCCACCCCTTTTCTCTCTCACACACACACAAATGAAAAGAGAATCTTTTTGTTGAAATATAACCCCATTCCAAATTTGTGAGCTGCACATTGGTTCAACGGGTTCAATAACCATTTGGTTCATGTTGTCCTGAGTCTAGGCTATTGCATCTGCTAATAAACGAGGAGTAAAAAATTGGGGTGAAGACTCTGTCCTCTATGATGCTGTGACTCTTACCTGTACGGTTTGAGGTGGGTGGTAGGGACTGAAGGGGAGACATACATGAGAGCCTGGTGTTGTTGCTCACCTTATGTTCATGATTTTATTTCCTGCTGAGAGTCAGATGTAGCTGGCATCAGTCCCATGCCTCTGCCAGCTTCACTTTCATTTCTAGGTATCAATAGACCATGCAAAATAACCCCACAGCCCACCTGAATAGGCACCAAGAAAATGAGCAACCTCTGCCTGAGCTGGGATAGCTCTTGCCAAGTCTAGGGCCTGATCAAGAGAGGCTCATACCCAGGTCTGCAGGAACTCCAGGGCATATCAGATTCTGGGTACTCCTTGACAATTTTTTCCAGTGAGGAGCTCAAGAGAAACCAGGCCTGATAAGTTCATTCATATTGTCACAAAATAGCTTTTGGGTCAACTTGACCATTCCCAGGATTGACTAAAGTGTCCTTACTGGGATCAAAGCCTCATTTACATCAGGAGCTAATAGAAATAATAAAAGTCGTAGATGTTGATGCTATTTAAAAATACCTTTGCTTCTTTACCTCATGGACACATAGTAAGACAACCTTTCCTGGTCCCATTGTGTATGTAGCCATCTGCAAGGTTTGACCCATGAGTTGTTGGCAGAGGTGATTATGCCATGTCTAAGCTTGAGGGTTTCATTGC
Source organism: Cricetomys ansorgei (assembly GCA_026225945.1). Classification (NCBI taxonomy): domain Eukaryota; kingdom Metazoa; phylum Chordata; class Mammalia; order Rodentia; family Nesomyidae; genus Cricetomys; species Cricetomys ansorgei. The sequence continues at coordinate 12,533,225 of JAMJFZ010004023.1, read as the reverse complement.
TGGGCAAGTTACTTCATCCATCATGATTTCTCCTTGCCCCTCTGCCATGGCAGCTGGTTAGTCTGTCAGTTTTAGGAATCATCATGAGGACCACAGAGTAGACACCTGCTGAGGAAACACTGTTACCAAATAAGCCTCAGTTGTCACAAACTATGAAACTTGTTCTGACTCACACAACAGATCAGACATATGGGGGTAAGGTGGCTTTTAGGGTATCCTTGACTGTACAGCCTTTTTTGAAGTTCCAGGGTTTGATGTAAACTCCTGCTGATCTTGTGTCTTTCTAGCAACCATTCATTTCACTGACACATCCTGGCTCCCTCCAGGTACCCAGAACAGTGCACCAGACTTCTAAGGTCTTAAAAACCCAGTGCTATACTTCATGCCTCGGGCATGAGCCAAGGTCAATGACAAACCCTGGGAGTCCAAGATGGGGGTAGGGAAAATAATGGTCCCTTGAGGTCGTCTGTATCCTAATACCAGTATCTGAGACTATGGCAAAAGGGATGTGACAAAGTAAAGGACTTTGTGGTGGGGAGATTGTGATGACTGTCTGCACAGACTCAGCACCATGCACAGGGGACTTAATCAGTAAGACTCATTTAAGTATTCTGAACTTGAGAATTGAAAGATAATTTGTTCGTGTAGTTTTTGTGTATGCATATGTGTGTTGGTGTGGGTATGAGAATTCACATGCATATGCACAAGTACATGTGGAAGCCAAAGATTGACATCAGGTGTTTTCCTCAACAACTCTCCACCTTATTTTTTGAGATAGAATCTCTCATTGAACCTGAAACTCACTGATTAGCTAGACCAGCTGGCCAATGAGCACCCAGATCTTCTTATTTCTGGCCTCCAAGCACTGGGATTTTTATGTGGGTGCTGAGATCAGATTCAAGTTCTTCCTGCTTACCTGGCGAGTACTTTATAGACTGAGCCCCATCAGTGCGGTTGTAAATCACTAGCTTTGTAGTGAGTCCTTATAGCAGTGACAGGAAACTAACACACAAGAGAAAACTCCTCTGCCCCGACTTCTCTCAGGAGTCTGTCACCCAGCTTCATCACAGCCAAAGCACATGTGCTTAGCCAGACACCTGGAAGCCCAGAAAATACCTTATGACTACAGGTCCTGTGGAGAGACTCTCATTCCCACAGCGGTGACAGTGGGCATTCTCCACCATCCCCCGCCAAGTCTTCTGCCCATTGCCCAACAATGCACGGAGTCGTCCTGACTCACTGTGATACACTGAGCATGCGCTAGGCATCACCAACTATTCGGTAAATGAAGGAATGAATGGGAGATTACATTCCACAAAGCATTATCTGACGATGTTGCTCTTGATGATTTATTGAAAAGCTCCAGCAAGAAACATACCAAACTGAGTGATGCATAGTAAAAAATTCAAATGAAACAGCCAACGGATACAGAAGAGCACTTAATGCTTTGCCCACTCACAGTTCTGTCAGGTGCAAACACAATCTGTATGATTCTCCTTAGTTGGCTGATTCTTTTGATTCCTTCAGCCATGCATGTTTTCTTTGTGTGTGTGCTTGCAGTTGGGTTTTCTGACAGTGCGACCGATCTGTTCTCTCCTGGGCACCTGCTTCCTCTAGCTGATTAAAATTTCACTCGTTTCTTAGAGAAGCAGCATGATTGTTTAAGCAGGCATGCTCCCTGGGACTAGAGTGGAGCAAGCAAACCCAGATTGTAGTGACCTCAATAGAGTCTGATTTGTTTGTGCTTATCCCAACCCCGCTGTTGAATGATAATTATGAAAAACATTAGTTTGTGCCAAATGACATACCAGATGAGCACTAGCCAGGTTAGAAAAAAATTCCACTTTAACTAATGTTATGTATACTTCACTTATCAATATGATCCATTCCTGAATGGAAAGTTCTGTCCCCAAACACTGAACGTTATTTTAAATGGAAGAATACATTCTCTAATGACCTCAAACTCTGAGATAATTTTCTGAACATTGGAGGCATAGCACAATGCCTGTATATGTAACATCTGTCATGTTTGCTTGTCAAATGCTTTAACAACATTCCTTTCTAATCAAAAAATGTACAAAGTTACAGAGTGTAAAATAGATCTAACGCATTAATAAAAAAATCTAAGTCTATATAATTTCTGGGGAAAACAGAAATACTTGTGATTTTAGATTGGGTGAAGCTTTCATAGTTATAGCACCAAAAAACATAATGTATGAAAGAAAAATATGCTAAATTGTACCACCAAACATAAGAACTTCCTCTCTTCCAAAGACACTAATGAGGAAATGAAACAGATTACAGACTAGGAGAAAACATTACCAATTATATATCTGATAATGGACTTGATCCGGGAAAAAAATTATATATATATATATTTCAAAACTCAATTTGAGAAAATAAATAATCTATTTTTAAAAGGAGTGAAAGGGTTAAACAGAGACTTCATCAAGGAAAATATACAGCTGATGAGTCAGCACATCAAAAGATCTTCACCCTCGTCGCTCACTAGGCAGATGCACTCTAGACCGCTTAGAGCGGCTGACTCTGTGAGTCTCTGTCTCTCCGCCGTCCCTTCCCCCTCTCTCTGTAAGTCTCATGTCTGTGCTGTGCGTGCGCAAGCGTGGAGCCCAGAGGACACCCTCAGGTGTTGTCTCTCACGCCATCACTGCTCAACACCACCCTCTGAACACAGCAGCCATTGTTCTCACCAGAACAGCTGTGACGATGTGCCAGAAACCCTGGAGATTGGGCTTGCTGTCTGCTGATGTTCTTGCATAGAAGGAGGGTTGGGAGGGACATTAGACCTTCACCTGAAACTATGGCAGCTCTCTCCTGCATCTCCTGCCTATTTGCATGCCATTCTGCCCTACTTGCATGTGGTCCTGAGGTCTCAGGAGATGCTAGAGTGTATAGAGGCTGTGGAAGGCTAACAGAGTGGGGCTCCATCTATGCAGCTAAGGGGAAGTCATCATCTATGCAGACATGAGGCTCCAGTGGTACAGCTGCTTTGATGTCATCCAGACCCTGTAAGTAACCCCCAAATCATGCTTCATATGCAAGCCTACTAAACTCACCAGCTCCCACTTTACACTTTGCTGTGTGGGTCCCATAAGGAGAGGTTAGGGACTTGATGGTAGAAATTCTTCCACCCTATTTTTTTGCTGCAGGGTGTCTCAGTGGCCTGAAACTCCACATAGACTGGTCTCTCTATCTAGAGGGCCCAGTAATCCACCTGTCTTGCTTTCCAGAGCTAGGATAAGAGGAAACCACTATACTTAGCTTCCATCCATGAGTTCTAGGGCTCAGACTCAGGACCTCGTGCTTGCAAGGCAAAGCTATTTATGGACTGAGCTGTTCTCCTGGCCACAGCTGACTTTTTGGGGGGGGTATTTTTGAGACAGGGTTTCTCTGTGTAGCCCTGGCCGTCCTGGACTTGCTCTATAGACCAGACTGGCCTCAAACTCACAGAGATCCACCTGCCTCTGCCTCCTGAGTGCTGGGAATAAAGACATGCGCCACCACTGCCTGACTACAGCTGACATTTAAAAAAATGTTTTGTTTTGGTTTTTATATAATAAGTGCTGATAATACTGATAATACCAAGTGCTGATGAGGTCATGGAGAAGCAGGGACTCTCAGTCATTACTTCTGGGAATCTAAGTGGTTGTATCACTACTTTGAAAAACAGTGTAACTGCCTCTAATAAAGTTAAACATGCAAAAATCACTTGGCCCAGAAAATCCTTCTCTAAATAGTTACCCAGAAGGCACAGTCACGTAAAACCTGTGTGTTGGTGCTTACAGTGGCTTTATTTACCAGAGTCAGAATCTAGGAACAACTCACATGTTCTTCAGCTTCAGAATGAATGAATGAGTTGTGACTTTATGCGTAGTAGAAGGATATTAGCAATAAAGAAATGAACACACACACATAGACATAAGTGAATCGCCATTATGCTGTGCTAAGCGAAAGACACCCGGCCTAAGCACTTCCCTACTGTGTAAGTCCATCTATGAGAAGGTAAACTATAGGATTGCCAGCTCAGAACACGCCAGGGATCAGGGACAGCACGAGGGGCTGACTACAGAGGTGCTCAGAAGAGACTTTGGAGTGATTAAAATATGTTATATCTTATATACTGTGGCAATTATATGATGGCCAAAATTGTGCACTGTTTAAAAGTGAATATCACTGGAGGCAGGTCAGATCTTAATAAACAATGAACAGAAAACACAAACCAGCTGCTTCAGATACAACAGTGACCTTTGAGGAGATTCAGTGTGCATTTCTATGAATCTATGACTGCTCCTGATCTTGTCAAAACATCTACACACGAGCCTGATGTTCTACTGTTTGTATTTAGAAAGGGAGTTAAGACCTTTTTCGCATGTTATTTAGTTAAAATGTTGACTTGAGGTTGGCTTGGGTATGTAAACATCTTATCTCCTATGTAAACATCAGCTAAAAATATATAGGCAAATACATAGGTTCAACAAGGCTTGGGTATTAAAAACCCAAAAAGATTCTACTGGGAAAACAAACTGAGAACATTTTGCAGGGTGTGCCAATAGCAGGAGACTGCTGAACCCTATTTTTACATCCTGGCAGACAGCCTACTCCATTGCTATTCGACTGACATGTACACAGAAAAACTTCTGTGGAATAAAAGTCCTGTCTCACAAGCATTATTCTCTCCAAGCACTGACAGTCACACTAAGGAAAAAATCCAAAGGAGCTGAATAATTTGAAGAATGAAGACTATCTATTATTAATGCTACTATTAATATCTGTCCCCAGAACCTACAGTGGACAGTCTTTTCACGTTCATAGAATATTTACTAAAATGTATATCTTAGTCTGAGATATTCCAAAATCCACAGCAAGAATAAATTATATCCTCTGATTATAATTAAATGCTACTATAAAAAGATAATGGGAGAATAACCAAAATCTTCAAACTGCTTGGAATAAAAATGACAATTACAGAATTGCCTGGCAAATTTTAATATTGTGATTACTACATGTTGAAACTTATAGGATGTAGCCAAAGTTGGGCTCAGAAGGGAATGTATAGACTTAAACATCTCAATTACCAAACAAGAAAGAAAATGAGCAATGAATTAAGTAATCGATTGAAAACTCCGGCACGTGCTAAGCAATGGAATGTTGAGTGCAGAAAGAAGCTAGAGAGAAACCGCAAAATGAATGGGGAGAGTGGGGGTGAAGCAAGACAAAAGAGAGCATTGATTTAATCACTAAGTTTAAAAACACAAAGTTACATTGGCTAGCCGAATGGAAGAGGATGGCAATAAAGCGGATTATTCACAAAGCAGTGAATTTAAAAAGAGATGAAACACAGTTATTTAAATATTAGAATAAGAATGAGAGCTGCATCCCTACGTATATATGAAATTTAAGGAATTGTGGATGTACTTTCTATGTTGTCCTGTATCCTGATACTCCAGATGAAACGAGAGACTGACTAGGAAAATGTAAATTGTTCAAAGTACATGAGCAGTGGGGTGGGAGTGTAGTTCAGTTAGGAGAATATTCGCTTAGCAGATACAAAGCCCTGGTTCTAGCCCCAGCACATAGGAGGCACAGCAGTACATGACTATAATTCCAGTGCTCCAGAGAGAGAGGCAGGAGGTCAGAAGTTCAAGGTCATCTTTAACTGCATAGTGAGTCTGAGACTAGCCTTGACCACAAGAGACCCTGTCGCCCCCCCAAAAAAAAAGTGAGGAGGAAGAAAGGAAGGAAGGGAAAAGGAAGTGTAGATTGACCTCACTTCGAAATACAAATGTGAACTTCCCAAATAAAATATTAGAGCTCCTTCTCAGTTGGGTGTGTGTGTGCACATGAGTGTGTAATCAATATTGACCCTTTCATCCCTAATTATGTACTGTATTAGTTTCCTTTTGCTACTAGAACAAATTACCACACATTCCGATTTAACACCCAGATTTATTCTTTCACGGTTTCAGAAGCCAGAACTCTGCAATTAGTTTCACTGGGCCAAATGGAAGTGTCAGCAGGGTTTGTGCTGGAAACCCTAGGAGAGAATCCATCTCCCCGCCTTCCCCGATGTCTATGCCTGTATTCTTTGCCTTTTCCAGCTTTTACTCCCCATATGCACTTCTTGGCTCATGGAGCCTTCTTCTCCCTCCTCAAAGCCCAAAGCATCTTCCAATCAACAGTCCCCTAAAGCAGATCAATGTAGTGTGTGTGTGTGTGTGTGTGTGTGTGTGTGTGTGTGTGTGTGTGTTCACATGGGTTCACATGCATGTCTGTGGAGTCTGAAGGACAGCCTTAGGTGTTGCCCTTAAGCACCATCCATCCACCACTTTTTCTTTGAGGCAATGTCTCTCACTGGTCTGGAACTTTCCCAACAGCCTAGGCTGAATGGTCAGCAAGCCTCAGAAATCCTCCTGTCTCTGCCCCCCAGCACCAGATCACAGATGTGCTAGTATCATCTCTGGCTTTCACAGTTTTAAACAAGGAATCAAACTCAGGACCTCATGCTTACAAGGCGATTGCTTTCCCCACCTACAACATCTCTTTTCTGTATCTTGAAGACCTGCCCCATCTCTCTCTTAGAACAACACATTATTCCATTTAAAGTCTTTTTGTATGGTCCAGGATAATCCACCCATCTTGAGATCATTAGCCACATTTCCAGAGCCCTTTGTGCTACACAAAGTAGCAACACTTAGGTAGCATTACTTCAGAGGATATGACTATCTTTTGCTAGTAATATTTTTAGTCAAATTCAGCCTTTAGCCTCCAAATATTCACACCCATCCCACATGCAAAATATATTCACATCCCAGAAATTTAAACCCATTATATTATAAAATGTCACCACCTAAATCAGGTTTGAGAAAGATTTTGGATATGATCCATCTCCCTATCCATACACTCATGAACTAGGAAACGTGTTGTCTCTTCCCCAAATCTAATGCACGAGCACAGTATAATGATTATCACTGGGTCCATTCCAGGAGGGGGAAATAAAGGAATAAAGGAGTCACGAGGGAGAAATGAAGAAATAAAGAGGTCATGGCTTCCCAAGAAATTTCAAGACCCACCAAGATGAACTACACTGACTTTCAGGCCCGGGGCAATTCCTAGAGCCTCAGAACTCAGCCTTTGTCTGGACTTCTGCCCTCTGAGCAACCAACCCCTTCTTTCTGAGGGGCAAAACACGCCTGTCGCTAAGTAGTGTTATCGGTCCTGGTGCTGCTCATGGCTCGCTAGGAGCTGATACCGGTTCTTTATTTAGTCTTTTCTGTGTCAGTTGTCACTGTTTCTGCTGGACTTACATCCACAAAAGCCTTGTATATCAGAGATCTGAGCCTCTAGATGAGAGGATCCTCCACGGACGCTTCTAGATAATCCTACATCTCTGTTCGGCTTCTCTTGAGATGGCTGAGTACAAGCACGTGTCATGCCCTTAATCATTTCAGCACTAGCGAGAGGATGACCAACCTCTTCTTTCAAGAGCACAATCTCCTAACAGTGAATCTCTTGATGCTGCCTTATTACCTTATTTTACTTTTGTAATTTCAGTAGGCTGAAATGCCTAAACTATCAAGCTACGTTTCCTTTCGGCTTAGCAGATTTTCTCATTGCGTTTCACGTTATTCGTAATCAGTAAGAGGAAACCAGCTGCACCTTCCACACTTTCCTTAGAAATCTCCTTAGCTAAGTAGCCAGCTCCACTGTTTGAAAGTTCTGGGGATTAAATTCAGATGTACTTTCTGTCACTATGCGACAAGAATCTTCTTTCCTCCAGACTTGGGTAACACACTGCCTCCCACTCCACCGTGTGCCTGCCTCCTGAGCCTTCCTTTACAATGTCTTTAACATCCGTATCCCCAGCGACATTCTGCTATGCGCACAGCAATAATAGCAGCCCTCGCTCCTCGCCTCTTCCCGAGTCCTCGCTGGCGGACTTTAACATTCCCACTAACAGCTTGTTCATGTGCTTCTAAAACCCACCGGCCTCCTTCCATTACCCAATCCCAAGGTGGCACCCTCATTTTAGATGCTTATTATGCTAGCCCCACTCTGAGGCACCAAGTTTTGTATCAGTGAGTTAGTCACTGGAGACAGAGAAGCATAAAATACATGAAGAGTTAATGTGTACAACCGTGAGGGCTTGCCTGCCGTTAGGAAAAGCAGACTGGCATCCTCAGGCACAGGCTTCAGTCCTCGATGCCACTGCTGCTTCTTAAGGGAAACCTCAGACCCACGCAGAGTGCACGTTTATGATAAAAACAAATTAGGTGTAGAAGGAACGTCTTCCAGCGAGATAAAGTCATTCATGCCAACACCTCAGAGACAAGGCAAGGGTGCCCGCGGCTCACCACTGCAATCCGAAACAGTAGTGCTTATGTGCACCAACAGTGAGGTAACCAGAAAATAAAGCCATCCCATTTATTAAAGCATTCACAAATAAGTAACTATTAAGACTAAACGTAACCAAGGAAGTAAAGGATTTGTACATAGAAAACTACAAAAGTTGATGAAAAGAAGTGAAAGACTACATAAATAAAAAGATAGGTAATGTTCAGTCTAGTGAGGACCCTGCCCCTTAGGCACATCAACACCCTAGACCGTGTTCACGGTTGGATAAAGCACTATTGTTAGCCCAAACCCTTGAGAGTGTCATGAGATTCAATGTAATCTCTACTGAAATTCCAAAATTTTTTACAAAAGAAAGAAAATCCTTAAAATTCATAAGTACTCACAAATGCAAACACTCGTAGAAATCTTAATCCAAAGGGACAAATTTACACTCCCTGATTTCAAAATATACTAACACCTGAGTTTGGGATTCCTCAGAAGCCATGGCAAAGCTGGATGTGGTGGTGCCCGTCTATAATCCCAGAGTTCGGCAAATGTAGACAGGAAGAGCCTGAGGTTTGCTCGTTGGGAAGCCTGACCTGGTGAGCTCCAAGTTCAGGAAGAGACCTTGTCTTTAAAAAAATAAGATGGAGAAACTGTGAAACAGTTCAGCAGGTAAAGGCAACCGCCACCACACCTGAGGACCGGACTTGATCCCCAAGACCCGTATAGTACAAGGAGAGAGCCAGCTCCCACAGCATGTCCTCTGATTTCTGCATGTGCATGAGAGTGCCACGTGGAGATTGGAATTAGATCCTTAACTTGAACCCCATACAAAAATCAACTCAAAATGGACTTAAGACCTAAGTGTAAGGCCTGAAGCTATGAACTATGTACACAGGAGGGAAGCCTGTTGACACTGAGCAGGGATCCTGAGGCTATGCCCCTAGTGGGCAGGTGGTCAAAGTGAAAAATAGACAAAGGGACTGTGTCTGACAAAAGAGCTTCTACATAGCAAAGAGGGAGGGATAACTGGAGAAGGGGAGAAAACATCTGCAGAGCATACATTTGAAAGAAGGTTTATATTCTTTGGGCCGGTGAAATGGCTCAGTGGGTAAAGGTGCTTGTCACCTAGCCTGATGGCCTACGTTCATTTGGGGGTTCCACATGGTGGAAGAAGAAAACTGACTCCCAAAAGTTGTTTCATGCCTACACACGCGCACACACACACACACTAATATATATATATATATATATATATATATATATATATATATGTATACCAAATATATATGGAGCTAAAAAAAAACAAAAAACAAAAAGCTCCGTGGCGAGGAAACCAAGCCCTATTGGAAAATGAGCAGAGGGCTCAAGGAGACATCTCTCAAAAGACTGTGAGTAAACCACAGTAGAAATGTTTCAAAACTCAACGCCATCAATCATCTGTAGAGTACAAATTAGATCCGTGATGACTTGTCACCTCACATGTGTTAGGCTGCTTAGTGTCAAAAGACAAATGAAAGATGCAGTCTGCTGAGGGCACATAACTTCCATCCCCGCACTGGGGAGGCTAAGGCAGGAGGATCATAAATTCGAAGCCGGCCTGGGCTTCACAATGAAAAATAAATAAACAAATAAACAAACAAACAAACATTGCAAATGACTGTGAGTGTTGAGGATGTAGCACAGGGCACTTCTGCACACTGTTAAGAATACAAATTAGCACAGTTGTTGTAGGAAATAATATGGAGGCTCCTTTTAAAACTTTAAAATTAGAGGTTAGGGCACTGGAGATGTAGTTCAGTTGGTAGTGCTTGCTTAGCATGCATGAAATAATATATTCAATTCCCAGCACTACATAAACTAAAATCTCAGCATTTGGGAGATAGAAGCAGGAGGATCAGAAGTTCATGGTCATCCCTCAGCTATATGTTGAGTTCAAGGCCAGCGTAGGATATATGAGACACCGTCTCAAAGGCATCTTTTTTTAGAAAGAACTACGATCTGCTCTGTCAAATCCACTACCGGTTATGTATCCAAAGGAAATTAAATCGGCATGCTTAAAAGTGAGTGGCATTCTCAAGGTCACTGAGTCACTAGATACAGTGACCAAGTCACGGGAACACCTCAAGTGTCTATTAATAGGTAGATGGAAAGAGAAACATGAGGTGTATATACATAGTAGAATTCTATTGTGCTTTAGAAAGAAATTCTGTCACTAAGAACAACATGGGTGAACCTGGAGGGCTTCGTGTTAATAGAAATAAGCCAGGGACAGACAGATATTTCAGGATCTTACTTATATTTAGAAATTAGAAAACTGAACTCACAGACGCAGGAAGTAGAGCAGTGGGTCTAGGGATCTAGGATGGAGTAATTGAGAAATGCAAGAGTTAACGAGAGGGTGAGAAGTTTAGGTTAAGACAAACGAGTCCTGGGGTCTACCATACACCACTGTCACTACAGTTAATAATAGTGTACTATGCTCCTGGAAATTGTTTTTATGAAGTAAATACTGTTCTTGTCCTAGTTTCATTTCTGTTGCTGTGACAAAACACCCTGACAAAAATGACTTCAGGGAGAAAGGATTTACTTCACTCTATAGATCCAGGGGGTCGGAGTCTATCGTGCTAGGGAAGACACGGGAAGAAACAAGGGAGAGCATGGCAGCTGGACCAGGAAGCTGGCTGTTCACATTGCAGCCACACTCAGAAAGCAGAGCGAGAACAGGAAGTGGGGGCCAGACTATAACGCCTCAAAGCTCTATATAATCATTATATTACTAGCTCTTATTATTTATATTATCATTATATTATTAGCTTTTATATAAGTGACATTCATCTTCCAGCAAGATTCTACCTCCTAAAGGGTCCATAGCCTTCCCAAATGCCACCAGTAATGACCAAGTTTTCAAAACCATGAGCCTATGGGGGGGCATTTCATATTCAAACCCTAACAATGCTCGTTGTAAAAAGTAAGCACGTGAGATGGAAGACACGGCAATGACCTTAAACATGATGGTGTCACAGTGTATGTGCTGTGTAACATTAACACTGCTGCAGGAATGCATATGGGTGTCAGTCACACTCAATAAATCTGGAGCCGGGGAGAAAAGAAACCATCCCTGCCTCCATCTTAGAGCCTCCAGATTGTGAAAAAGGAATCCTGTCATTTAAGCCACCTTCTCTGTGGTACTTCTTTATGGCAGCCATAACAAATAACCATGCAGTCCTAAATTGGAGTAATGTCAGATACTGCTTTGTCTTAACTCCATGTCTTTAATTTTTCTCCCTCTGTGCTGGCCAGAGTTTTATCAACTTGAAACGATCTAGAGCCATTTAGGAAGAGAGACTCTCACATGAGAAAAATGCCTTCACCAGATTGGCCTGTGGGCAAGCCTGTGGTGCATTTTCTTGATTAATGATTGATGTGGGAGACTCCAGCTTACTGTGGGTGGTGCCATCCCTGGGCAGGTTGTCCTCAGGTGTATAAGACAGCAGGCTGAGTAAGCCACGGAGAGCAAACCAGTAAGCAATGCTCCTCCACGGCCTTTGCTTCAGTTCCTGTCTCCAGGTTTCAGCTTTGAGTTTGTGCCCTGACCTCTTCCCATAATGAACCTTGATATGGAACTGTAAGAGGAGTAAGCCCTTTCCTCCTCAAGTTGCTTTTGGTCATGGTTTTATCACAGCATCAGAAGTAAGTACGTAAGTAGGACAGTTTTTATGTCATTGGAAAAAGTGTACTAAAATGTCAATCTGCACACACTGGGACACTTATAGAAGATACACATCATCTAGCTGCAGTTGACCTCAGGAGACTTAGGGAGGACTTAACTTATCTGAAGGTCCAGCTCACCATTAGTTACCTCTCAAAACAGGAATTCAGGTCTAATACTTTTGTGGTCAACCCTTGAATTAGTTACTTTTCTCATTGCTGAGACAAAGTACCTGACAAAAGCATCTTAAGGTAGGAAGGATTTACTTTGGCTCACAGTTTGGAATGTACAGTCCATTGTGGTAGGGAAGGTGTAATGGCAGGACCATAAGGCAGTTGGTCACACAACAGTCACAGTCGAGAAGCAGAGAGAGATGAATGCTGCTGCTCAGTTTGCATTCTCCTTTTTGTTCAGTCTGGGACTCCAGATTATTCACAATTAGGTTCTGTTCACATTTAGGGTAAGTTTTCCCACATCAATCAAACTAATCTAGATTATCACACCCAGACATGCTCAGAGTTTGTGTCAATTCTAGAATTTTTCAATACCAACAATCACAATCCCCAACAATACTTGAATTCAGTGAGTTCTCACAAGTCCTGGGGCTTATATTTTCCAGTGGACACCAGCTTGAGGGGATTCAGCTATAGGTTTTCTAATGTCAAATCCCCTACCGGCTTTTCCTGCAAAACAGTTGGCAGCAGGTTCCCTAAAACCTTCCCCACTAAGATCATCTGTATCAGTTACTTTTCTATTGCTGTGATAAAGCATCATGACCAAAACAACTCATAAAAGTGGGTGTTTAATTGGGCTTACAGTTCTAGAGGGTTAGAGTCTACAGCAAAGGCATGTAGGCAGGAACAGCCAACATGTGAAAGCTCACATCTCAAACTGCAAGTGGAAGGCAGAGAACATTCTGAGAATGGCATAAGTCTTTTGAAGCCCCCTTCCCCAATGACACACCTCCTCCAACAAGGCCAGACTTCCCAATCCTTCTCAAACAGTTCCACCAACTGGAGACCAAGCATTCAAACACATGAGCCTATGGGGACCATTCTTATTTAATCTACCACATCATCTTCACTAGACAGCATAATAGAAGATTCCAAGATTTCCAGTCTTACTAAGGAGAGAGCCGGACAAAGCAAAAGTTATTTAGGAGGGGGCAGCAAATTAAAAAAATAAAGGAACATATGTGTGTTAGGTAACATCAGAGAGAAATAAAAGTAAACACTGTGGAAGTCTATGTGACAGATATGAATCACTGCTAACATTTTGGTGTACTTTAAAAGATTTTTCATTCATATAATATAATATAATATAATATAATATAATATAATATAATATATAACATTTATAACCACTGCAATCTTGAATGAATTTTTCCTGAAAGACATACTTTAAATTTCTATAATTTACTTAGATTCACTATAATTTATTTAACCAATCCTTTTCTGGGAATCCTTGCATTAGTCAGAACACTTTCTATTGCAAACAGTAAAAAACTCAAACTAGGTTATGAGAAATCAGGAGTTACTGGCTTAAGTAATCGGGAGGTTATGACCCAGCTGGACCAAGACTTAAATGATGTCAGATTTGAGGTTGTTCAGCCTGGCTATGCTTTCTCTATTTGTTCTGCAAGATGATTACCCCTGCTCTAAAAATTATTGCATGGTTTGGACATAAAATGTCTTTCAAAAGGGCACATCTGCTGGTGAGTTGATCCACAGCTGGTGCATCCAATCATTGAGAGGTGATGGGCTCACGAGGACTCTGCCTTGGTCAGTGGATTGAGCCACAGATACATTCCTAATTTGAGGCATTACTTGAAAAGGATGGGAACTTTTGGAGGTAGGGCCTAATTGGAGGAAGTAGTTCACTAAGAATCTACGAATGTTCCCTGGAGGACAATATTCTGTCCCAGGCACACATGCTTGCTCACTCTCTCTCTCATGTTCTCATTTTCCCCTCTCCTCTGCCCACCCCTCCTTTCTCTTCTTCTTCCTCCTCCCCTTCTTCCTCTCCTTCCCTACCTCTCTCTCACAGACAGATAAATAGCCTCTCCTACATGCTCCTATTGCTGTTATATTTCATAATACCTCAGGCCTGAATCAATAAAACCAGCCAATCTTGGACTGAGACCTCTGAGACTATGAACCAAAATAAACCTTTCCTTCTTTTTAAAGTTGTTTCCTCAGGTATTTTGTCACAGTAATGAGACTAACACACTAACACTTTCACTTTCTGTAAGTTTATCTAGGATCCCAAGAAACCCCAGGTTCATGGAAATCAACGTGGAGAGAATTTTGTATATACAGTAAAAACACTACAGACCATAGCACAACAATTTCAAATATGAGCCTTAGTGTAGACTTCATTGACACTGCATGGTGGGAAGGCATGAGGCAAGGTGTACATGTTGTGTATTCATAACCAGTGCTATAACCGTGTTATCCAATGTGGACAAGCACTATCAGAAACACCCCGGATTCACCACACAGTTTATTTTAAATTAAATTTGGTTGTTGCACATTCAAAAAATTTTTTGCTGTTGCCAAATTTTTCACACATATCCACAGTCAGTTATCCACATGGGGTCACAACCAACTGTCTAAGAAGCTGGGGTTTAGATGAGTTTATTGTCTTACAGTTCTGTGGCTTAAATGCCTGCCACTTCTGGCCTTCTGTGACCAAAAAGTATTAGCAGGACTGTGTCCTACTTGGAGGTTCAAAGTAGAAAATATTCCATTGCTTCTGGAGGCTGCCTCCGTTATTTGGGTCAGAACCCCTTCCTTCTATTATCGAAGCTAACAACATGGACCCGCTGTTACATGCCTTCACATTTAGGGCTCTTGTGATGATACTGGGCCCACTTAGCTCGCCCAGATAATCTTGTCATAAACTCAACCTTAATTGTACTTGCTAACTTCATTCTGTTTTGCTATGCAGTTCATTTTAATCACAATTTCCAGGGGTGTGGGAGTCTTTGGGGAGTCACTCTTCTGTGTATACAGGAAAGCTTCTTCAGCATGAGAACAGCATCTACAATCCCCAACAACTAACAACCTGCTTAGCATGAAAGACTGGCTGTTTTCCCCTAAGGCTAGAAACAAAGAAAGGGTATCAGTGCTTGTGGATTTATGCTGGAGGTTGTAGCTAGAGCAATTAAACAAGAAAAGAAATGACAAATATCCAGATTAGAAAGGGGGAAAAAATAGTTATCTTTTTGTAACAATGATGTGATCTTATGGATAGAAAATTCTACTAACCTAAAAAAAAATCTTATTGAGGTAAGGACCAATATTTAAAAACTAATTATATTTCTATATGCTACTAATAAAATCTGAATATAAAATTAAGAAAACAACTTCACTTTTGATCACATAAAAAAGAATAAAAATTTAGGGATGAGTTTCACAAACTATGTATGAAATTGTAGTCTGAAAAGTATGAACTATTTTTGAAGGAAATCTGATATACATTATTGTTTTGTGTGACAGCAGTATCCCAAGTCAGGGCATTGTTAAGATGGTAATGCACCTGGCATTAATGTACAGGTCCAGTGTGACCACGGTCAAGATCTCGGTGCTTTTCCCCTGCACCCGGAAACAGACAGTCTGATTAAAAAATAGAGACAGAATGCAAGAGACCTAGAGTTCTAAAAACCTCTCAGAAGAAAATTAATTCAGGGAATTACACTTCCCAATAATCAACTACAATCCTGTGCCCTGACCCAGGATGGACAGATCGGGATGACGAACCAATGGAACGGAACGGAGTCCAGAGACTCTTGCATGTATGGTCAGTTGGATTCAGTGACTTAGGGGAAAGGTGAATTCTCACAGCAAATGGTGCTGGCACGACTACACAGCCACATGAACCACCGGGCAGCATTCTCACCTCCCACCGTTTGCACAGATGAAGATGAATAATGAACCAAAACCAGCAGCTAACACCATGCAACTCTCAGGAGAGAGAAATAAGAGTATAGACCACCTACCTTGAGCCTGTGTGCAGACAGTTCTGTTGTGGAAGTTTATTTTTAGTTATATTTAAATTAATTGTTTTTGTGCACTGTTGGAAAAAGGGAGGCATAGGCCTTGGCATTTTTGTATTGCCTGCAGGTGCAGGATTTATGTGGGGGATGTCTGATTGCTTATGAGGAGTTCTGACTGAATTAAAAACACCTGAGTCAGATGCTCAGGGTTCCTTGGCCAGGATGGCATTGGCCACAATGGTGGTTCCCTCTGCTGAGGTCTGGCAGAGTTTGCATCTATGAAATGCCTCCGTGTCTTCCATCTTGAGCTACCACAGCAGTGTACTAATAGTGCACCAATGTGGGGCAAGACAGCATGCCAGCTAATCCAATGTGGAGGCAAGGAAGAAAAAGAAGGAAACTCCAGATCTCCCAGAGTACGGTAAAGTATGCTCAGGGAAGCTCCTAGAGGACAGAGATTATATATATATATGCAAAAATAATGAGTAAAAGTCCCCTGAAAGAAGAGGAGAGGAGAATGAGGAAAGAAATAAGCCTCTATGAAGAGAAAATTGTGAAAAATAAATGAGGAAAAAACCTCCAAAGTGAGAGCCACAGAATGGAGGCCTTTAGAGATAAATAATTCAGCTGGGAGCAGGAAATAGCAAGGTTCTTGCTGCTTTTCCTGATCATGGAACCAATGTTCCCTCCTGCCACTGGTGGTAGCATACTGTTTCATAAACTGAGTTTTCTGATGGCTTTTGTGTGTGTGTGTGTGTGTGTGTGTGTGTGTGTGTGTGTGTGTATGTGTGTGTGTGTGTGTGTGTGTGTGTGTGAAGCTCAAGATCTTGTCTTTGAGGTCTATGAAGAAGGGTATATGTTTCCCTATAGTGGTGGTGAAAAACAATGCCAAATTGCCAGAATGTTTCAGCCAGAGATTCTTCCCACTGGCCCAGGACACCCTGCTGTTCTGGAAACCACAGCGTAGAGCCAAAAAGCTGTTTAGTTAAACTGAACTTTTTTTTCCTGCAAAACTGATTAAGAGAAAGACAAGCCATCCAGATATTGGTGATGGTGATGAGAATTCTACCTACAAGGGAATCCTTCCTTCAGACAAAGACTAGTTGTTTTTCCTGCAAACCAGACTCTATCTTAAAATCTGGAAAGTGTTTCCTCAGGGTCAGCACACAGAAACTGTTTTTCAGAACTGGCTGATGTTGTATCTCATGCTGGAAGCCGAACTTGGTACTGTTAAGAGTTACCCAGGTGGTCCTAGTTTTGAAGGCATGAAGGGGTCTTTGGAGAAAAACTGATGCTTGGCACTGTGAGAGGCCAAGAGAGGCCATTGGTGAAGGTGCAGCCCAGTTGCAGCAAGGGATCGCAGCAGAGTTCTGAAGATGCCAGTACCATGGGATGACTATCAAGAACAGCAGCAGCAATGGAATGGAGCCAGCTGGATCCTGGAGGACAGGCTGTGTGTTCTGCAGAGGGTAGAGCCAGATCCAAGCCCTTTGGAGGAGCCCAAAAGATCGTGAGTGAATTCTAGATAATTGGACATTGATAATGTTTTTCTGCTGTCTGGAGACATTGTGAAAAGCTTGATAGATGTTTGGTATCATTTGACCGTGTACATTAGAAGCCTCATAATTGTTCTTCTTGTAAATGGTTTTGCTGGTGTAGTGTTAAATTGTGTTGTAGAAATAAAGCAATGTTGGTGTGTGTGTGTGTGTGTGTGTGTGTGTGTGTGTGTGTATTTATTTTTATTTATATTTATTTTTAGTTATATTTAAAATAATTGTTTTGTGTGCTATTGGAAAAAGGGATGCATTTTGTATTGTCTGCAGGTATTGGATTTCTGTGAGGGGATGTTTGATTGCTTATGATCTGCACCTGAGGAGTTCTGAATGAATAAAAACACCTGAGCTCAGATGCTCAGGGTTCCACTGTTGAGTATGGCATTGGCGATGATGGTGGTTTCCTCTGCTAAGGTCTGGCAGGGCTTCCACGTATGAAAATACCTCCTTGTCTTCTTGGGTGAGCTACCACAGCAGGGTACAACTACACAGTAATATCAGGGTGCTAAGGCAAGCTGGCCATGATGATCTTGGATGTTTCATCTTCACACATGGGATATGTTGCTCTTCTTCCTTGTCATTCTCTATCACTACATGACCTTTGACAATCCCAAAATGGAGCAATGAAAGTAGCCCTTTCTCCACTCCAGGGTTCCAGGACATAGTCTGAGATGAGATGAAGGGTGTTTGGGACCATTGTACCTTCCCACATTGACCCATCACAGCATTCAAAGCACAAGCATGCGAAGGGGCTGAACAAAATTAGACACCAGGGAATTGTACACCAGAACCACAGTGCTAAGATGCTCATGCATTGCTGGTTTGGTTGTAAAATGGTGCAGCTACTTTGGAAACAGCTTTGCAGTCCCTTATAATTTGAAACTGGACACCATCTGACCCAAGAGAGAGGTCACAAATAACATGATGGGGGCCTACAGGATGGCTCCCTGGGTACAGGTGCTCACTGTACAAGCTTAACAACCTCAGTCCCTGGAACCCAACGTGGAAGGAGACAAGCCCTGAAAGTCACCCTCTGAGCATCCCCTATATGTACTATGATAAACACACACACACACACACACACACACACACACACCCCAAATAAAAATTTTAAACTATATACTTTAAAAACAAAAGAAAGGAAGGAAGGAGGAAATAAAGAAAACATGGTTGATGGTGCCCGAGGATAGACCTCCTGGTCTCCACACACATTTGCACTACTACACACACAGGTACCTGAACACGCACACATACACACAGTGTCTATACAGTGGGTTATTAATCAGCCAAAACTAAGGACGTACTGACACATAGAACAATATGGATAGACCTTGAAAATATTTTTAAATGAAAGAAGACAGTCACAATAAGTCAATATTCTATAACTTTATGTATATTAAAGGTCCAGATTGATGGGGTGTAGGGCTCGTGTAAAGGTGTGAGGAAGAGAATGGGGAATGCTTCCAGGGATTGTGTGGTCTTTTGAAAATGACAAAATGTTCCAGGGTGATACACTGAAGGCTGTTGCATAACTAAGCTCTGAAAACTATGAACTTGTACCCTTTATTCTTTTCTGAGGCAGTGTCTGCTATCTGGCTTCAAACCTCCTATGTAGCCAAGGATGCCCTTGAGCTTCTGACCCTGCTGCATGCAACTCCAAAATTCTGGAATTATAGGCATTCACTACCATGCCAGGTTTGTGAGGTTCTAGGGATGGAACCCAGGGCTCTGTGCATGCTAGGTGGGCACCCTACCAACTGAGCAACACCACTGACCCCTTGAAAGTATTTGTTGATCATATCATCTGCATCTTTTCATTTACAACTCACGGAGCTGCTGTTATAGAATCTATTCCACAAATGGGTCCTGCATTCAAGGCCATGGCATAGGCGGCTAGGAAGTCACCACTCACCTTGACCAGAGTATCAGCGAGTCACTTCCCATCTGTGGTATTTAGTTAAACCATGGCTGTTTCTAAGCATCTCCTGTTGCTTGTTCTGATGTACCCATCTCATTCACAGGAGTCTGGGAGGATCCTTAAACAGGTCCTTAGTGGTCTGATTCCAGAATCTGGTAGCTCATCACCATCTTCTGTGGCTACTTGTCTGCGATGGAGTCTATGGCTATCTGATGCTTCTGAGTCCTCAGCCAGTGCAGGGCTCCTGAGACTATTGAATAAAGTGCCCTGGATGATTGGTGACTTTAATCTAGTTCATTGGGCATTTGGAAAGCCCCTTTCATAATTCACTAATTTCTCTGTAATATCCAGGCTGCTATTTATGCTCTGGTGAGCATTTTAACACTGGTTTTCATCTCTTAGAACACTTCTTATTCTCAGACTGCTCTTTTTTCTTAAGTTTTTTTTTTTTTTTCCTGCTTTACCTCTGCAGTGTACTCCACTATCTTCCTGAGAGTACTAATTATAAACTAGCTTCTTTTTACCCCCTCTTTTGGTAATTTTTTGAATGCCCAGAGCACTTGCATTCTAAGATACCTTTCCTTTCTCATTGCCTGTGGTGTCACGGTCATGAACGCTTGACATGACTGGCTACCCCAAAAGGCAACACGCAGGATAAAAACTCCTGCTAGACATGTGCTGCAGCAACCTCCCAACAAACACTAGGCATGGTGGAAAGCCATGGCTTTTCCATCTTGGCTCCATATCTAAATCACCTGGGCAGATTTTAAATCTCTGGACACTCAGGCTACACCAAGGGGAGTGGAATCAGAACTCTCTAGATCTGGGTCCTAGGTATCAGCCTGCTGTAAAAGCTTCCAGGAGGTTCCACCGTGTCCTTAAGGTTGCAGAGTTCCTATGATCTAAATCAAGACCTCTCAAAACTCCAGTGATGACAGTGACTTGGGGATCTTAGTGAAAAAGCATAGCCTGATTCAGGATTCAGCATGGTGTGGACTCAGAAATGCTGAATTTCTAACAAGCTTCAGTGAGATGCTAACGCCAATGCTCTGGAATGCAAACTTTGAATATTAAGGGCCCAAAGTAGCAAGAATCAAAATGAGGTGTTCAGGACAGCAGCAACAGCCGGGACCTTGTTGGAAAGACAGTCTTTAAACGGCCTTCAGATTCTGCAGCTTCTTAGCTACTTAGGGAGCTTCTGTTACCTTTGTTTCTAAGATTTGTCCTGCATTCAAGGCTACAGCACGGACAGCTTGGAAGTCACCACTCACCTGAGGTGACCAGTGTACCAGCAAGCCATCTCCTATGCCCACTGGAGTCAGAAACTCAGGAGCTGGGGCCTTGAGTCTGCATTGTTACCGCCCTGTTGGTTGATTTGCAAGCTTGCTTGTTGGAAAACCTAGTGGGCTTCTCCGTGAATGAGCCTCTGAGCACTTTAAGAGGGATTGCCTGGCTCTCTAATCTGTGCCTTCCTGACCCACCTCTCTGTGCCCACTTAATGACTCTGAGAGGGAAACCTATAGCCCTGCATGTCAAGCAAGTTGCCAGGTAGCACCAGCACATACAAACTACTGTCTCTGTGCCTGACTTTGCTAGGCCACTGAGGATGTTTCAGAGTCTATTTCAATGTCCCAGTTGAAGCAGTTTTGGTAATTTCGATGCCTTGGGCTATTTCTACCAGGTTAATTACCTGTATAGAAGCTTTACATGATTAATTCAGGTGGATACCATCTTGGAAGTCCCACAGAACCCTATAATTAAGTGTGAAATACACATTTAAATTTAAGCACAGGGGTAAAGATTACCCTGCTGATACTCCTGGGCCTCAGGGTGTGCAGAGCAGATTTTGAGCAGGTCATAAGAGCTGCTCCCTTCCAGGCCTGAGCCATAGCCATCTGCTGCTGGGACAATGCTTTAGCTTTCCTGATTCCGAAGTCAGTTTTGATAGCATCCCATTAAGTGTTAGCGCGGCTGGTTTGCCCAAGCTCGGAAGACAGCAGAGTCCCTCTCTGTCAATAGCCTTTGGCAGAGATCTACTCAGAATTGGAATAACTTGATCACCAAATCAGCAAATGAAAAGTAATGTTTCTTCAAAATATGTGTTGGGATTCTGAGTTATTAGAATCGTATTTGTCTCTTGTTTTAGGTTTTTCAGAAACTGGGTCTCTCAGAATATGTTTGCTTTTCAAATGATACATTTTAATGTTCCCTGCTATATTAAACAAATGGAGAAATTTTAGTTCAGAGATTTTCTTTTTTCCTCTGTATTAGCCAAGCATTTCAAATGATTTGGCTTTGATTTCAGTGTTCCTTTGGAGAGTAGATTTTTTTGGCCTAAAGTATTAAAAAAAAAAAAAAAAAACCTAAAGCACCAAAGAACAGCTAAAGTGCCTTCATCTTGCCCACCCCATCCCTGGGTAAGAAAAGTAAAATCAAAACAGCTCAACAGGCCAGCCCCTGGCTGGATGAAAATAGTTCTTTTGGGGCAGGCATCCTACCAGGGCTTCCTTTCCACTGCTGGTTCCCGGGTTGAACTGGAAAGGGGCCAGGCTTCGGCACCTCCTTGCTTTTGATTGCTGTTTATCCCCGAGACATGATTGTCTATAATTATGTATAATCTCTCCCTCGTTTACTCTTCTCCACCGAAGCTTGCCTGTGGTGCAATTGTGTCTCCTTCTGCTCTACCCGGCACCACGAAGAAATGCTTCCTGGGGTATTTTTTGTTTTTTGTGTTTTCAGCTTTGGGCTTTTTTGTTTCGTTTTCTTTTCTTTTTTTTCTTTTAGAAATGAAGGTATTAGATTTCCATTTATCCTTTCCTTCTCAAACCCCAACATTCTGGCAATTCCAGATCAGATTCATCCAACGTGAGTGAGGGCCAAGCATCATGCTAAGTGCCTTGGCAGAGTTCAAAGTGAAACCCACAAGAACTCTGCTTCTGATTGTTTCCCAGAATAAGTGTCTCTTTATATAAAATGTGAGATAACTTATAGGAAGACAGCGTAATTCTGAGCAGAATGGGAAGATACAGTTACTCAGCATATCGTTTCCCCGCTCCCTCTTAGCTATTTGCTCATTTAATTCCTGGCCCTTGAATTAAGCAGAGCTTATTACAAGAAAGGGTTAAAAGTTATTCCATTTGGTCTTGTGAACTACAGTCCGACTACACTTCTGTTTCTAAAAAAGTAGAGTTCTGTCTATGCAAGGCAGATCCATGCAACCAGGACAGACACGTGAAGACGTGGGTACACGTGGTTCGTTGCCTCCTTAAGAACTCTTGATAATTTTCATTTTGTACTGGATTCCACAAATTATGTAGCCTTTCCTGCATATTCCCCAAACACACATCCCCAGGGTGTTCTCACCCAGCAATGGAAGCTCCTCACGGACCCAAAGGCACAGGGGAGGGGAAGTGTTTGTGTGTTCATGTGCTAATGACTTTTGTGGCATTCTTCCAGCCTGGATTTAGATTCCCTTAACATGTTATTAATCTTGTCGAGTTTCAGTGGCGCTCCTCTGAAACAGAGATGAGTCCTCAGAACATCCTGGCAGTGCACTGCTCAGGCTCTGGGCCCTTTTTTTCAGGGTATGCTTGGGGTACCTGTTTCACTTCTGACTGAATTTAGAGGGCAGTGCGTAACTTAACTAACACTTCCAAAGGGTGATGTTTGGGCTGTAGTTAAGTAGAGGGCTAGCATGTCCAAGGCTCTGGGCTCAATCCCCAGCATCCCAAAACAATGACCCAAAATGCAAACATATAGAAGGTAAATGTCCCACAGAAAGGGAAGAGCAGCTTGATTGTCAAATCACCAGACATAGGCTGAGGAGATGGATCAATCATTGAGATGCAAACATGAATTCAGATCCTTACTCAGCATCCATATAAAAAGCCAGGTGCAGCAGCACATACCTGTAACCCCAGCACTGGGGAGGCAGAGGCGGGAAAGGCTCCCTAGGCACATTGGCCAGCCAGGCTAGAGACTGCCTCAAGAATTAAGCTGTAAAGTAATCAGGAAAGACACTGGCCTCCACCCCTGGCCTCCACATCTATACATACATTCACATATACAAAAGAAAAAGAAAAGGGGACAGAGGAGAAGCTTCCCCTTAGGTTGTAAAGAGTTCCAGCTCTGTCTCTCGGAATGGCTCTGGCAGAGAAGGAGCCCTGAGGCTGTCTACACAGCCCCAAAAGGTGATTGAGAATAGGGTTTTTTCCTTTGACACACCCTTCTGTTGCCTTACAACATCCACTTTGTATTTGCTGTGGCAAATATTGGCAAAGGAATTAATTTTTTTTTTTTAAAGAGCAAAATCTTAAAAGGCAGAGCTTTAAAAAAGCCTGGAAGAAATTCCACCCAAATGTTCTTGGCTTGATTTTGGATAGAAGGGTGGTGATTGAGAATTCTCTCTCTTCTTATTACTTCTGGTTCTTCAAAAAACTTACAGACATGCTTTGTACTTCTTTTTTAAAAAAATTATATTTAGCATCTATTTACAATGAAAGGCTTGGGATTTTAAAATAGAGAGATCCAGGCATCTACTTTAGCATGGTGGGGTCATCTGCCTCAGCTAGCTTAGAGCTGCCCCATCCACTTCTGGCTCTAAGCCTTGAAGAAGAAAGTAGATCCTCTGCCTCTGGCTTCTTACTCAATGTGTTTAAATCTTAGAAGACATTTGCATGCAAGCAGGTGAGGTCATGGCTGGCAGAATTCATTTGTACCTGCAGAGCATTACCACCTGAATCTCCACTCGTGCCTCATTTTCCAGAGTGGAGGGAATTAAGAGCCATAAGAAGCTGGCTGCGGTATCGGATCTCAGAGAGCCACAGATGTCCTCTCCAGAAAGAGTCCTCTCTCTCACATGGGCTACAGAGGCGTGAGGAGTTATGTTATAAATTACCTGGCATGTGCAAGTAACAATGTTGGCAAGAAAACCCTTCAACCTTTTTTCTCCCCCAAGATCTGCTATGGCTCTTTCAAGTACCAATTATAAATTTCCAAACCCCAGACGTTTGGGTGCCAGGCTGAAACAGGGCCTGCTCATGCTAAGACTTGTAGTAAATTGCAACAGTGTGAAAAGTGGGTGGTTTGTTTCCCAGAGTTCAAACAGGGACTGCCACTGCCTGTGGCTTCTCTTTCCAGAAGCTTTGATTTCCATGGTCCTTTTAGCAACACCAAGATGGGAAATAGCTTTTACAGCCTCCTGGAAAAGGGTGGTTAGAGACATGGCCGACAGAAGACAGAACTCAGGCCTGTGGGCTCACGGCTCATCAATAAAAAGTAACTGCTTAATGCTGCTCCCAGCTATGAGAAGAATATAAATGAATGTTGTGTTCTTCCAAAGGCCTCTAATCTCAGGCACAGAGGATGCTGCATATGTATGCATTAAATGTATCTATAAAGAGTAGGGACTTGTGACTGTCCCTTTATGGCTTACTAGTCAAACTGTGTAGCATTGGAAGCTTTCTGACTTTACAGACAGGGCCTTGTTTAAAACAAGGGCCCAGGGCTGTCGTGAAGAGACACAATAGGGGGGGAAATGGTAACGACATCTCATGATGGTAATGTATGGTTTTGGGTAAATGCCAGGATTTGAGTGTTTTATGGGTATATATACCTGTATGTTTATGCCACTGCCAGACATATATAGGCACAAAATTTGTATTTAAGTGATTAGATATATTGGAGTTTTACTGATTCTGGATAGGGTAGCGTATCAAAGGAGGGCTGGGAAGGCAGCAAGGAGTAGGTTGCAAGTAAGAGAGGATGTACAGCCTCTCCAGGGTAGGGGTTGGAAGGTACTGGGCCTGAAAGAATTAGCCATTAACCTCCAGAGCCAAATATACTGGCTTTTCTGAACACAAGTCAAGGCACAGACCCAGAAATACAACACAGTTCCTTAAGGGTTGGCATCAGGGACCACAGTTCAGTAAAAAGGAGGTGAAGTGAAGAAGACCCCTCTACTCCTAAATAAGGTCTCTCAAATTCGAGAGAAGGCCTTGTTTTCTTTCTAACACATTTTAGGGTCAGGACTGGAGAGCAGCGAGGAGACGGAGTCTTCCTGGTATGCTAGGCAAAAAAGCACACCATAGATCAAACACGACTTAGAACCCTCAGACAGGGGATCTAACCTACCTAGATCACATGCCTCCTGAGGAAGAGCTTTAAAACAGTCAAAAAATTTAAGACAATGTGGTCATGCTTTCGAGAGGCCTCTGTAAAACCTACAACTCCAAGGGGCTAAAGGATGACCCAACAGTTAAAAGCACTGGCTGCTTTAATATGGGACGGGAGTTCAGTTCCCAGCACCCACACAGTGGCTCACTACCTTTTGTAACTCCAATTCCAGAGGCTCAGACACCCTCTCCGGCCTTCTGGGGCACTCTGTGCACATGCTGCACAGGCATACATGAAGACAAAACACTCATAAACATAAATATTTAAAAAAATGTTTTTAAAGTTGTAACTCCAACTTGATGTGAGGTCCAGGCCAGGGGAGAGAGACAGTCAATGATTAACAAGACCATCTGCCCCACTGGAAGTTGGGCAAGTCCAAGACAGGTCTTAGGAGGCTTCAGCTTTGTCAGTTAGTCAAAGTAGCAGCTAGGGACCTCAGGAGATCCAGAACTGTTTGGAGAAGGGTAACAATTTCTATAATGCCTATTGCAATACTACAAAAGAGGGATCGGACATCAGAGAAATCATTGCTTGATGCCTTCCTCAGTTTGGCTCGGTTAATCTATTGGAGCCTGTTTCCTTGTCTTTAAACTATACAGTTAAACCCACCTCACAAGGATATTTGGAGAGCTTGCCAAAATACTAGTAAAGTAGGCACCCAGAAGCTTCTTTGTTTTCTCTCTTATTTAATGTTGAGCTGAGTCACTGACTCTTTTTGTCCACCTTGTTTCTTCTTTAATTTCAATTTCAGTTCACTTTGTGGTCTTTCAAAGTGATGGAGCCTAGAAGTGTACATCCACCTGCCTAGTCTGTCCATGATCTCAGTTCTCAGACCTCTTTCCATTGACCATCAAATGTGTTAGGCATACCTGACACCCCCAAGTGCCACCTGCAGACAGTAGAAACTTATGGTGGCTTTGACCTGAATCCTCTCTAGAGAACGTTCTTGAAGTTTTATTTCTCTAAGTCAGGCCACTTATTATTTTAAATTGAATTATTGTCATTCTTTACCCTAATAATTCTCAAATTTCCTAAAATCTTTTAGAAATTGTCCCACTTAGCCTCTGCTGACCACACTCTTGGACCAAACACAACTGACTTTGTTCTAATCCATGTAATCAGTAACTTTGGGATCAGCTCATTGTTTTGAAGACAGACCAAAACTAGGTCAGACTTCTTGTCCAAGGCTAAAATTAACACAGGGTATTGAAAAAGACAATTAACAAAATAAATATCTAGATAATAAAAAGTTGTTGGAGACAGGTTTTATCAGCTAGTAAAGTCTTGTGACTCAAAAGCCAAAACACCATGGAAAATTAAAGTGTGAAAGCTTTCTCTGTATCTACCTCATTTGCTATTTCTTTTCCTTCAAGGAACACAGCTGGGCGCTTGCTGCAGGAGCATGGGGCACACGCTCAAGGACACAAGTTTGGATTCCCAGCACCTATCTAACAACAGAAAGAGCTGTACAGTGTGTGTGCCTGTAGCCCAGGGATGTGGGTGGAGGACTCAGGAGGGATTCCTGGCCCCCCAGTCTAGGCAAAACACCAAGTTCCAGGTTCAGTGAGACCTTGTCTCAAAAACTATTATGGAGGTTGATAGAAGAAAACACTCCATGGCACCTCTGGCCTTAAGGTTTTTACTATTTTGTATTTCCTTCCAGTTGTCTTTATGCCAACTCCAGTTGTCTTTATGCCAACTCCAGTTGTCTTTATGCCAACTCCAGTTGTCTTTATGCCAACGCAACCACAAATTTTTAAGTATGTCCTTTTCTTCCTCAAAAGGCAATGCACCAGGATCCTGTAAGACAACTCAGTAGGTAAAGGTGCCTGTTACCGAAGTCAACAACTTGAGTTTGATTCCTAAGACTCACATGTTAGAAGAGGACCGACCCCTGCAGGTTGTCCTCTGACCTCCACAAGCACGCTACAACACGTATATGCTCCCTCCCCCAACACACATACATATGAACACAAAATAGATAAATAAATAAAAGCCGACAAACTATATACCACGTGCTACACCTTGTTCTTTTACTTGGCAGTACATCCTGCCCTGTATATTCTAACAAATCCATGCACAGTGAGGCTCCCTTGAATCGCCCCTCCTTTTGCAAGTCCATAATATTCTATCGTGTGCATTTACTCCAGTCCATCCAGATTTCAACTGACAGACACTTCAGTGGTTTCCCGTGTGCCTACACAACAGCGCTGCAATGACTTGGGGACCTGTGACCTTTGTACATGTCTAGGTGAGTCTGCAGCAGGAGCCCCAGGAAATCAGCTTTTGTGTTTTCACAGACATTATCCACAAGGCTGTGGCATCAGGAACTCCCACCAATAGTGTGTGTGAGGGACTGCCTGCTTTCCCACAGCCTCACTAACACTATATGCCATTAAATGTTTGAGTTTTTGCCAATCAGATATGTAAATATCAGTATCTCAGCATCATCAGCACACCATCTCATTGCCTGTCTCTTAGGAGTTAGAGTGAGATCTTATCATGCGCTTAAAAATCAGAGGCCAGCAAGATGGCTCAGTGGGTAATGTACTTGTTGCCAACCTGACGACCTGAGTTCAATTCCCAGAGTCCCACACGGTAGATGGAGAGAACTAATTTCCAGAAGTTGTCCTTTGACTTTCACTGTGTGCTGTGGCACACATAGAACACACATACACACACACACACACACATACACTCACTCACTCTCTCTCTCTCATCCATGTGTGACTAAATTTTTTATAAATAAATGTAAATATATTTGTGAATGTAAATTTTATTTATTTATTTATTTATTTACTTACTTACTTACTTACTTACTTACTTACTTACTTATTTATTTATTTATTTATTTATTTATTTATTTATTTATTGAGATAGAGTCTCTCTACACAGCCCTGGCTGTCCTGGAACTCACTACATAGACTAGGCTGGTCTCAAATTCACAGAGATCCACCTGTTTCTACCTCCTACTGTTGGTATTAGAGGTGTGTACCACCATGCCCAACTAACACCAATTTCTTCTTTTTTTTAATTTAATTTAAACTGGGCAGTGGTGGCATATGCCTTTAATCCCAGTGCTCAGGAGGCAGAGGCAGGTGAGTTCAAGACCAGCCTGGTCTATAAAGTGAGTTCCAGGACAGTCAGAGTTACAACAGAGAAACTGTGTCTCAAAAAAAATTTTTTTTAGTTTATTTTTTCTTTTTTCAGACAAGGTCTCTCTGTTTAGTCCTGGAACTTTATATATAGACCAAAATGACCTCAAACTCACAGAGATCCTCCTGCCTCTGCCTCCCAAGTACTGGAATTTAAGTACCTGGCTAATTATTCTTTTAAAAATCATTTATAATTTTTCTTTTCCTCTCTCTGTGGCTAATCCATGTCCTTTGCTTAATTTTCTCTTAAATCCCTGGTCTTTATCAACTTCTATTTCTGTTTAGATAATCAGGAATTAGTCCTTTTATTGATTTAATTTTTCCCATGTTTTTATCATTTGTCTTTTGGTATTTTTATGAAATTGAGTTTATCTGTCTTCAATTCTGACTTTTTGACTTTGAATCATTCAGAAGGCCTTTTTTTCCTACCTCTGTGCTACAAACGAACACACACACACACACACACACACACACACACACACGTTTCTTTATGTACTGCTTCCCTTGTTTACTTACTTACTTGTGGGGGAGGGGCAATGTCGCAGCAATCTTGTAGATGGCGGAAAACAACTTACGGGAGTTGATTCTCTCTTTCCACCATGTAAGCTCTCTCTCTCTTTTTTTTTTTCCATCTACATGACCTATATGGTGTTTGTCCTGGCAGACAATGTGAGGTACAGATGCAGACTGACCTTTCTCCAGATGGCTGCTTTACTTGTCCCAGTACCAATTATTTCTCTACCTATTTAAGATGAATCCTCTCTAATACTGACCACACTCATATGTGGTTGGGCCTATTTCTGGGAAGTTTGTTCTGTTTCATACAACCTTGGATGTATCAAGAAGTGAATAAGAATGTGGGATTTAGAATTAACTGTCTCCATTAATATCGAATGTATCACAGGCTATGTGTGTAATCTGGAACCTACCAAACGGAGCCAAGCAGACTCTCACTGTGCATGGAACATAGGCACCCTTAGTGTCAGCCTGAGAATCATATTGCTCATGTGGGGCCAACTGCTAGAGGGAAATTGCACATTTCTTTCTCTGCTAGTGCCTTCATGAGAACACTGCTATTTGCATAACCGAGCCTCACTTAAAACTGGCAAAGTATGTCCATACCCAGTAATCAAGACAAATATTGTAAACCTTTGGGGAAATGACTGCTTCTTTCAGGTTGTCTCCACCAATCCCAGGCCCGAGACCTTGTGGTGTGTGTGTGTATGTTTCCCAGATTGATATTAGGCTGTTCTTTTTCATAAACCCCAACAAATGTCTTCCATTCTCTTTCATGCTAAACTGTCATCTTAATCAATTTCTCTCTGTGGTCCTGACCTTCCATGTATCAGGCATTTCTGAGTAGATCTGAATCTCATCTCAGGCCCAGAATAACACAAGCATGCTCTTGTTCATTTCTCTCTCCCTCTCCCTCTCCCTCCCTCTCTCTCTCTCTCTCTCTCTCTCTTTCATTCTCTCTCAGAGAGCTGTGGCTCTAAAAGAGAGGCCATTTGCCACACACAAAGCTCTGAGGCAGCAGAATGGTGATATGAGTTAGGAATCCAGCCTCAGTAAATGCTCACACATTCAACCCCTACCTGTGTTAAAAATCTCTTGTGGGTGCTGAGCTTGTGGAGGAGAGTCAAAGAAAGAGGTACTTCAGTATTTAAGTACTTTGGTTTTTTGTGTTTGGGAATAGCACATGGGCCGCAGTGTGTATAGGGGAGTCAGATGATAACTTGCAGGTTTAAGTTCTCTCCGTCTACTATGCAGGTTCCAGAGACTGAATTTGGGTCATTAGGCTTGGTTGCAAGCTCCTTTACCTACTGAGCCATTTTGCTAGCCTAATTTGGGTATTTCAATTTCAAAGAGTTTCCAGTTTGGTATGTGTAAAATAAACCTACACAGACAGATAACAGGCCAAAGAAAAGCTAATCCAGTATCCCTGCAAGATGTCAGGCCATGTTTCCTTCATTGGATGACGGGAGACCTATGTGTGAGCAAGGATTGTTAGTGTTTATGATAACACAGAGCATGCTCTAAACATCCCCAAATACCAAAGCAGTTTTTTTTAAAAATACAAGTAAATCAACTTTATAGAAAAAAGTACATGGCTGAGGCCTTTTGCAAATGACTGATCCATTTGGGCCAAGTCAATGAAAACAGCCCTCTTTTGTAGACCAAGCACATAAAAAACAGGTAAACATTTACTCTTTCTTAATCCCTCAGATGCAGTCTCATGACTCTCCAGTTTCAGCCATTCAGCAGCTTCAGTGACACAACAGTGTCATTGAAATTCTGGAGCCCAAATGGCCCTCATAGCTTTGAGGGCAGAAGAAGAGTTAAGTGGGTTTCCCCTCGCAGGAATCTCTCCTGGTGCATGGGCTCTATTGTGCAACTTGGGTGGAAATCAATAACCACAGCATCTAGTGCTAGTCGAGTCCTTGTTATGGCCCAAGCACTGTGCAGATGTGTTTGATGAGGGAGCGTTCATTTAACCCTCACAGTGGCTGCTTGAAGCAAGTTCCATTTTACTCTCTTTTCATGAATAAGGAAACCTGATTTCCCAAGGTTCCAGAGCTACCAATGGCAGAACTGAAACTCGAGTCTGCCAGAGTCCACACTTAACCTCTACATCAGTGAGCTTGTGACACTTGGCCTTCAGTTCTAAGAACAAATTAAATCAAGTCTGTTAACGTGGCTTGGAGGTACAGATTATGCTGGAGTAGCCAGACAGGTGGTTCAACTATATCCTGTCCCAGTTCATTAGGTGAAGTCATTGCTGAACATTCTCTTTGCCTAAAAATATCAGGCATTTTATACCCTGAAGTCCTGCAGCTGCTCATGGCAGATTCCTAGAACTAGAAAATATTTCATCAAATCGTAAAGGACTCTTGACCATGGTGAAGGGAAGGAGGAAGGAGGGGAATGAAAGCAAGAAGAGAAGAACAACAGAAGCATTGCAAACCAATCATGAACTCACAATGTCTGCTCCTCTGATGTGGCCTACCAGGATCCCTCTTAGAGGGATCTGTCTATGTAGCCCACTTAGTCCAACTACCCTTGGTAACCTTCACAGGTCTTTCCTGAAATACATATGAGTTCCCAGGGATAGTAAATGTACATAATAATTTTATACATTCAACAAATATCTCTTAGCCATCTATCATATGACAGGTGCTGATCTAGAGTTTATAGATATAGTGACAAAAACCTCTCTTCCCTCAAAGATCCCTGTATGACAATCAGAGAAATTGCATCCTAGAGATGAAGAGCTTCAGGAACCAGATAAGCAGTAATAAATACACACTGAAGACTATGTAGAAAGTAGAGCAGGTTAAGTAGAAAGTAGAAGCTGGGATGGAGAAAGAATGAGAGAATGAATTATATTAAGGGAAATCTCCAAAACCCTCTTGATGTCATGCTTGCTATACAGGAACCTGAAGGAGGGAGAGAACAAGCCAGGCTTCAGGCAAGGGTGGTTTGTAAACTGGCTCTGCTCTTCTTGGCTTCTCCTTCTGAACTGACTGCACTCAAACTGCCCAACTGAACTAACTCCCTGTTCTGCTTCCTGTTTGTTTCCACCTCTGCCTCTTCCTTGCTTTTCTTTCTGAGCTCTGCTGTCTGCTTCCATCTCACGTCTACACTCTGCTTCTACTCTCTAAGCTCTTACTGCTTCTTGTCTGTGTCCACCTCTTTCTGAGCTCTGCTGCTTTGAACTCTTCCTTCTGAATTGGGATTAAAGGCGTGTGCCACCACTTCCTTCTAAATTGGGATTAAAGGTGTGTACTACATTGTCTTAACTACAGAAATTCCTTTCACCTAGCATGAGCACAGAGAAGAGGATTAGTCTAACATTCTGCATTGTTGAACTTTGATGATAGGTACCTGCAGAATTTGATGAGACAGGTATGCAGTGTGAAAGAATGGAAAGACTCCAAACCCCCAAGGTATTGAGGTTTGAACAATCTAAAGAATGGAACTTCCATTTACTGAGGTTGCTACAAAGAATATATTTCAGGCTGGGGATGGTGACTCATGCTTGGAATTCCAGCGCTTGAGAGATAAAGGTAGGAACATTGTGAGTTCAAGGCCAGCCTTGAATTTACCACTATGTGTTAAGACCCTATTTCAAAAATAAATAAATAGCCTTGAGCACAAATGATGAATTTGGTTTTGAAAAGTAAAAATTTGAGGTATCTGTCTATTAGATATGTAATAGTGGAGGGCTGCAGAAATGGCTCCCCTGGGAAAGTGCTTGCTGCTCAGTGTGCAGACCTGAGTATGGATCCTAAGCATTCATGGAAAAAGCCAGGTATGGTGTCTGTAACCTCTACACTGGAGGGGTAGACACAGGCATATCTTTAGAGCTTGCTGGGAAGTAAGTCTAGCCAATCAGTGAGTTCCAGGTTCAGTGAGAGATCCTGTCTCAAAAAATAAGGTAGAGAGGAAGCTGGGCATGGTGGTGCGCACTTTTTAATTCCAGCACTAAGGAGGCAAAGGCAGACATATCTCTGTAAGTTTGAAGCAAGCCTGGTCAACATAGCAAGTTCCAGGCTACTCAGGGAGACATATAAGACCCTAATCTCAAAAAATAAAAAAATAATAAAAAAAAGCAGAAAGGGCTGCACATGTACAACACACACACACACACACACACACACACACACACTCTGGGCGGGGTGGGTAGAGCTGTTCAGTCAGAGGTTTGGCATTTGGTGACAAAGTCTGGGTCTCATGAGATTGAGATTATTAGTATGTTTCAACCTTGGTTTAGGCAAGAGATATTGAGAGTCTGATCTGGAACAGATATAAGATACAGTGTATGGATAAAATAAAAAGAACCAGAAGAGATGGATGAGGGGGACGGGGGCATTTGGAGTGTGGGGGACATGTATAGTCTTGTGGAAAGTCTATTATGAAACATTCTGTGAAATAATTATTTCCAGGGACTTTGATTCCATGTCCTGAATACGCTGGTCTGATACAAAGGACAGAGCTATGTCAATAGTAAAAATGTAAATCAACAATCCAGCAACTCATTTTGAAATTAATTGGTATAAAAATGAAAAGTGAAAAAAAATTTAAATTATTTTTATGTCTTTTCCAGTCTATAATTGATTCTCTTATTGAGTGTTTTATGGTAAGTGCTTCATGACATGGAGTTCTAAGGATATTGCATAAAAATAAAATGGACTGTACTCAGCTTCATGCATATAACCCACGTGCAGCTCCATCTGTCCTGCCTTAAATTAACTCCAGCTATTACATTTTTTTCCCTGTCTTTGCAGCTCTTCATTGATTTTTTTTTCTCCCATCTCCTCTTGGTGACCTTTATTACATGGTCCTTCCTAATGCTAGTCCCTCCTACTCCATTTCTTCCTTTCAATTTCTCCCTGATGAGATACCTTATCTTGCTGGTCCTGTTTCAGACAAGACTGAATTGCATAGATTCCCCAGAGAGCTTGCATCGAACCAAGGAAGTGACTAATATTTCTGCAATAATATATCTGAGTTTATAGAAATACTCTCCCACTCTGTGACTGAAAGTTGGCTCTTAGCTAATTTGCGAATTTAGAAGATTATCTCTTGGCTTTCCTCTATGTCTGAGGCACAGCCTTGGCCAGTGGCAAGTGCTTGTTCCACAAGGTCACGTCACAACTGTATGCTGTTGACATCTACAATGGAGGCAAAGGATTTATTTATATTCTAACACAGATGTGCCAAGAGAATGTCCCTGTTTAGCCCCTTATGCCAGCTCTTTATGAGACCATTCACATGCAGGGAATCCAGAAAAATACCTACGTTTAGTTTGATCTTTTTAAATGAATGTGTAAAACAGAGGGTTCCTGTGACATTTTCATAGTTCATATTTTGCATATTGTTCATATTCACCCCTCCATCACTCTCCTGTCCTGCCTCCCCCATATAATTGGTCCATGCCTCTCCAGGCCAATCTTTTTTTTTTTTTTGAGACAGAGTTTCACTATGAATGAAATCCTGGCTAACCTTGAACTTGCTATGTAGACCTGGAAGGCCTTGAACTCAGAAATCTGCCTGCCTCTGCTTCCCAAGAGCTTGGATTAAAAGTGTGTGCCATTCTATCCCAGGTTAATCTTGTAACTGGCAAACTGGTATTATACACATGCCAAGTGGTTCTCTACCACTATACCCTCAGCCCAAAGTAGAATTTTATTATTATTATTTTTTTACATAAAGACCTTGCCTTGGGTCCTAGTTAAGTTCCTGTTGCTTTCACGAAATACTATCACTTAAAGCAACTTGGGTAGGAATGAGTTTATTTGGCTTACACATCCAAATCACACTCCATCATGAAGGGAAGTCAGGGCAGGAACTCAAGACAGGAAACCGGAGTTAGGAACTCCGGCTATAAGACATCTGTGGAGCGGTATAAGAAAGCAGGCTGAGCAAGCCACGAGAAGCAAGCTGCTCCAGGATCATCTGCCCAGGGATGGCACCCCCCACAGTGGACTAGACCCTCCCACATCAATCATTAATTAAGAAAACACTCCACAGATGTCTTATAGACCAGCCTAATAGAGGCATTTTCTCAATCAAGGCTCCTCTTCCCAGATGGAAGATTAGCTTGTGTCAAGTTGACAAATACTCAAGTAGGTCACCTTGTAAACATGGGGACTTGAGTTTGGATCCTCAGAACCCTCATAAGGCTGGCCACAATAGCACACACCTGTAATCCTATCTACTTTTCCTCTGGCTGAATGGGTAGTAAAAACAGGAGACTCCCAGGAAGCTTGAGTGCTAGCTAGCCTGCTGTATATAGCAGAGATGAGACCCAGGGTCAAACAAGGTGGAAGGCAAAGACTGACACGAGTTTGTTCTCTAACCTCTACACTTGCACCATGGCATGGCACATTTACACACACAAACACACACACACACTCATTTACATATACACATCATACATACACATAAAACAAGTTATAAAAATAAATCTTAGTGTTGGAACATTAGAGATCATCTAGCTATTTATTTCCCCAAAATAGGAATTCTGATTTGTGTCTCCCCAGCCTCTGACTAAATGCATAAACCGAAACAGTGACAGCCCAGCAGGCTTCCTTTCTCATAGCCGAAACACCTCTATTTTGAGAAAATCCTGCTTTAAACTGAGTAACATTTCTCTCCCTGGGGTTTCCAGATTTATTCCTGGTCCTGCCCCTTGGAGCTACAGAGGCAAATTGTAGCATCTTTTTTGTTTAGTGCCACTGCAAAGATTCCAGGTTTAAAACAGGTGGCCTTCTTCTTAATCTTTTCTTCTCTTACTCATGGCATCCATTCTTTCCATTTCTGCCTCCTGGCTACGCTTCCCAGGACATTTCATCCTGAGCGTAGTTGCTCTGCTTGCACCTGAGTGTGACTCTTCCCTTGTGGTCCTCTGGCTTTGAGGCTAGCAAGATTTAGATAACAGATTCTGTATGTCAGCATCTATTAACAGAGATTAATAAATGTTTACTCCCACTCTCTTCTCCCAAGACGGTGTGGCTCTCTAAAAAAAAAAAGTCACAGCTCGAACCTTGACTACACCTGCCAAGGAAACCTTGGAGCTCAGTGCTGTCATGCAAACCACTTCCTTTCCCCCATGCAGCTCTGCCTTATTTTACAGCTGTGGAACTCAGATGCTGGGCAAGCCCAGGCACATACCGTCAGAAGAGGCAAAGTTATAAAAGCAAAGACTAGAATAACAAAGCATGAAGCTCCCCACACACTATAGTAAGAAAACAACAATTTTTTTTTCAAGTCTACGAAAAAAATTAAGGTTTTACTTTCACTCCCCATTGTCTAGATATTTGTATCTGTTCTCTTACCCCCCATCCCAGTTTTTATGCAATTTTTTCTACCTGCAAGCTCTGTTCAGGACTCCTGTCTAAAAAAGACAAGTTACTGATGGCTCACTAGGACGAACAAATCTACACAATCTATACATTACTCTCTCGTAATAAAGCACCATTATAATTAATTAGTATGAATCACTTTGAAGTGAGTGGGTTTTGCCCCCACCCCAGTAAGCATACTCTTAAAGTGGTCACCCATAGTATGCCCATCTGTAAATACTTAATTCAGTCCTAATGAAATATTAACCTGAGACTAGTGCATTAATATGTTTAAAGTAGGAAATATCTTAGATGACTTAAGTGAAATATGTTAAGTGAATGCAGAGATGATGTAGCATTCCCCAAAGAACTGCAAATTTTGCATTTCCTGCCTTGGGTAGGTTTTAAGTTACATCACATCATTCACCTTAAAAACATATACACACATACACACATACATGCATACATGCACGCGTGCGCGCACGCACACACACACACACACATGCACAGAACAAGAAGAGAGAGAGCATTTCTGGATTAGCATGGCAAGCACAATGCAGCTCCTTATACAGTTCCTTCTGTCTTCCCATTAACATGTCCTGAGAATAGAGCAAAAATATTAATACAAAGCTGGCAACAGTATGCTGTAAGACAATGTGATAAGCCTGAAGTGGATAGACAAAGAAGGATTAAGAAACATGTTCTGCCCTTTGCAGGAGCAGAGCAGATGGTCCCTGAGAAGGAAGAAACCTTCTGGAATCTTCTTTCAGTGTCTATACATAATTCAGGTGCAGCTCTAGCAATTCAGAAAAAAACAAATTGTCATTTTCTAACTGGAGGAGCCATGCTACTAATGAGCTGAGTTCAGCTCTTTATCATTCCATCAGTACAGCAATTCAAGATTCTCATTTATCTGCAGGTTGTAATTCCCAGCATGCACTAGAACAGGAAGTGGCAGAGCAAACTGGGAAGTACCTCATGCTGGACATTGTGAATAGAGATGAGAATAGGAGTACTGGAAGTAGGTAGCTCTGGCTGAACTACTCCATCCATCTCCCCTGACTTGGCTAATTGGTGTTTGTAATTTCTTAGAAACCATAGCAAGGTCTGCATTAGTCATTTTTACATCATTGTGACCAAAACACTGCACAGGAACAACTTAGAGGAGGAGAGAG
This sequence comes from Cricetomys ansorgei, assembly GCA_026225945.1. Lineage (NCBI taxonomy): Eukaryota > Metazoa > Chordata > Mammalia > Rodentia > Nesomyidae > Cricetomys > Cricetomys ansorgei. The sequence continues at coordinate 12,495,339 of JAMJFZ010004023.1, read as the reverse complement.
TTCTTCTGGCTCCTAATATCAGAGAACTTTCAATCCATTGTCGTGGGAGAATGCATAGTGGATGGTGGTGAGAGCGTGTGGCTGGTATGACATTGTCTGAAGAAAAGTACCAACTGGCCATGACAGTCCTGTGTAGAGAGTGTCAGGTTAGAATAGACCACAGGTAGATTGGAATGAGTGTCTGGGTCTTCCAGAAATAAAACAGTAGGTGTCTGCTCTGGGTTCCTCTACCTCTACAGCCCCATCATGGGGTTGTGAGTCTACAGGGCAAACTCTATATACCTTGGCTGTTCGTAGACTTGCTCTAGAGCTTTTACTTCATTTATCCAGAACCAACCAAACAAACAGAAGAACAAAGCATAGATGTATGTTCCTGCAATTGAAAAAGAGAGATGGAGGAATTAGTTTTCTAAGCTTAAAGACACTGTTAGAATGATTAAAAAAAAAGTTTCTGAATTCTAAACTACTAAAGAGAATTCAAACAAGTAAAACCTTGTTTTTTATTATTACCTTAGTATAACACATAATATAGGATGAAATATAGAAAAATAAACAGCTAGAAAACATACCTGACCAAAAAAAAAACTACTCACATAAAATAGAATCATAAAATAATCCCTCTCATAAAAGACGTTATGATGGCTAGGTTTTTGGTTTTTGGTTTTTTGGTGTTGGTGTTGGTATTATTTAACATGACACAAGCTAAAACTATCTGGAGAGAGCGAACCTAACTTGAGAAAATAACTCCATCAGATTGGCCTATAGGCCCCAGGCGTTTTCTTTATTCATGATTGGTGTGGGAAGATCCAGCCCACTGTGGCTTACCACCCCTGGGCAGGTGGTCCTTCAGGTCTCTGCCATGAGTTTCCACCCAGGCTTCCCTGGATGATAGACCATAGCTATAAACTGAAATAAATTCTTTCCTCTCCAGATCACGTTTGCCTATGATATTTTATCACTACAACAGAAAACAAACCAGAACAGAAACAGATGCATAAATTTATATATTAATGTGAAGAAGACAACAAAAGCTTTATCTAGAGGGCAGGAAAAACATTTCCTAATAGAATAATATTAATTTGCTGATGGGAGAAACTTATTCTAAGACATTAAAACATTTTACAAAGTTACGAAGGCCAAATCAGTGTGGTATAAATAAAGACAAACCAATGGAACAGAGTTCAAATTAAAGAAAATCTGATGATAGTAGAACAAAAATGCCAAGACATATTGCTGGTTATTTTGAGAGGGGGTTGAAACCACACAGTGCACATATTTATATAAAATTAAATTTATAAGAGGTCATAAATTAAGGAGGTAAAAGCTTGAAGCATACAGATATCTCAAAGAAGATGAGATGAGAAGACGAGAGATGGTCCAGCAGGTAAAAGTGACTGCTGTGCAAGCAGGCCCGGCAGCCTGAGCTTGATCCCACAGTGGAAGGAGAGAACTGACTCCCCAGAGTTGTCTCACACACAGTAATAATAAAAACGAGAAAAGATGGGAAAGTTCTTTTGAAGTTTTTCACTAAATAAATAAAACACTGTGAGGGTGGAGTATCATATACTTTAAAACTTCCAGAGAAGGAGAACTAACTCGTAAAAAAAGACAAAAGCAACATGTGTTGCAAGGAAACAATATCCTTCATACGTAAAAAGTGCTTATGAGTGGATAAGAAATATTGGCAAAGGACATAAAACAGATCAATTACCAAAGAATACAGACGACTAATAACCATACCAAAAAGATGTTCAGCCTTACTGGTAATACAATACACAAATAACCACTGAAGCAGGAGTCTATTTAACATGTTGGCAAATCCTAGAAAGGCCTTACAATGGTGTCAAAGATGAGAGAAAATCAAATATAGCTCTGCTATCATCTGAACTGGATAAGACACCAGGTACCCCTACCAACACTAATGTCCCTGACAGAAGAATGTTGTGTCCACTGAAAAAGCTAATAGATAAAGAGAAAGCATACAAGCATACAGGTGGAAGGACTTGTTCTAATATGGCCCCAATATTTGTTGAAGGGAAAATACAGTGGGGGTCACTAGCTGAACAAGGTAGGATGATGAGGTTGAGGTTAGCAGCATGCTCCTTATTATGGTCTGAACATGGAATGTCCCCCACAGGCCCAGGTTTTGAATGTTCGTTTCCCAGCTGGATGTGCTATTTTGGAGAGCTCGGAGCCTTTAGGAATCAGGGTGGAGCTGATCGAAGTGGGTCACCAGAGTCAGGCCTTTGAAGATTATACCTACCCTAGTTCTAGTCTTCTATCTTTGCTTCCTAGTTCAATGTGACGTAAGACGCTCCTGCCAGCCATGTGCTCTCACCACCCTTCACTGTGCCATGATGGATGAATGGAAAGTTCTCTGAACCCATGAGCCAGAAGAACTCTTCCCTCCTTTAGTTAAGTAATCTCAGTGATACAATATTTAATTTTTATTTGTATATATGTGCCTGTATGAGTTTATGTGTATGACATGCATGCAGGTACCCAAAGAGGCTAAAAGAGGGTGTGAAAATCCCTGTAACTGGTTATAAATGGTTGTGAGCTGACTGATGTGGGTGCTGGGAACTAAACTGGGTCCTCTGCAAGAGCGGTAAGTACTCTTTACTGCTGAGCCAGCTCTGTTACATTTTTAAAAAGACTTCTCCACAAATATCTCAGTTACTGACCCCTCTTCTACAAGTCTTGTTGTACACATACAACATTGAGATCCCAATCACAGATTGCAGCCTGGCCAAGCAAGATGTTAAGAAATATCCTGAATTTCAGAGCCATTAAAATGTGACTCAAAATATGATGTCTAAAATCAATGAGTAGAACTGGGAGATGGGTGACCCAGTCAGCAAAGTGCTTGCCTTGCTTGCAAGCATGAGGACCTGGGTTCAGTCCTCCAGAATCCATATAAAGATGCTGGGGTGGTGGTGGGAAAGTAGAGAGGGAAGTGTTGCTGGGACTTACTGGCTAGCCAGCCTAACCTAGTTGGTGACTTCACAATAATGAGAGACCCTGTCTCAAAGGAGGTGGGTAGCAGTTCTGAGGATGGTGCCTGAAGTTGCCTTCTGGCCTGCACATAGATATATTCACACTCACACAATTACCCCACACCTGCGAACACACAAATATACAAACATTTAAAAACAACAGAGCATGGTATTCATAACCAGGTATTCCAGAGTGTCATGACTTTAAATGGGAAGTGCATTGTTAATGTCAAGAGCAGAATATCTGGCATTTAAGATTCATGACAATGCAATGGTAACATCATTTTGTAGGTATGGTCTTCCAGTACACTGCTGCCAATTCTGTGAATTCTTTATTTGGATTTCCAAATGAGACCCACCCTAGTGGTACTGATGGCCCAGTTGCCTTTGAATGAGGCAAATGTGCCCTTTATCAGAGAGACAAATTGGGTTTTACAAACCTTGGCATTCTTCACCAAATGATATATTTGCAGGGCTAGCTGTGAAAGCACTCTAATGAATCCTTTCTTTGCAGTAGCATCCCATTGTATGAATGAGCTGTAATTTATCTCAGTAATTCACTACTGATGGACACTTTGCTGGCATCTGGCCTTGTCGTTATTGCTAGAAGGCTGCAGTGGGCTTTTGTTTTTTTAACCTCTGGAAACACAAGAAATTATTCATTGACATTGCTTTTCAAGAATGGCAGAAGGGTTCAAGAGGGAAACTTCATTTTATGCCTTTTGGATTATATTTATTTTTTCAAATATATATACGCTCATATTTGTAGGCTTTTCTGGCTTGCTCCTGTTTGGTAGTTGTTTTCATCTTGGTTCTAGAATTACCACTGAACCTTGGCTTATTCACCAATCCAGCTCTTGCCTTGGCCATCTCTGGTCCCTGGCACTTGCTTATTTTCCTTGTTGGACTTTTCTAGAAGCAACTGGCTTCTGAGAGCTCTGTCAAATTGTTTCTTCCTGTCCAAAACAGGAAAGAAGTACTTTAAGAACCCCTCCAAGCGGGACACGGTGGTGGCACATGCCTTTAATCCCAACACTCGGGAGGCAGAGGCAGGTAGATCTTTGTGAGTTTGAGGCCAGCCTGGTCTACAGAGTGAGTTTCAGGACAGCCAGAGTTACTCTGTCTTGAAAAACAAAACAAAACAAAACAAAACAAACAAACAAACCATCCCCTCCAGGCAATCTATGTTATCAAATGTGGCATTAGTTTTTTCAGCATTTCTAGCCAGGACAAGGAGCATCAGGGGCCTGAAATACTTTGGAGGGATTCTGTCTTCTGTTTTACAGAGGAATCTGTATCCTTCTCTTTCTTTTCCTTTTCTGTCCCCAAAAGCTAGCATGCATCTTACTAAAGTGGCGATAGAATTCAGAAGTAAAGCCCAGTGCTTAGCCAGGATGTTGAAATGGACAGCTTGGAGTTTAGTATTCCCTCTAACAATGGGTATGTTACAAAGTGATTAGATAATTTAAGTACTTTAACTTTAAGTTAAAAGTTAAGTTGAAATTCTGTGAGTTGGCAATGCTTTATTTGATCAGCCTTCTACGTTTTAGTGGCTTTTCGGCATGTGTATGTTCATGTGGTGCAGGCACATGTGTGTGAGAATGTTGCAGGCATGTGTGTGTGCATGTGGTGCAGGCACATGTGTGTGTGCATGTGGTACAGGCACATGTGTGTGTGCATGTGGTGCAGGCACATGTGTGTGAGCATGGTGCAGGCATGTGTGTGTGCATGTGGTGCAGGCACATGTGTGTGTGCATGTGGTGCAGGCACATGTGTGTGTGTGTGCATGTGGTGCAGGCACATGTGTGTGTGCATGTGGTGCAGGCACATGTGTGTGTGCATGTGGTGCAGGCACATGTGTGTGTGCAGGTTATAAGGATGGATACCATCTGTCCTGTGCTGTCACTCCATTACTCTTTGCGTTATTCTTTTTTCTTTTTCTTAAGATTTATTTATTTCAATTTTGTCTGCCTGCATGTCTGTGCACCACGTGGATTCAGTGCCTACAGAGACCAGAAGGGGGCATTGGGTCATTTAGAATTGGAGTTATAGACAGTTGTGAGCTCAGGTCCTCTGGAAGAGCACCAATGCTCTTACCTCCTGAGCCATGTCCCCAACCCCTGCCTTATTCTTTTGAGACAGAGTCTCTGGATGAACCCAGAGCTAGGCTGGCAGGCAATCTAGCTGTCTCCTGACTTCACCCCCACCCGTATGGTGCTGAGCTTACCCACAGGCATGTGACTACATCTGGCCTTTCACATGGGTGTGGAATTCAGACTCACATCTTCATGCTTAGACAGCAGGCACCCTTACCCATGGAGCCATCTCCTCTTTTCCTTATTTTGGTTTCTTATGCAAATAAACCTTGGAAATGGGAGAGAACACTAGGAACTCTGAACCAGAATGAAAGGATATGTAGAACTCTCTGTACCATCTTTGGAACTTTTCTGTCAACTAAAATGATAAGCAGAATTAAAAGGATAGTTTTTAAGTTTACATTCACATTTTCTCTCGATAAGCTTGTGAACCTGTGAAGTTACAATTTTGCTTGTCTGGATTGCCTTCAAGCAAAGTCTTGTGTGAGTGTGACCTGTCTTTCCTGGCTGCTGGGTCATGGTAGCCACAGCTGCTGCGTTGTAAGGTGATGATGAAGAGGTCACCGAGATCTGCAGCTGCCGTCTTCCCATGGCTAACATAGACTGCTCGGAGCTGAACTGATAAGCAAGGCAGAGCATCTTCCCGGCTGCATTCTTAGATTCCCCACCATCCCCCACCCCCTGCTACAGAGTGTTAGAACAATCAGGCTAGTTGCCTGAACACTATTAAAATGATAAAGATGTTGTAAGCCACAGAGAATCAATAACTGCTCATGAAGGGTTCCAATCTGCAATGAGAAAGGAGAACACAGATTTTTATCACTGGACCAAATTTTTTGAGCCTCAAACCTCCATCTCCAGCTAAGGACTCATCAGTTTCTGAGTAAATGAGCAGAGTTTGCCTCTTTGTCCTCCACCATGCGGGAGAAAGATAGGGCTTTCTATGAATTAAATTGTGTCCCCTCAAATGTATGTATTGGAGATCTGTCTTCCATGCACTGTATTGGAAACAGGGCCTTTGAGAACATGATTACAGCTATGTGGGGTCATAAGAACAGAAGATCCAGTAGAACTGACACCCTTACAAGAGGAGGAAACACCTGTGCTCTCTATTTACTAGGTAGTCTCAGCAAGCCAGGAAGAGGCCTCTCCAGAAACTAACTCTGCTGGACCTGACTTAGGACCCGCAGTTTCTAGAACTGTGAGAATCACTGTCCATGTCACTCAGCCTAGGACGTTTGGTTAAGGTAGCCTTGGCAGGTCTCACAGAACCTTTTCTCTCTTCTGCTTTTCCTTCTCTCTCTGTCTCTGTCTCTCTCTGTCTCTCTCTCTCTCTCTCTCTCTCTCTCTCTCTCTCTCTACACACACACACACACACGCACACACACAGGAATAATAATATAGGTAATGCTCAGAATAAGAATGCTATAAACAAAGAGCCTCCTTGGTCAATTTTAATCCTCACAGTGGCTGCTGAAAGAGAATAATAGAGTTGAGGGAAGAAAGAGAATGTACCACTTTGCTGGGTACCACTCAAGCTCCTGGCACAAAGGCACAGTTTATTTGTGATGATGATGAAGGTGAAGGTTTGCCTTTAGAATTCCGTCTTCCTTTTATTAATTGCATGATCTGGAGTTTCTTCTCAGGTCCTTTAAAATAGTAAAATTAACAATAATTTATTAGGCTTTCCCTCAGTTTGGAGGTCTCTCAAGGTCCTTCTTGGGAACCACACGAGGTAATGGATGCAAAAGGGTTTTGTAAAATACAAAGCATTCCATGCATGCAAGCTATTATTGGAAGGAGGCAGGAGGATAAATTGAAATCCCAAGATCCCCTAAAATGTGCAAAAGGTGCTTCTATTTGGGTTGTCATCCTCACAGAGTATTTTACAGACCATTTAGCAATTTCTCCAAGTGTTCACACCAATGCCCTCAGTAACATTCCTGCCCTATGCCAGGGAGGGCAGAGAGAGGCTGACTCTCCCAAGCCTGGCCCCGTGGACAGCAGCAGCGCCTGCAGAGGAAGGGGCTCGGTTGCTAGGAGACCAGCAAAAGTGGGCAGCTAGCTCCCAAGCAGGTTAGAATCCGGAGAGGAAGGATTTTAAAAGCCTATTTCCGTCTGCTTCTGCTAGAATTGAAATTCTCTTCAGGGTCCAGCCACCAGTGATACAATCTGCTTACATTACTGGTATTGAGAGCCCTTGAAAGGATCTATTTTACCGTTCCTTGCAACTCCCTCCCACAGTGTCTAGAAAAGACAGGCACTTAAAAGAAAAAGGGGAGGGGAACAAAAAGAAGAGTTGATGAAGTCTATAGCAGAAGCAGAGAAGTGACAGTAAGAATTAACCCAAACACATCTGATCACAACCCTTAGAACCCAAAGAAGTCATAATTGTGCTCTGGCTATGGCAAATGACAGTGTCTCCCGCAGCTTCTCTGTACATCAAGGCAGGCAAGCTATACACAACTGAGGGTTGATTTCAAGTGCAGGAGAGGTGTGTCAACCTGGTCTTTCCCGCTGGAGTTTATCTTCACAGATGCAGTCTGACATGTGCTTCTGGGTTAATTGGAATTCGACTGACACTGAGTTAAGTTTTCCCTTTGAGGATCATGGAAAAAAGTATGATTTTCTTGCTTGTTTGCTGTTGTTGTTTGTTTCTTTGGACTTTGGATTTTGTTCCCAGAGCAAGCTTTAACACCCAAGAAATCAAACTCTTCAGCAGGGTGTGCAGACACTTACAACTGCCTAGAACAGAGTATTGAGCACTGGAGGAGTCAGCTGGAAAAACAGCAAAATAATTGATGCATTTAAAGTCATTTATGGACCGATGCCTGATGGTCTCTGTGCCTTGCTACTGCTGGAGTATTGAGAGCAAAGCAGGAGTGCTGATTCATCCAGAAGAAGGACGATCATGGCTGTCGGAATATAAACCATCTCTAAAGAGGTTCCAGGGCCCTCAGCAGACATGCTTTATTTGGTTAAAGCCTAATGCCTAATGACAAAATGGAAGGCTCCTTTCTGTATTTACAGGCTGGTTTTCTAGCCTGCTTTTATAGGCAGTCAGCGTGGAGGGAGATTACAAAGAAGGAGCAGTAATTGGTTGAGGAAAACACTTCAGGAAAGTGGAGAACAATCACAGGACAGTTTGCTGGAGGTGAAGATGAGGGCAGACCTGAAACCTGAGAACAGTGCGATGGAAAAAGGCTGAGAGTCTGTCATTGGCTGATAGCACGTGTTGGAAACACAACCGTGAGCAGATGCCAAGAACCACAGCAAAATGAGAGGAAGCACTAGGGACCAGGCACACCGAGAAATATGAGTCTCACATATGTGCAGGCATCTAGCTCACTGAATGAAGGAGCAAGCCCTACAGCCATTCCCCTCCCCCCCTTTTCCTTTTCATGTGTACGTGTATGGTATGTGTGCGGGTGTGGTGTGTGTTCACATGTGTGGGTGCATGTGTACACATGTAGGAGTACATGCAGAGCCCTGAAGTTGATCACTCTCCACCTATTCACCAAATCAATGTCTCTCAGTTGCACCCAGAACTTGAAGATAGGGTTAGCCTGGCTAGCCAGCTTGATCTGGGGACCCCCTGTCTACTTTCTGAGCACTAGCATCCCAGGTGGGCACTTAAGACATTTACAGGAGTTCTAGGGATCCAAACTCTAGTCTTTGGGCTCATGTGACAAACGCTTTAACCACTGGGCAATCCTCCCAGCCTTATTTCCACCTTCTTTCTCTATTGTACAAAAATAAACACTTTGTGCAGAGACTCTTTTGCTAAGTAGAATGATGCCAACTTTGGAACCACACAGATTGGAGTTCAAATCCTGGCTCTTTCGTTTGCTGGTGTGTAGGTCCCTGGACCAGGTACCCAGATACTGAATCTCGGTTTTCTCATCTGTAGACAGGGATGGCAACACCTCTACTAATTTCCTTTTTTACTCTCATTTCCCACAGCAGATGCAAGTAAGAGCAGTCTGAATAGAAACTGAGTGAAGGGGAAAGGCTAGGACTTTTTGAAACAGGGTATTTCTTTAAAAGGAGAGATTCTGGTAAAAACTTACCTAAGCAAGACAGCTTGAAAGGGATTTCTGAACAACTCAAATTGTGAAACATCTTTGGAAGTCTGAGATTAAAACAAGGTGGTGATGGTGGTGGTGGTGGTGGCAGCTTTGCAGTTCATCTAGACATCTGAAGAAGAACAGTCTAAGAACTCCTGGACAGATGGCAGCAACAGGACCAGGTGCAGGTTGCCATGGCAACAGTCCAGGTTTTTTCTGACTCAAGCTTTTCAGTCTAGATATTACCTAGCCATGACCAGTGGCCAGAGATGCTCCTGGGTAGATCTATTTGTCCCTCTTTCCTGTCCCAGCACAGACCTTTCTAACAACCACTATGTTTAAGGGGGCCAAATTGCCAAATCTGTGTGTACTCTTCTAGCTTCCCCAAAGGACAGGCCATTCCTAATCCAAGGAAGATTGTTTACTGTTACCTTGAGAATTACCAAGTGAAGTTCTACAATTTCTGTCCCAGAAAATCAAAACCTCTTCCCTGGGCCCTCCTACAATTACTCCATCTTTGTGCCCAAGGAGTTGTGTGCAGATCTGGACCAGTGTTCCAGGCTCAGTAGGTAAGAAGGTGACCAAGGAAGCAAATAGGCAGAGAGGTGCTAGGCGCAAGTTAAGGGTGACCTAGAAAGTAATTCATGGGATCCATGAGCTGACAGGAAGGAATAAACAGCAAAGAAAGGTGAAGCCAAGAGAACTGGTTTACAAAGGAGATACTGTTTTGCCAGGGTAGGTGTGTGTGTATCTTTAGATGGATCATACCAAGTGAGACAAGGAAAGCAAAGCAGGGTCCAGGCCTAGAGCGGGCTTCTATGAGTTGGGTAGGAAGGACACAGTCATACTCTTGTATCCAGGACAGAGACCTGGCCTGTGAGGAGAGAAGGAGCACCTGAAATAACACCAGCAATTGATAGCCAGAGGGATCTCAGGAACATTTGCCACACCTAACATTACCTTTCAAGGGAAGTGACCCAGACCTTTATTTCTCTCTCGTATATGTCATTCTTTGAGTGAAACCAATTCAATTCCCTCACTATAACTGTCCTAGAAGGACAGCTTCTTATCAGGAGGTAGTGAATCTGCTGTTTATGAACTGGTGTATCCCTCCAAATTTCATATGTGAACCTCTAGCCCCTAGCACCTCAGAATATGGCTGCATTGGGCAACAGAGGTTTTGAAGAAACGATCGAATCACAATGAGGGTGTTAGGGGGCATCTTAGCCCAAATAAGATCAATGTCATTGTGGAAATGGGAACCTTGGGGCTGGAGAGATGGCTCAATGGTTAGAAGCACTTGCTCTTCTAGAGGACTGAGGCTCAATTTCCAGCACTCACAAGGTGCCTCCCAATCATCTGTAACTCAGGTCCAGGGGATCCGACTCTCTCTTCTGGCCTCCACAGGCACTGCACTCACATGGTGTAAATATATACACACATACAGTCAAAACACTCGCACAGTAAAATGTTAATCTTTTTAAAATTTAAAATAGGAAATTTAGATATACAGAGACACCAGGAGCTTATTTACATGGAGGAAATACCAAGGAACTATGCCAAGTATAGGAACTTCAGAGATGGCAAAATAATGAAAATGTCTGTTCATATTATGACTAATATCAAAATGTTAATGGTGCTCTAACTAAATATATGGGCTGAAAGGAAGCAACTGTGTCCAGTGGCTGGAGTCCATAGGGAGTGAATGTTAGAACCTGTGAGTAGGGAGAGGTAGGCTGGGACCCTTGGGGGAGTCCCTGGCATTATACTATCAGATGGAAGTGTATAGCTCCCCAGCTAGATCAGGCTTGCCCTGGTGGCTTTGTAGAGGGCCATCTCTTAAGGCTCATTACCACGTACTGGCTTCTGCTTTCTTCCAGAGAGGGGAAGAAAACAATTAGATTTCTTTTTCTATAATCAGCTCACAAAATGGTTGTGCCAGATTTTTATGCATAATTGCTTCTCTTTTCAACAATGTTGTTTATAAGTGTATTTTGAAAGTGTTTGAGGGAAATATTGATGTTTTGTTACTCTACAAAGGTTAGATGACTACCACTTTGAATTTTTCTGGATAAATGGGAGTCCGGGGGAAAGGAGACAAATTTGAGTTGCATTTTCAGATGCATTCCGGCAGCAGCGTAAGGAAGTTTATGAGCATAGCAGAAGGTCAGGAGGAACGTAGAAAAGGTTCCTTGTTTTCGATCTTTACACACACCTGCTCTGCAGCTTTGCCTTCTGCTGCTTTGGTCTATTGATACTTCTGCATAGCTCAGTTGAAGGGGGACCAGGTGAGGACTAGAAGACGCGGAAGATGAGACACACCGTCCCGACTCTGTGGACTCAAGACACCATCTCCACTGTTCACTGGGCAGTTTCTCCTTCCTCTCCTCTTCTCTTGTTGCTTGAGGACATAGCCAGAACTTTGGGGATGTGTCCCAGTCCATTTCTGATGCTCAAACACATTACCCGATCCCAGTTAACTTAGAAAGAAAACAATTTTCATTTCATTCTGGAGGCTGGAAAGTCCAAACTAAGGGTTTGCACCTGGTGAAGGGATTCTTGCTGTGTCAGGACATGGCAAGAGCCGTCACTTGGCAAGACGGAACAAATATGTAAGCCCATATTGTTTTTTATTTCCTCTTTCTCCTTCTCTTCATCCATCTCCTCATCTCCATCTCTGTTTCTGTCTTCATCATCTAAATCCACTAGTCTCAGCGATGGGGAGCCCTACTCTCATACCTTTATTTGTCCTAATTATCTTTCAAAACAACTCCACCATAGCAAGAGGAAAGGAGTAAAGTATGGGTGAAGCTAGTTGGCAACAGACTAAGAGAGTTCCATGTCTAGCCGGGGCCCAGCAGAAGCATCAAACCCTTGTCAAAAGCTCAATGATTTTGTTCTGCCCTCCCAGAAAACCAAGATCTTTAGAAATCATCAATAGTCCTTCAGTCCAGAGACACCAGGCAATGACTCAACCTAGCACAGCCTGGATCATGGTAGGTAAGTACCTGACCACCCTCAGGGCAAAGAGAGGGGAAACCTTGAGGGAATGCAGTAGGGCTGTGAAGTAGGGTTTCTCGACATGTTCTAAGATCGTATCTCTAGGACAGTGCCCAAGAAATCTTGTTTGCATTGATGGGAATTTTCAAGGGGTTGTCATTTAGTGGTAAAAAAAAATTCAGATATACAAATAAGCTTCACAATAAAATAGAGAACTTCCATCAGGGATATTAACTCTCAATTCTATTTAGATATTTCTTCTGCTTGTAAGCTGAAAGATCCCCTCTTGAGAATTCTCTCAGATCTATGATACCATATTTTCTCGGGGCTGGATAATATTCCAGTTGTACTACTTAAATTTCTGGTAAAGGAACTAAGCGACCAGTATTTTTTTAATAAATGTCCTGCATAAATATGCACAGTACATATACATGATACATTACAAATCTGCTTGCCTACACACTTATTTTTCAATCTGGTACAACATTGTGACCATGCATTTTGAATGACCCAAATAAAGGCAGGTTTTGAAGACTTGTGTGCATTTCTGTATAGCTTTGGAAGAGTGACCTCTTTGAAATCACCAATTCCTTGGGCAGTGATTCATCTGAGGGGCTCCCAGTGGACTGCACCAGCACTGTGTGTTACAAGGGTATGTGAAAGGTTGGAGGTAGGACTGTTTAAATTACGGTCTGTTAGAGAAGGGTTGAGAAAGCTGCAGTGCTGTGGGAGCAGTAATCAAAATCCAGGAGGCAGCCGGCAACACATCACCAGAAGCCAGGGGACTCAGAGCCCATCTGCTTGCATGTCACCACAGCTGCTTGGTGTCCTGTAGGAAAACCAGATTTCACATTTTGGGGCATGGCTGAAAGCACTCTGTCCATTTGCCTTCTACTTCTGAATGGCATAGAAAACATTCAGGCAACTGGCAAGAGGCAATGGGAAATAGCAATGCAAAGAGCAGACGAAGCAAAGCAGAAGGCAGAAAGAAAAGAAAGAGAAGTAGAGTTGGACTTGCCTTGAGTTCATGTAGAAAGGGGGAGGGTCATACACCAAATGTAAGGAGGAAGAGAGATATTCTGGGAAGATTGGTGTAGTGCCTAGAATTATGGGACGAACGCCTGGGTTCTGTTTATCAGTTGCAGGCTATTTTATCTTGGGAGGGTGACTTTGCCTCCTCTCACCTCCAGCTTCTCAGTTCTGGAAACAGAAGGAAAGAAGACAAAAGCAACCAACCCTGAGCTTCCATGAGCAAACCCAATTACACAGTGACTTGAGTTACCCTTTAGCTCAACCACTTGTAGCAGGTGTTGTGATCCACACTTTATGGATGAGGACTTGGAGCCCTAACCCCAAAGGTAACAAGGAAACCTGAAGCAAGTTTAAAGAGGTGAAATGACCTGCCCAGGTTAACATGGCTGGTGGCATAAAGTGGGAATTTGAATCCAGGTTTACTCTCCATTTTAGTTTTCCTCAAATCCTAAGAGGCCCCCACCTTCCTTTCATCACAGAAACGAGAACATTAAGGGCATAGCGTATGTGAATGAAAACGTTTCTGACAACTGTGAGAAGCTAAATAGAGGTAAAGAATTCTTCTTATTAAAGTCAGACCTCTCCAGGCAAGCCCACAGTGAGATAGTGGAAAACTGTGGTTCAGAGAAATGCACTCACTTGCCAAGTCAAGGACACTTCTCCCCAGATCCCCAGCAGGAATAAAGTGAGTTAATGACTGAAGAAAGCTCTTAATGGTGGGTTGGGCTACATGACCTCTAAGGTCCTGCCCAGTCAGCATTGCTGAGAATCGGACATTTTATCAAAGCAGTAAGAATGTAACAGCCCTGCTGGATCCCACCTCCAAGAAAACTGTTAAGTCAGCAAGATGTTTCCTTCTTGTCTCTCATTTCATGTCTCAGTTCTTGCTTCTTACTTTCAACCCTCGTGCCAGGCAGTCATCACTCCTGAGGCTGTCCTTGGGTTTTTGTGCACACGGAGAGAAGGAATTTGAGAAATGAATTCAGACGAAGGGAAGCAAAGGTCGTTTTGACTATTGGTTTCAGCACTGATGGCCGTGTGATCTGGAGGGGTTGTCATGTAACCTCTCTCAGCCCCAGATTGCTCATCTTTGAGATGAGAAAACCTACTCTTAGAATTCATCGCAGGATTTAACCGATATGACACGTGAAATGCCTTGTGTGCACTTTGAACACCAAGCATTGTTCTTTTCCATCCTCCAGCTGCAGTGATTTAGTAGAATATGAAAATTCTGCATCTTTGAACAATGATATTGCACAGAAGGCAACCCAGGAGTAGCGAGAAATAACCAGTACAACAGCAGGTGTCCTTTCCTGAGCAGAAGAGATAAGCTGATGGAGAGAGGGGAATGTGGGCTGGATGTGGCTTCTTCTGGATTATCTCATAATCCATGCATCCCATAGTGTTGTATTTATGTGGCCAATATAGGCTTGGCAATGTGAGACCATCTCTTTGCTTAATGTTATTACATTTCAATTGCTAAAATGAAACTTTCGCTTATGGCAGAGAAGTTTTTTAAATGGCAGGCTAGAGAGACTGCTCAATTGTTAAACTATCATACAAGCATGAGGACCTGAGTTTGGATCCCCAGGACTTATGTGAAAATCTGGACACTGTAGTGTACATCTGTATCACAAGCCCTGGGGAGGCATAGATAGGAGATTCAGAGTTCCTTTCTCAGGGCCTATACCAGGGAACCTACAACTGCCTGTAACTCCAGCTCCAGAGGACCCTATGTCCTCTTCTGGTCTCCATGGATACCTGTACACATGTGAGCATGCACATATACACATACCTTTTAAACTAAAAAGTAGTGAAGAAGCTCTGTACACACCTGTGTACACAAATATACACATTCTCAAATGATTGTCTTGTGTGCAATCAGGTAAACCTCAAATGTTTAAGAAAATTATTCCAGGGACTCAAGAGTTTCTTTGTCCAGAAATGGACCATCTATCATTACAAAACATTGTTGAGCTTAACAAACCCTGATCTAGGCAGAGGAGGAGTGTGGAGACAGATCTCAGCCTCCTCTTCTAGGAGAATAACAAAATGGTTTCTTTGGAGTTTAGTAATCACTTATGCACAGTATTTACCTCTAAGGAAGCTGGAACTGCTAAGGAAACTGAGACTTCCTTCTGATAGCTGTAAAACACAGGGCTTTTGTCTGAGTTATTCACTGCTACATTTTCAGCTGTCTCTAATGGTGCCAAATGACACACACTTGTGAAACAAATGAATTGTGAAGGTGATACTTACGAAAAGCCATTTTGCTGGCTGAGGTGGCTCATGCCTATCCTCTTAGTGTTTGGGAGGCTGATACTGGAGGATTGACAGAAGTTTGAATTGGGCTACACACACACACACGTGTATATACACATGTGTGTATATATGTATACATAAACACATATATACATTCATGTATACATATATACATGTACATATATGTATACACACACACACACACACACACACATACATACATATTTTTTTTTTTGAGACAAGATTTCTCTGCTGTAACTTTGGCTGTCCTGAACTCATTCTGTAGATCAGGGTAGCCTCGAACCCACAGAAGTCCACCTGCCTCTACCTCCCAAGTGCTGGGATTAAAGGCATGCACCACCTGCCTGTCATATATATATTTAAAATCTATTCTTTGAGGGCTGGAGAAATTGCTCAGTGGTTAAGATCACTGACTGCTCTTCCAGAGGACTCTGGTTCTGTTCCAGCACCCACACAGAAGCTCACAACAATCTGTAACTCCAGCCCCTGGGTAACTAACGCCCTCTCCTGGCCTCCGTGGACACCAGGCATACACACGGTGCACAGTCATAAATTCAGCCAAACATTCATACATGTAAAAAACATTAAAATCTAATCTTCAGATCCACTGTGGGCATACGTTTTAGCAGACAGATGGTCACAAACTCTTAAACATATAGTGGATATAACAATTTCTCTTACTGCTTTCTTCTTTCTCCCCCAGGCTTAGGGTACTTAAATGTCACTGCCAAGAATTCATATTGTGACACAGAACCTTCTTTTACTGCCTTTGCCTTTTGCTAATAAACAACAAATAATTCCTTGGAAACATCTGCCCTTTATGGGTAATTGGAGAAATGTTTACTTTGGTGATGGGATGAGAAAGACGTGACCTTTTAACTTCTTTTCAATTGGTAAATGATGGGAGAAAGGGAAAAATTATAAACTAAAGAAGACAATATTCTGGCACACTTTCAAAAGTGAAAAATCAGCCCTGTTTAATACAGTCCCAAACCTTTGTAGCTCCCAATTCTTTCTTTACTTTTTTTTTTTTTTTTTTTTTTTTTTTGGCAAAAATGTTTCTTAGTTCAAAAGGGGAAATTGTTAAAAGAATTCATGAGGTTCTCTTAGATATCAAGTAGTGCTTTTAAAATACATTATTAAGTGAAAAGGAATGAAGAGTGCGATTAAATGGCCTTTGAAACCCATCCTGACTTTTAAGATTAGGAGAGAAATTCCAGGGAGACCACATTTTATAGTCTGTTGGAAACCAAACATTGGAAAATAGTTCTACATCATTGGTTGAAGACACAATTCTATCTGTGCATTGCCCTAAAATTCAGGTTTTGTTTTGTACAATTGCAGAGCTTTTAAAAGTAAAAATGGAAAGAGTATGGTATTCAAGAATAATCTGTTTAATTGCTTTCTTTATTTTTTTTCTTTTGATGGGACTGGGGATTGAACTGGACACTTCATGAATGCTAGCTAGGCAAATGCTCTTCTGCTGACTCACATGCTCAGTCCTAGTGTCCAACAGCAATTTCTAGGTTTTTCTGCAAAAGTACAAGACCTGCATAGGATCTGGGGAGAAAAAGTTATGAAACATAGTTCATTTAAGTGATGTATCTGTATTTTAAATGTTTTGTATTTGCCATTTGTGTATATATGTTTATTATAGAAGCAGTTCTTTTGCCTTGTAAGTATTCAGAAATACATGCTTCCTAATTTCTTTTTAACCTAGACATGAAGTTAAAATACCAGATTGTTTAATTCAATACCAGACATTTGGCAAACCTATGTAAATTTATGTTGCTCTCCTTTGAAACGTTGAACTTTTTTTTTTTCTATTGTGTGACTGAATGGGGAAGCAGTTCATCAAGTAGTTCCCAGGCAGGAGCTTTCTACAGATGGTTAAGGCAAGGCTGCCGAAGCCACAAGAACAGCATCACTTCTAATTGCTGGGTCCAGAAGCTGGGCCTTAGTTCCTTCCAAAAACCAGAGCCAAATCTACACAGACAGCTGTCGGCCCACCACGGTGGTCACAAGTAGGATAGTGAAGGCATAGATTAGGAGGGATTACAGAGTCAGTTTCTATCCCCAGACAGTCAAGGTCCTAGTGGAGAGTGAACACAATTGTCACTCTTTACATGCTATGTTAATCTCGCTTGGGACCGTGATTTGGTGCTACCTGACCCATCATATTCAGCAAGAGGTCCAGGCAGGATGGAAGCCACAGTCTCTTTCTTCACTGTGAGCAGCAGTGAGTGTATGCTTATTCTTGTGAGATGGCTAAGAAGGGCATCTGACATAGCTCACCAAAACAGTGAAGGATGGAGTGTGAGCCTTTGTTGGTGAGAGGGAGAGAAAAATAAGCCAAAGAAGCAGGAGGAGCAGACCAATCAAACAAAGTAGGAAGAAGTGTCACTCGACTGTGGACACTGGGACAGAGCTAGTACAAAGATACAGAAACAGTCATATTAACAACATCGCCCCTCGGGGAAATACTGACTCTTGTTCAGTGTTCTTTGAAGTGGTGCTGAGACTCCTCCAGATGGTAGGCTTACATGATAGATATTTATTAACTTGCTTTCTACAGAGTTATATATCCAATAACTGCAAAGGTTTCTACTGAGAAGACTAAGCAAAATTGGCCAAGGAGCTGCCTTTGAGACTTTCTAGAGAGAGAATACAATACTCACGTAGATGATGATATCTGAGGGTGTTTCGGTGAGGTATGGATGCTAATTCTCTCTTCTCTTCCCTCTCCCTAATGAAATTGCCAACAAGTCCATCGTCATTACTGATGCCTTGGGGCTCATGCATGAAAAGACAGGCCATAGAAAGATGCTATAGCTGCACCAAGGCGGTGTACAATAGACAGAGATCACGTGCACCATTACAGCAGGGGCATTAGAGAGCCCCTGCTTAGCCCTTCCAGCCTTTTCCAGGAATGCAGTTTCCAGTGCTTGCCTGGCAGAAGGTCTCAAAGCTTCCTGATACAATGTGGAAGGTGAGAGGTCATGATCCTTTCTTACCATCCAGAGAACCATCTGGGAGATCACTAGAAATTTAGCAACTTTTCCATGACCGTCCTCAGACCTTTGTCTTAGTTCCCTTGGTACATCTTTGGGGTAAGGGATTCCATGTTGATGGGCTAAATGTAAAATTTTAAATGAGTCTAACATAACCTGTAGGGAGACAATTGGTATTTAAAAACAAAAACATCAACAACAACAAAAACAAAAAACAAAACATGTGTTAAGAGATTTCCATTACTTCAGAGAGCTCACCAGTCATGTCAGCAATGATACTTGTAATCTCAGCCCTGAGGCAGGAGGATCATGAATCCAGTCCATGATTTACCTAGCAAATTCTGTCCAAAAAAGAAGGACTAGATGTACAGCTCAACTGATAGAGTACTTGCTTAGTATGCACAAAGCCCTGGGTTCGATACCCAAGAGCTAACATGCATGGTGGTACACATCGGTAATTCCAGCATTTGAAAAGTGGAGGCAAGGATCAGAAGTTCAAAGTCTCCTTTGGCTTTTTTATATAGTGGATTTTTGAGGCCAGTCTGGTATACATGAAACCCTATCTAAATAAATAGAAAAGAAAGAGCTCCTTCAGTTATCAGTTTGGGCAAATAGAATGCAAAAAGAATGCAATTTTTGTTGATTGTAATGAGAATATAAACCTTCTGGATAAAGACAAAGATGTGATGATGATAATAACTTCTAGCTGAAGTAGAATAAGCAAAGCTTCAGTTTTTATTAAGAAGTAAGTAGGTGGCTGGAGAGATGGCTCAATGGTTAAGAGCACTTGCTGTTCTTTCAAAGAACTGGAGTTTAGTTCCCAGTACCCACATCAGATGGCTCATAACCATCTCAAACACTCCAGATTCAGGATCTAGAATGCCTCTGTGTACATACCTACATGCAAATACACACAAGTGCACACACACACACACACACACCTACACATAATTTAAAATAATAAAAATAAATCTATTTAAGAAAAAAGTAAATGGGTGCTGAGGGAACACTTTGTGCTAACGTAGAATATGTGCTTAGAATGCCCAGTGTCCTGGATTCGATCCTTACACACACACGCACGCACACAGAAGTAGATGGCCCAACACGAGTGAAAAGGCTCTTTTGTGTGTGCCAATAAATTGCATTTAGCAGTTAGGAATAGAGCACATTTATCCCTCCCCCACAGTCTTCTCTCAGTCCATGCAAAACAAATTGGAGTGAGACAACACCATCTGCTCATTTCACACTCCGTGAAGAAGCACGTCAACTCCTTCTCAAGGTTAGGAAGTCCAAACTCGAAAAGACACTCCCGTCATTGTGCAGTCAAAAATGTCTCCTAAAAGCAAGAACCTGTTACCTAGAAAGAAGAGTCCAGCATTCCCGGAAACATGAGAGTATATGGGCTTCATTGATGTGTCCTCACTGGAGTGTCACACTCTGATTTACTTAGGGCACAAAGTCCTGCTTCCACTAGCCGGCTGTGTTTCCCTGATTCTGTGCCTCTGATTTAGAGTAGCAGGGAAAACAAGGGCACAGCCACTGCCATAGTGCCTGCCTCCCTGTGCCAAGAGGGCAAGAACAGCATAGGAAGACAGGCCTGGCTCAATTTGCAAGCTCTGCTTTGTTCTGATATTTTCCTTCTGTACAGCAACCATTTTTTCCCTTATTGGCAATCACTTGAAAAAATCTGAATTCCTTAAATTAGATGCCATTATTCTATCTAGAAATGATTCTTTGACTTGGAAAGGAAACACAGACATTTGATTCTCCTTCTATTTAGTACTTAGCCAAGCTCTAGGCTCAGAAGTTAAGATAAGGGAGGCTTCTTACTAATTCATAAGAGTGCTTCCAGAGATTAGCAAGAAGGCAGCCCTTTGGCTCTGCCAATAAAGCTTAATCTCCAGCCACCCATTAAATAATACTGTTCCCAAGAAGACCCTTAGTACAAGAATGGACAATGCTTTTTCAGAAGACCAGACTTTTAGAATGCAAAATCTGAGGAGAATTTAGTTTCATATTGCCTATAGCACATCTCACTGGCATCTACACTGGTAATTTACCATCTCCTTGGAGAAAAAAGTGATTAGCATGAAAGTATAGATTGTAGCATGCCCAGTACTACACTATGTGAATACCCATTGTGTAAAATATTCTCTTTTTCATTCATGGTCTCTTACACCAGAGCTTTGGTAAACAGGACCACATTAAACTGCATTCATCCATCCATTCAACCATCTGGTGGTGTGCCCATCTGCCCAACGAACATTACCCTGATGCCCACAGTGCCAGCTCTCAGAATCATCAAGATAAATAAGGCGTGGTTCCTTCCATAGTGCTGGGGGATCAGGGTAGAGCTGCACATCATAATGTGGTAGTCAGGAAAATTATGGAAATCAAAGTTGACTGGTATCCCAAAAGAGGGAACAGCTGACTGAGTGTTGGTGAGATCGTGGGGCTGAAGAAAACTTCCTGGAAGAATTTAAACATGAAAGATGGGTTGGGATTTATTAGATATGTACACTTTAATCAGGAGGCCCAACTTGAGCAAAGGCAAGAAGGCACTTAGATGCCTGGGGTGCCTATGGAGCCAGGGCCAGGTGGTGTTCCTGCAGGGTTGTCTGCAACCATGAGAGGAGACAAGCCTGGAGAAACAGGTGCAGCCAAGAGGAAGAACATCTATAGGCCGAATTTAGACATTTCCCTGTGGACTCAGGCATCACTAGGGGGGTTTCAGGAGGATTTGTGCTATCATCTCTGTGATGACAATGGGAAACAGCAGGGAAGTGAAACAGGAAACCCAAGGGACACAAGTTGTCACTCTGTTCACAATTATGCTTTCAAAAATTATAATGACTGTGTGTGTGTGTGTGTGTGTGTGTGTGTGTGTGTGTGTGTGTGTGTGTGTGATATGTGAGTGCTAGCATGCCACAGCATGCATGTGGAAATCAGAGGTCAACTTCTAGAAGTCAGTTATCTCATTGAGAGACCTCCTCGTTGAGGTCGGGTCTCTCTTGTTTCTGTCAGGCTATTTCATCCAGGATGGCCCACAAGCTTCAGAGAGATTCTCCTATTCTACCTCCCATTTTACCCCAGGAGTGCCAGGATTACGTTGTATGTCACCACTCTCAGATTTTTTTTTTTTACATAGTTTCAGAAATCAAACTCAAATTGTTGGGTGTGCATAGCAAACACTTTTACCTTCTGAGCCATCTCACTGCCCCTCCCCCATTTGATTGTCTGTCTGTCTATCTATCTATCTATCTATCTATCTATCTATCTATCTATCTAAGACAGGATCTCTCACTGTTTGGTTAGACTGACTGTCCAGCAATTCCCAGGGATTCTCCTGTCTTTACCTTTCCCAGGCCTGGGTTTTTATGTAAGTGCTAGAAGTCCAAACTCAAGTCCCCATGCTTACTCAGCCAGCATTTTACTGACAGGATTGTCTCTTCAGGCCTCACACCATGCTCGGGTTTTTTTTGTTTGTTTGTTTGTTTTTAAACATCTTATTTTAGCTTTTGTGTTTCTAGACTTACAACAGCCAATGTTAGACAAGCCAGCGTTGTTTGTTTGTTTGTTTGTTTGTTTTTAGATCATGGATCCTATAGAAACTGGTAACATTTCCCAGCCTACTAGGGCATATTATTGAGTATATTTGTGGTCAAAAGGCCCTGAAAATCCAGCTTCCCCAGGGCACAATACTCAATCAGTGCAAGACTTAAGGGAATCAGTAACTCAGCTTTAACTGCAACCCAGTGAGCTGTCTTTTGTGCCTCAATGGCACTCAGAGGCCATCTGCTCTGGCGACAGATGAAATTGTAATAAATAAGCACAAGGAGGATAGAGCTGGAAGCCAAGCCTTGGTCTCCTGGCTCTAATTAGAGTGTCTTTACCTTCTAATCCAACCATGCTGCCTACTGAAGCTGTGCTTCAGGAGAATTACTCTCTTCAGGTTACAGGAAGATGTGTAAATAGTCTCTATAATTGCCAATCAAGGAAGCCGGGATTATCTAGGGCTAACCCAGAAGACATTGTTCTCTCCTAAAATATCTCTTGGTGCCAAAGTTAGAAGAAAAAAATGAATGATGTGGCTTACAAATTGCTTTCTATGTTAATGGAGTCCACTTCTCATACTTGACGATGTTTCTCCTAAAATCGGACACTTGCAGACACAGAGGTTTGGAGATTATCTGTGAAAGCAACCTAGTGAGTGAGCAATACAACTAGGAACAAAAAACCCCACCTAATTATTCGGAACTATAGCTGGAGTTATTCTACTTGCCATGGTTATACTTTTAAAGTTTTTGTGTTGGCGAAAAAGGATAGTGCAATACGTTATTTTTAATTTGCTATGTGGTCCATGAATAATTCATTTAAAATAAAAATCTCAACATCGTTTGTGCTTATTTTAGGGTCCTAGGCATTGATTAAAATATCTGTCTGTTTAGCATATCAGCATGGTGCATGGCAGTCTTCAGGAAAATGCCTTCCCTCCCTGTGCCACTCTCGGCTTCTGGTATCACAGCATATTCTAGGAAAAGATTTCCTTCTTGTGATTAACTCTACGGTGTAATTACTGAAGGGACCTCCCTATTCACCCCCTTAATATGTGTTTTATTATGGCTGGAAAGGCCAGAGAGTTAGTTTTGAGGTGTTCTGTCAAGTTGGTGTGAATAAACAAAGTTATTTTTCCTTGTCCCACTTCTGTCTTCAAAGCACCACATCTAGGACTAAAAAGGGAGTGTTCGCTGCTGGTAACCTTATACGCCTAGCTGTCCTGTGGAGACTGCCAGCACAGTAGCCAAACAACTGTAATAATTTCTGGAAGGCATTTGTGACATGGACACTTGGCCCATTATGACCTGTGCCAAACCCTTCAAATCATTTCATGTGGATCTGAAAGCTGCTGTCAGGAGATCAAAGCAGTCAGTTGTTACTGACATGGACTAGGTTTGTGTTCTACTTACAAATTTCCATTTGGTGTTTCTGTTTGTGTTTGAAACTGGACAAAGGTACATTCAGACTCTTAACATTCATTCCATATTTGTTTTAATCGATAGAGATCAAGCAGTGGTCTCAGAAATGCCTCCTTATCAATACGTCTAGCCAAGTCAGAAGGAAATGCCACATCTTCCGAGGGTTGCATTTTCTCTGGGAAACACCACTCAGGCATATTTGTTACTTCAATTAGTCTGATTCAGTGGCTTAGCCAGGGAGCATGGGGTCTCTGGCACTTGGCAATTTGATTTCTAAGTATCAAGTAAGAGCCTAAAAAGCATCCAAAATGGCGATTGTTTGTCTTGAAATCAGATGCATATATCTGGACATTCTTGGCGGCATCGCTTTCAGGGAAGTGTGAGGATCCCTAATCTGCTCCTCACCTGGGAACACCTCAGTGTCACTTTCACGGAGACTCAGATTTTGACTGTCAGTTCCCTGAGAGTGCTGGGAGGTGACAGGACAGATGTTGTCTCTAGAAAGTCAGTTCCCAGAAGTGACCCTTTCTTCTTTCACTGCCCCCTGGCTGGCAAAGGACACAGCAGACAGCACTACAGCTGTGTCTTAGAAAAGGAGCACGCGGCTTTCAAGGCTCCCACTCTGGTCTAGTCCCCCCACTTCATCCCAAGGCCATGACATTAATCTGCTGCTTAGATGGGTGCTTCGGAAAAATGGCTACCTTGTGCTGAGACTACCTAGGGGCCGCAGGACAGCATGGAAGCCTGGTTTGCAAACTGTAAATAAGAGACTAGGCAAGTGGAACAAAATAGCCTAAAACAATATATTATATTCTTCCCTCTCTTAACTCTCTGCTGACCTGATCTAACCAGACCAGTGTAATACAAAAAACAATTATGACCTCAAGATGTTAGAAAACAGTCTCACCTTCTCTCTGTGTCGAGAGTAAATCCAGGTCCAGGGTCCACCATAAAAGTGCTTGTCACCAAGCCTGATGACCTGAGTTTGATTCTTGGGACCACGTGGTTGAATAAGGAACTGAGCTGTCACAAGTTGTTTTCTGGCCTCTACATGAGTGGTACTATGGCAAGTGCATGTTCACATACTTAAGAAGTTTTTAAAAGAGAGGAAATCCAGGCTGGTTGCAAAAGAAAAAAGAAAATATTTATTGAATCAAGACTGAGTAATCAAGACTGAGTAACCAACCCAAAGAATAGTTCAGTGATGAGAGAGAAACAGAGATGCAGTTGTACCTCAGAAGCACCAGAAACTAGGACATGGATGTTGTTCAAATATTATCTCATCGGACACTCATCCGAGAGTCTTTTTATCCCCTTTATTCTTATTCTCTTTTGTTGAACATTAGTTTTCTTCACATGTTGCAAACATGACCTAGTATAGTTCCTGGGGTTTAAATTTTAAACTGTAAACTACTGAGTTGGCTCCCCAAGTACTTCAAGTTAAAGAGTCTCTAATGGGTTCCATTTAGGTCAGATACCCATACACAAGCCAGTGGAAGGTATGAACTAAAATTGACCAGGCTTGGGTCAGATGTCCCCAGCAAGCCCAATCAACTGTAGTCAGGAGATGGGAGGCACACTGTAATAATGACAGCTCTGTCAAGAACTGAGTGCATGGAGGAAGAGTGAATAACAATCGCTCTCAGAGATATCCCTTCCATATAGCTAGGACAGAAAAGACAACAGTAACAAATAAAAGATGCAATTGGGAATCGTCTAATAAGTCAAATTCTATTTCAAAATAAAAATAACAGTAATAACCTCTAAAATATCAAGTAACATACTATCAATAGAGTAAAAATCTATTATAGGTATAAGGGAAAATGAATTGTATGACTATAAAACCAAAGAGATTCCATTAAAAAGCTATTTGAATTGATAGAAAGAGTTCAATAAAGTGGTAGGATGAAATAAATATACAAAAATCAATATCTAGCCTGTATAACAGCAATAATATTAAAATGTGATTTTTAAAAAAAGGGAAATCCAACTCCTAATAGCATTAAAATATAATAATGGTGTGGAACAGCCTAGAATGTATATTTGATCAAACTGGTATAAAGTTTATTTAGAATAAACCATAAAATACACACACTTTTTAAAGGCAAAAATGAGGAAGAATTAGCACTACTAGATGTCAGTCGTATATGGTATGAGTTATGATAGTGATTTAAAAAAAAAAAAAAAACAGACAGACAAGCCAGGACTTTAACCCAGCGCTCACAAGGCAGAGGCAGGGGGATCTCTAAGTTCCAGGACAGGTAAGACTACATGGAAAGATCATGACTCAAAAAATCTAAACAAAACAACAAAAATAGATGAATGAACAAAAGTAACCTTGAAACAAACAGAACGCGATAAGCTTCAAATGTTAATGCGATGACTGAAATGACACAAATGAAAAAAAAATCTAGCAAAATGTTGGTACAATTGGTGATGCTTATACAAAGAGAACAGTGCGTCACCAAAGCTAAGAGGACACTGGGACACAGCTCAGTGACAGAGCACTTGCCTAGCAGGTATGAGGTTCTGAGTTCAGCCCTCAGCCACCGGGGTTGGGGGTGGGGGTGGGTGGAGAATGATCAATCAAGAATCTGGGAAAGTTGTAGCAAATATATTAACAGTTCATTTCTTTACTTTTAAAAGGCAAACTAAAATCAAGAAGAAACGCAAATAAGCGAAGCTTGTTAAATAGCATAAATACTTAATGATCCCACCTCAAAAGCAGTAACAAGCTTGGCACTACCCTTGGGAATGTAGTAGGCAGTACACAGCAACAGTAGAGAACGGTCACACTCCTTGACTCAGCAATTTTTTTCTCTTGTGAACTGTCTTTCCTCTGGCTCACAAAATAATTTGAAACACCAGAAGGCCATTCTGTATCATCTCACTTTTGTTCACAGTGCTATGTAAAGTAGCAACTCCCTCCTCCTTTGACTTGGTTTTCCTGTTTCCCTTTCTCACAACATTTATTATCACCTAACACTTATTATTAATTACCAGTCCCTTCCCCCAGCCCTACAACATAAGCTCCTGTGAATTTGCCTACATTGGTCACTACATATTTCCAGGCCCTAGAATCCTGTCTAGCACACAGTAGGAACTTGATAGTTACTGAATGGAAGGATAATTCTAAACATTCAAAAAAAAGTGAATTAGAAAATTATGATCTGTCATCTAACCAAGATTGCAAAACTACAATATGTACTTTCAATAATAATAACAATATGGGAGATATTTCTGATTAAATAAGCTTAAGAATAAATATGTTTTACACATATGCTTGTTTTGTTTTTTGCACTGAGTCTCAAGGAGCCCAGGGTCAGCCCCAAATCTCTATGAAGCCTAGGATGGCCTTGAACTCCTTAAGTTCTAGTCTCTACTTCCCAAGTTCTAGGATTACAGCCTTGTGTCACCACACCCAGTTTTCGAAGTGTAGTGGATCTAAGCCAGGGCTTCATGCATGCTAAATAAAAAGCTACGACTGAGCTACATCCCCAGCTCATGACATTTTGATCAATGCTGGATTGTACATAGGATGGTAGTTCCATAAGATCATAATGGAGTTGAAATTTCCTATTGCCTAGTGACATCCTAGCTGTCACAACAGTGCATTTCTCATGTTTGAGTAATGCCAGTGTAAACAAACCTCCTGCATTGCTAATCATATAAAAGTGTAGCACGAACAGTTATGTACAGAGCATAGTACTTGATAGTGATAAACGGCTATGTTATTGGTTTGTGTATTTACTATACCATACTTTATGTTTATTTTAGAATGTGTTCCTTCTACTTATTAAAAAAAATTGTCTTCTGTGAAGCATTATGCTATGTACAATGATAGTAGTCTCATTCATTTCTCATTTGCCATGACTCTTGATTGCATAATTCTCTTGTGCTTGATTAACTCATGTTTTATTCATCATGGTCCTAGGAGTAATAGGCTATATAATATCTATGTGTGTGTGTGTGTGTGTGTGTGTGTGTGTGTGTGTGTGTGTATATATATATATATATATATATATATTTGTAGCCTAGATGTTCAATAGGATATACCACCTAAGTTTGTGGAACTACACTGTTCACACAATGATTAAATCACCTAAAGACACATTTGTTAGGCTATATCTCTGGTGTTAAGTGACATGTGACTGCACAGTATGGTTATGAATGTAGAAAAAGAAACTCTAGTCTGGGAAGCTGGCTCAGTCAGTAAGGTGGTTGTGCAGACCTGAATTCAATGCCCAGACTCACATAAAAATTAAAAAAAAAAAAAAGCACAATAGCATCTGCCTATAATCCCAGTGCTGTGGAGGTGGAGGTGGAAGGATCCCTGGGGCTTGGGGCCAGCTAGTCTAGGTGAATCAGTGAGCTCCAGACTCAGTGAGAGAGAGGACTGAGGAAGACACTCAACATAGAGCTCTAGCATACATACCCTGAGGAGAGAAATGAAGATTAAAGGAGCACTGAGGATGATGTAGAAAGACAGGCTTTGTGATGCAGGTCTATCTGCCTATCTGCTACTTGGGAGGCTGAGGCAGCAGGATCACAGGTTCAAAGCCTGCCTGGGCAGCTAGTGAGACCCTGTCTCAAAATAAAGGATACTGAGAATAGGGACCAAGAGGTGACTTGGCAGTTAATAGCACTGGCCGCTCTACCAGAGGATCTGGGTTCCATTGTATATTCAAATCCTATGTAATCCAGTTCCAGAGGGATCTAATGCCTTCTTTTGGCCTTTATGGGTACCAGGCATGCACATAGTACATAGACCTACATGTGGGCAAAGCATATACACACATTGGTGTGTAGTGGGGGATACTAAGAAGACCTGGGGATATAGTTTGATGGTTGATTATTTGTCTATCACTCCTTGAGGGCCTAGGTTCAATTCCCAGTACTCGGGGGGAGGTGTTGGTGGGAGTGGTGTAGGAAAATGGATTTTCCTCCCCTACTTTTAGACATTTTCCAGGTGTTAAATAACATGCGTTTATTTAATATTAGAAAAATTGAGCCAAGCATAGCAGCACATACCTTTAATCCCAGAATTCAGGAGGCTGAGGCAGGAGAATTGCAAGGACAGCCTAGGTGACATAAATGAGACTCTACCTCAAACAAAATAAAACAAACCAAAAAAAAATCCACAAATGCAGTACCAAAGGGAAAGATTTTTTTTTAAACCAGTGATAAGAGGATATACTTTAAGCTAAAATAATGAACAACAAAAAGAAGATAGTGAGAATTTAAAAGTGCTAAAAACAGGGAATTATAAATCCATGTTTTATAATATGTTTAGGGTAATTATTAATAGGTATATTTGAGCTTTCAGAATATGAAAATTGGGGCTGGCAAGACAGTTCAATGGGTAAAGATACAGTTGCTGCCAAGCCTGATTACCTGAGTTCTGTCCCCATGACCTACAAGGTAGAAAAAAGAGAACCAACTCCAGCAAGCTGCCCTCTGACCACATCTATGCCATAGCACATTGTTTCTGTGCTCCTGCAGCCCCAATAAATAAATAAATCTAATAAAAGTTAAAGAAAATATTTTAAAATCTATGAAGTTGATAGCTTTCAGTTGCTGTATTGAAAACCAGCACATTTGTTAATTCTGCCACCCAGCTACAGTGTCATCCTGAAATTTCTCCCACATAGAAATTCTGAAGCTGATAGATGACTTCTCAAAAATATAGGTTTCTGGAGCTCATCCATGGGAATATCTAATTCAAAAGATTAGGATGACAAAGTAATCTGTGTGTTTTACACACAGTCCCTGGGTGAGGCTGTATTTTGGGGTGCCAGAACTCAGTGGCAGTGAGAATTTCCTTCTTAGGAGCAGCACTCTGAACCTCTGGATAGGACTCCTTCCTTATTTGCTCTGGGGTCATTACTACCTTATGGGCTCCGATGTAGCAGTTTTTGCTTGAGGCTGCGTGAGAATCTAGAGGCCCAGGCAAGGAGTCTCCAGACTGGCCATCCTTTTTCCTTTCAGTCTCCAAATACTGGCCCGACACCAAAGACCCTTCTCAGTCCACTGTCCCTGCACATGCAGCCCCACGTCAGAACCCTTCATCCTCCTGTCATCATCCTATCTGCTCACTTAGTAATGGCTGCTGCTTCTTCCTCACTGATTCAAGCTCTTAGCACTAACCCTGCTTCTTAACCATTTTCTCTATGGCCCCCAGACGGCTCAATGAACTATGAACTTTCAGATCCCACCTGTGCACAGGCATAGCTTCTGTCACCTGTTTGATTGGAAACCTGTCCTCAAAGTCACTTCTGCCAACTTCATCTGTCCAGGATCTCAAGTGATCAGTAGATAGTATTACTGTGCTCTCTCTCTCCTGGGTACCGTACCCCCAACCATTTCATTTACATTCTTGAACCAAACTCAAACCAAATTCAGCAAACCAATAATTCTATTTGATTTCAAGATTCATAGTTTTAGTCTGTTCAGTCTGCAATAACAAAATGGCCATAAATTGGGCAGCTTATAATAAATTTTTTTTTCATAGTTCTGGGGAATAGGAAGTTGAATAACATGACTTCTGCATAGTTTGGGTCTTATAAAGCCCAGATTTCTCATGACAGTTGCCTTCTTGTGTCTTCACATGGCAGAAGAGGTGAGATAGTTCTCTGGAGCCTCTAATTGCATGATCTAATCCTCTCTCAAAAGCCCTGCCTTCAAATACCATCCTCTGGGTGATTAGGCTTCATCATGCAGGGTGGGGGGTAACATCAAGAGTACATATCAGGTCATGAGCTCAGTGTTCATTTTCCTTTTGTCTTGTTTTCTTTTTCTCTCTCTCGATGTCTTTTTCCTTTCTGTTATCTCATGGTTGATTTCTGAGTCACTCCTCAGGTGTCTTAAGTGCAAAGTGGCTCTTACTCCTCTCTCTTACTTCCTGAATTCATGTATTTGTTTTCCATTGCTATAACAAACTTCTGAGGCTGGATGACTAATTAATTTTTTTAAAAGAGAAGTTTTTTTACTCCTGGTTTTGGATACTGAGAGTCTGAACAGTATGATTCTGGCTTGGTGAGGCCGTCTGGCAGCATTGCATCATGGTGGATAGAATCCGGAAAGGAATTCACTTGAGAGGGAGCAAGACAGCTCTCAGAGGTCTCTAACCCCATCTTTACCTCGTCACAAGAAGGAAGTCATAGAGGCTGGGGGAAGAGCCAGTAGAACTCTTTCTTGAAAACTACACAGTATCTCACGAGAATTATCACCAATGCATTCTGAGGGCACTGACTGTTACTTCCCACTGGATGTCACCTCTTCAAGAGTCCACACCGTGTTCTGATACTGCCACATGGAGGACCAGGCTCCCAACATGTGGACTCCAGGGTGACATGCCCAACATGTCTGAACCATAGTCCTTGCCATCTTGGGTGACTTTACTGACCTATGGATGACCAGTCTTTTAGCAATACTAACCCTTCTACTTTCTCTGTCCCTACCACCTTTAATGCCTGGGAGGAGATTGCAGAGTAACACACAGGACAGGGAAAGATCAATATGAAATAGAATAGCACTGTTTTTTTTCTAAACAGTGTTCCATGTATCCCAAGCAGGATGTCATTAATCCTCTGCTACCCCTGCCTCCTCCTCCCAGTGCTGGGATTACAGCTGTGTTCTGCTGCTCCAGTGAAGTAGAATTCTTATTGATCTCCCTCTATAGGAGAAGAGAACCTAGAGACAGACAACTTATACTTTTTGTCTCCTCATTAATGGTAAGACTGAGGATGTCTTTTGCTTGGGGGCTCCTCTGCAGTTTCTCCCAGCAAGGTTAAGCAAAGGGACCACACAGAAATTGCCTTTATAAAACATAAGCTACACAAATGGGTGAGATTCTTGAGGCTTTTATGTTGTCCAGTTTAGCTGCTAGACAGCAGATTTCAGAGGAAGAGAGAGAGAGAGAGAGAGGAGAGAGAGGGAGAGAAAAAGGAAGGGAGGGAGTAGGAGAGAGAGGGGAGTGTGTAAGTAGTGGGAGTCTCAACTAGCTGTCTTCTGATAACCTCTCTTTTGGGCCATTTCAGTTTGCAGAAAGCAACTGGATGCCAACAGTGTGTGTGTTCAGTGGCAAATAATGGGTAGAGTCAAATCCAGAGTAGCAATGAACATTTCCAAACAGACAAGTGATACATACACACACACACACACACACACACACACACACACACACGAGAAAGAGAGAGAGAGACACACACACACACACACACACATACGAGAAAGGGGGGGGCACCAAACAGCATCACCCAGAAATTTCCTGACTTTGTCAGTTCTTTTGAAAGAGCCTCAAATACACAGCCTTTTAGCTTCATGTTCACAATTCCTCCTCACAGGTACTGCTCAGTCTTCTTGAGTGCTCCAACTCCTAGATATACTCATTTCTACTGGGCATTCTGCCCATTCTAGATTTATTTCCTTCCTTATCTAGCCTAAACCATGTGACTTGTCACTGAGCTAATTTGATGTGCTTCACCCTTAATCCTTGTCATTTTACTCCTTCAGTCATTACCAGGCACCTTTAGCTTTGAGTTTGCTTTTACCTTTGCTCTTTTTACCATGATGGCTATATCAACACTAAATAGGGAAAAATTACAAAAATACATGGATTGCAGCTGAACCTTATACATTTCCCTCCCTAGCTCCCTCTGCAATGCTCTCAGAAACTTCCCACTTTCTTTAAACACACAACACATCCTTTCCTCTCTTTTTTGGCAGATGGCCTTTTAGTTACTTTATAGACAGTTCTAAGTCCTCTCACCTGTGAACTCATCTGCATGTGTACATTTTGCCTCTGGCTCCCTCCTTTTCTGGATCTACCTGCAAGCAAATCCTTGGTCTGCTATCAAATTCCCTTCCACAGTTTAAAAAAAAAAAAAAACCTTTATATAAGCCCTAAGTATTTATTCTTCAGACAAATATTTATTAAGTACCAGGTTGGCCCATTAGGCCACAGTGACAAACCCGGTGGGCATAGTCTCCTGTGCACTCATCTGACTGTGGTTTCTATGACTTGTACGTCCCTCTATTTGCTGGTCGGTTGTAGTGGAGGCTGCCGTGTTACTAAATCCACTCAATGGGCTCCCTGAGTGGTCTTAGGTGGGCAGATAGCCCTAGCCATGAATCTGTTTAGTAGGAAGTTTATATAACCAACACTTGAAAGTGTAAAGATATTTCTCCAAAATAATTTCTAAATCTGTGTTAAATGTGTTTGTTATTGATTCAGAATCAGACTTTAGCAGAGTCACTTGAAAATTGGCAGTAGCCATTTACTGTCATGAGGACTTGGACACAGAAAGGGCCATGATGCAAGCATAAAGCTTTCTGGTACATGCACATTGAGGTACAAAGACAAAAGACTCCAAAACACTGCATTCTTTAGACTTCATTAGTCTTCTCTGAGGCCCACCTGCACCATTGTCTAAAGATAACAGGATCAACTAGGCAGGGTTGCTCATGCCTTTAATCCTACCACTTGGGAGGCTGAGGCAAGTGTATCTCTGTGAGTTTGAGGTCAGCCTGATCTACACAGAGAATCTCAGGCCAGCTGGAGCTACATAGTGAGAACCTGGGGGTGTGGAGGTGTTTGTGGGGGAAATAAAGAAAATATGTCAGGATCCTTCCTTTCAAAAAATTTTTTTTCTCTTAAGGTAGAATTTTGGATTTTAGTTACATGTAATCGAAAAGCAAGTTCCTGTCATTGTTGCTGACAAGGTGGCCTGCTGTGTTTCATGACTGCTATCTCTTGGGATCCAACTATGTTTGCTTTGAGGTCAGAATTTTAGGGGAGGAAATATCAGTATCAGGGTGTTGTCCCTTATTTTCAGGCTTCATTAAGGTGCCGCAAGAGCAAAACATGCTCAAACACAGCTGGAAGCTGCCTGGAAACCACAGAACCAGTGTGTAACTCTGTGATGTGAAGCCCTTTTGCCTATTGGTGGCTGCTTGAGACCACTGTGGTCAGGTCATCGAGAGCCTGGCTGAATTAGAGTCACAAATTATCCAGTACACTGTTTACAAAGCTGTCAATTATCACTTGCCCTTTAGAGTCTTTCCCACTTCCGTCTCTATCTCCTGCTCCCATCAGCGCTTAAAAACACTTCCCTCCTAACAAAATCCTACCTTATGAAGTTCTTCGCATTACAGGTAAACTTCAAGAGGTTGTTGATACTCAGTAACAAGAGCCAGTCATCAGGTGACCTTATTCTCTGACACATTTCCCCTTGGTAAGGCTTCCCTTATCCTTATTGCTAAGACCAACAGGCAGTTTCCAGGTCTTATACAACCATGCATTTCTAAAACATTTCTCCCCTTGGCTTCTATGATACTATGTGTTTCTGGAGATTCTTTAAACATGTCTATTCATTTCAAGATGCTCTTTGTTTGTTTTATACCTTTGACGTGTGAGTGTTCCTTTAGATGGGTTCTAGGTTCCAGTTCTCATCCATGCTTCAGTTCTAGTCTTCAGGCTTTGTCTTTTCTCCTAAATCCCTCAGTGGTAATCTCAAACCACTCTCTTGGCATTGCCGTTTATACTCCAGAAGCCTTCTACCCAACCATGGTCAATAATCACTTGGTAAAGAGGGAGTCATCTTAAGTTATCAATCCATTTAGGAGTCTTTCCTATTAGTGGATTCTCTTAGTCACTTTGAACAAACATATACAATAGCATAAAATACATAATGTACAATAGCTTAAAATTATTTTGTTTAGTGATTAAATATTAGCAACCTGAATCAGTAAGAAACACATGCAACACAGATACAGAAATTATTTTAGAGAAATAGCTTCACAGCTTATAGGCTGTAAAATTCACTCCAAAAAGCAATATAGGATGAATGATGTGGCTTGGAATATAATTTCCCAACATGCACATATAAAACAAAAATTTAATGAGGAAATAAGATGATGGATCAGTTTAAAAAGTAAAAAGTTTTCTGTCCCTGTGATAAAGCACCATGACCAAAAGTTGTGGGAGGTCTCTGCAAATGCCATGGCCAGCAGAGTAATGTGAGGCAAGAAGGAGATCAAGTTCAGTGCAACTCAGTAGCTGGTGTTGGTTCAAACTTCTAGAGTCTGACACTGGGTAGTTTATTTTAGGCATATTTAAGTACAGTTCAATTTTGAAAAAAAGTTTCTTAGTGTAACACAAGACCCTGTGCACAGAGGCATAATCAGATTGAAACTCTCTCAAGGACCTGTCGCTTCTTCCTGAAAATGGATTCTATAGATAGGCTACATGTGTTATCTTAAGGGCCTAGGGGAGGATCAGGTATGGTCTTAGTCATACAGATAGCACAGAGGTCATCTGGGCTATCAACCACCTCTGACCCTGTTTGTGGGAGTCTAGGGGAGCCGCTGGCCATTCTAATATTGCAGAGGTCAGCCAGACTATTAGCCACCTTCATTTCCAGCCTTCTGGGTGGAAAACAGGTTATGCATCTAATTGTCTGAACAGACCCTGTTTGTCTAACATTCTGGTTTCCTTAGTGCTTATCTATGAGTGAAAGGACCTCTGTGCTCCAGGCAAAAAGTGACATATGGAAGAATTTGTGCTAGCTAACAGTTCCAGAGGGAGAGTCCAACTTATCTAAAGTTAAACTTAGTCGTCCCCATCTATTTGGTCTCCACAGTCATTCATTGCCTCTGTATTTATTCAACTGCTCAAGCTGAAACTCAAGTCACCGACATCTCTTCTCTCCCCATACACACTGGATTATCTGTTTGTTTATCTCTTCTAAACCCTCTTCTCTGTTGGAAGTCTCTTAATTCCCTCAGCTTTACCCAAGGCCACCATCATTTGCTCCCTGTGGTACTGTAACAAAACCTGAACTGATTTTCTTCTTTTTGTCTCCTTCCCACTTAAACTCCAAGAAGCAGTTGGAGTAATTCTTCTAAAATGTAAACTTGAGATCAACTTCTACTGCAGAGTGCTGTCTCAATCTATCTTCAGGCATCACCTTCCCCCAGCCCCAGCCTAGCAAAATGAGATGTTGTTACTATGTTTCCCCATATGCCCTATCTCTCCTTACCATAACAGTCCTCACATTTCTTTGTTATTATTGTTATCTTTTCTGTTAAACTGGGAACTCTTGTCAATTAGGCTCATCACTGTATTCACTATCACAGGGCAGGACCTGGATACTGTAAGTGCTTTATAAATGTTAAATGAATGAAGCAGTAATTTTGTTTACTCATCACAACACTTGGCAAAACGAAGGATTTGCATTTAGTTCAGTGATTTATTATTCTTTTATGGACACAGGCATTTATGGTTGTGGCTGTGTACTTGTAAACTTATAAAGTCAATTATTCAATGAAAAAAATTTCAGGAAGGCCTGGGTAACTGCCGGATGCCCTGGCACCTGCAGAAAGTCCTGGTGTCTGCAGCATGTCTGTGTGCCTTTAGGAACTCCAGGTGCCATCAGCAGTCCTGGTGACTGTGGGAGGCCCAGGTGTCTGCCAGAGGACAGGTGACTGTGAGATGTCTGGGTGTCTGTGGGTTGGCCCAGTGCCTGTGTGATACCTGGATGTCTGCAGGATTCCCTGGATCCTGGGGGATGTCCTGTGCCTGCAGGAAGTCCTGGTGCCTGTGTGATGTCTGGACTCCTGAGGGATGTCCTAATGCCCACAGAGGTCCTGGTGCCTGCAGGATGTCTGGGTGCCTGTGGGTACCCAAGGTGTGTGGGAGGTCCTGGTGACTGCCAGATAGATGATCAGTTGCCTGCGGGAGGCCTTGGCCCCTGTGGGATGTCAGGGGCCTGTGGGATGCCCCAATGCTTGCAAGGTATCAGGGAGCCTGTTCTGTCTCTGGGTTTGGGCAGTGAAGTCCAACTTCAGGTTGAACTCTGTCATGCCTCATCTGCCTCCAAAGACAATCTAAGCCTGTTATCTATGCTTCTGCCCAACAAGCTTAGCTTAATTCCTTCCTTCCTTTTTTTGTTTGTTTTGTTTTTTCTTTCTTTTTTGAGGACACACGGTGAGAGGGTAGAACAGGGAGGAATGGAAAGAGGGTGTTATCGAGATACATTGTATAAAACTCAAATTTTTAATTTAAGTATTATAAAAATCAAGTTTTTAATAGTATTTGTTAAATTAATAGTTTGTTCTTGGACTAAAGATATATGACTAACTAAATCACATATAATAAGCAAAATTAATACTGTGCTGGTTTGTCTTCAAGAAGTACCCATCTTTCATAACTAGAATTTATCAGTTAACTCCCTAGAACAGGTGGCCTTTGAAAGAGAAAAGGTGAGAAAAAAAGTCTTACCTAGTGGAATGTAAAGGGCACATGTAAAAATATCAGTGTCTGTGCAGAAGTTAATCATGTTCTGAAGACATGGGAAAATCTTAGTTGAAATGTGCTGTGTTCTGTCTTGGGATTTGCTAGTTAGAGGCTAGCTCTCTTCTTGGAGGCTGAGATGTAGCCAGGGAATGAGTTGCAGATTTTTCATTACTGGTAGCAATTAAAGCCTTGAACTCTTGCCTCCCCAATTCTGAAAAATAATCCTTTTACTTCAGAGAGTAAGATTCCTACCAAGTTTTCAATTCATAGGATTTAAATTTTCATTTAATTTTTGTATCAAAACATACTTAGAATACATTTCACAAGAATATTTGGTCTAGTTATTTTTGGCTTGCACTCAGTAACTTATACTAGCATACAATGGCCACTCTGTTTTCTTTGCTCTACAGTTTCTTTGTGCACTATTCCTTGAACATGGGCCTCATTTTCTAACTTTGCTAAGATGAAAAAAAAAATGTTAATTTCAGCAACAGCTGAATATCTCCTCATAGATTTATAGCTTAGACTTTCATAAAATTATGTTGCTAAGAAGCATAGATGTGGACTTAGGTATTTGTCGAAAATTTTGTTCAACAAATGTGGAGGACAAATGAGATGTCTGAAGACTCTTTTTCTCAGACATGCCTTACTAAACAAAGGGCAGGTTAATGACTCCGAATGATGATTCTTAGAAGGCGCTGTCAATGATGACATTAAGATGAAGTAAATGAATTGAAGTATGAGTCTGGGCTATTTTACAGTCTTACTCTCCAACTGATTTAGAATCTGTACCCTTTTTTTTTTTTAAATCTGCAGCTCATCTATTAGTGGTTTATTATAGAGTGGCTTTTATGAAAATTTCGATTTAATCACAAGTCAGAAAGATATTATTTAGTCACTATTTTACAGAAAGTGCTTTAAACTTTTTTTTAATATAAACTCAATATACACAGCAGGCAGATAAATTAATGAGACGGTTCACAGAAGTCATACATGAAAATCAGTGTTATTTTATTAGCTATAACTCCTATTTTTTTTCAAGCTTGGAGATGAATGTAAGCTTCATTTTAGAAGTCACATTATACATAATTTTAATATAATGAAAAAACCCCAGACTTAGATAGCCAAAAATTAACATTTGCAAGGCAATTTATAGTTTCCAAAGAGCTTTTCTCATCAATTATCTCAGAAAACTGAATAACGATGTGATTATTAAAGGTTAATTAAGCAAATACTTGTGAAGTAATTGGGAGGTAATCTATTTCTAATTTAACAGGTCAATCAGGGGTATTTAGGAAATATTTTTTTCTGGTTAATAACTCTAACCAAAACAAGATATTTAAATGGCTTCCCTAGTGGAAAACAATAAGCGCCTGTTTGCTCTTTTAAGCCAATTGTTTCAAAGAACTGGGAGAAGAGAGGGCTTCTAATTTCACTGTTTCAATGAGGTTTCTGAGCTCTTTATTTCCCATGTCAATCCATGCCTTACATTGTTTATTCTGGAACTTTGGAATAAAATAAAATATGAAGTGACTAGAAGGCATGGGGGTTGTTAGAAAAAAAATTAGTTTTTCGTGCTGGATACAACGCATGTGGGAGGGATATCAACTATATACAGAAGGGGGGAATAAAAGTCCAACTCCGATCAACAACAGAGCAAGACTAAGTGAAGGGCCAGCCAGCGTACAACAGTATGGGGGGGACTCTGCTCAGCAGTGCACTACAGAGGGTTTTCTCCTAAGTTTGGGTAGATCATTCCTCAGTAGTACCGGGTGGTGAAAAGCCTATCCCCACGTGCTCCGGGTTTACAGTCTAGAGACACGTTGATTCCCAGGTACAAAAATGCAAATGACCGTCCAGGGCCTAGGTAAAAGACTGCGGTGTCTGCAGTGAATTAGCCCCGGGGAGAGTCACGGGGTTGGGTCCCGGCCTGGGCACGCGACAGAAGAGTGGGCTCCCGCACCTTTGTCTGAGCCGGGGCCGGGTGTCACGGTGGGGCGGCGGGGACTCCGTGGTCCGGGCGGGTCGGGTACCGCCCGAGAGGAAGCCGGAGGTCGGCGCAGTGCGGCCGGCCCCCTCCCACGGGAACCGCGCCAGGTCCCCAGCAAGAGCCGGGCGGCTCGCTATTGTTTTTGGCGAGCACATAAATCCGTGCGCCGACCCTCTGCGCACCCAGGTTTCCTCCCGGAGCCCATTCGGTTTCCTCCGAGGCCCTATATAGAGGCCCGGGGCAGAGAGGTGCGCGCAGGCTCGCGGCCTCCGCGAGCAGCCCTTGCGCCCGAACGGCTCTGCCTCAAGTCTCCGTAGCCTTTGAAGTAGTCCGCGGAGGTGAGGGGAAATCTCTACCCCGAGTTAGGAGCGGGAGGCGGGAGGAGAGGCGGATCGCTTCTCCGGGGTTTCCCTGACGCCAGCAGCAGCGCCCGGCGCGCGCGCCCCGCGCCCGTGCCCGGCTCCGGAGAGCCGTGGGGGGAGGGGAGCGGGCCCGCCGCCTGCCCCAGCGCCAGCTCGGCTCGACCGCCGTGGCTGCTCGCGAAGCGACCGCCGGGATTGGAGCCCGGCAGGCGGCGGGGCGCGAAGAGGGTGCTCGCGGGGAGGAGAGGCGCGCGTGCGCGGCTGTGCGCGTGCGCGGCACGGCGCGCTCCGGCGCCCGCCCTCGACCCTGCGGTCTCCGCCTCCCTCGCTCTACGGTGAGGAGCCCGAGTCGGCGGCGGGTGGCGGCGCCTGGAACCTGGAGAGACCGAGCCACCCCCAAGCTCTCGCCCGGAATGTACTGACTCCCCTTCTCTGCTCTCCTCCCCGCCCCACTGCAGGAGGGAGGCGCCCGGAGTCTTTCCCCCTGGACGCGCGAAGGGGCCGCGCGGGCCGGGCCGGGCCGGGCTGGAGCGGAGCCTGCGGCGCAGGGACCGGCTGAGGCGCGCTGAGGGAAGGGCGCGAGCGCTCAGCGGCGCTGTCGCCGCCGCCGCCGCCGCCGCTCGCGGGGCAGAGATGGCGGCGGAGCGCGGAGCCCGGTGGCTCCT
The DNA here is from genome assembly GCA_026225945.1 of Cricetomys ansorgei. Lineage (NCBI taxonomy): Eukaryota > Metazoa > Chordata > Mammalia > Rodentia > Nesomyidae > Cricetomys > Cricetomys ansorgei. The sequence continues at coordinate 12,455,564 of JAMJFZ010004023.1, read as the reverse complement.
CGGCACCACGTCCTCCCGGCGCTGCTGCCGGCCACCCCCGCTGCTGCTGTTGCTGCCGCCACTGCTGCTGCTGCTCGGGCGCGCGGCGTCCGGCGCCGCGGCCGTGAGGACCGGCTCTCCGCCGCAGTCCGCAGGTAAGCGGTGCCGGGCCCGGGACGCCGTGGGGGAAGGGGCGCGGCACCGGTTCCCGCGGCCGCTGCGGTGGGTTTTTGTTGTTGTTTAGGATCCAGAGGGGAACGTGAAGGAACTTCTCCGTCTTGGCCCCCGGTGCTGGAGAGAAAAGGGCTCGCGTGGCTGAAGGCAGAGCGGGCAGGACGGGGCCCTTTCGGGGGAGGGGCGCCTCCGGGGCCGGGCCCCGAGCTCTTGGGTCCAGTTCTGCGCTTTGTACCGGGAGGCAGGTTCACCCCTCGCCTCTTTCCCCTCCCCCAGGCTCATCCCACTTGTAAGAGTGGGACATTCTTGTGCTCACACAAGCACCAGTAGAGGCCACTACACACCTCATTAAATAAACAATCGTACGGCCAATTCATTAATTTTCAGGAAAGGATGGAGGAGGGGGCTTGAACTCTTTTTTTTTTTTTTTTTTTGGGCCTGGTCAGGAGTTGCCCAGCTTCTCAGGTCCAGGGAAGCGCTGTTGGGTCTCCAGGGACTCTGGGCTCAGTGATTGGAGACTGAGTCTGCGGGAGAGGGGTTGCCAAGCGGCATACTAGCCCCCTCAGGATCAGTGATGTTGACTTAGCCATGCAGACGCCTTGGAGAGCGGCTCCAAGTGATTCTGTTGAGTAGTGCTTCCGTTAGGAAAAGGCTCCTCTTTACTGGGGATTTCAACTGCATTTCAGTGTTAACCACCCTTAACCTATGAACATTTTCAGGCATCGGATTTTAAAATACTTGTCTATTGTCTTAAGTGGCAATATGTACATATTTATTTCAGCCTCCCTTTTTTTTTGTTTCATGCATTACTGGAACCACCTGCATTCTTACTTACGGGTCCAATTAACCCATGGCCAAGTCTCTGATAGTTGAGACGCAGGACTCACCCAGCACTTGAAGGGCAAATTGACATGTGCTTTGCTGACTTTGTTTGCTTAAGGTGGTGTGCCATAAAACTTGACAAAACTTTCACTTACTCTCTTGAGATTTAAATTTTTACACCTAAAGGTCACCTGATCATAGGCAATGGCAACTTATAACTACTAAAATAAAAAACTTGTTTTCTTCTGCTTATTATGAAATTATTAAAATCACATCGCAATGTGATTTGGCTGATAAACTTTGGAATTTTGAATCATGTATGTGTGTATATAAAATATAGCTCACGACTCCCCGGTGATGGAAGAACAGTATTATTTAAACTGCTAAACAACAGTGTTAATATTAAAATTAGGATCATTGATGTTATGATATGCACTTGTACAATTATCTTGTACAAAGTTTTGGGCACAGTTTTCAGAACTGAAATGTAAGTAACTGAGTAGTTTCTTTTCATGGGAACTGGCAAGATTGAAATGTAGCGATTTTGGAAGACAAGGTCCTCTTCCTCTTAATTTCATATGCAAATTTATACATAGCTCATCATGTATGTGTTTGAGGTGGTAGCTGCAGCTTTTGTTTATAGTTTTTTTTAAATTTTTAAAATAAAGCAAAATATTGCCGGAATTTAGCAAAAAAAAAATTCACATCTTATTTCTTATGCATGGCATGTGTGTGGAGGTCAGAAGACAACTTTGGAGGTGTGAGTTCTCTTCTAGCATGTGGGTCCTAGGGAACTGAGTAGTTCCTCAGGCTTGGTAGCTCAGGTTGCTGGTCATTTTCTTAAGTTAAAAATAATGTAAACAGTCTCTTAGAAAGTGATCTTTAACATCTATTTTAACATTAATTCAGTCAGTGGGTTTTTATTTTGCTGTGATGAGGTGCAAGACATTTGCTCTCTGCCTTTGTGGAGTTTGTGGTCGGTGTGCAGGTAGGGAAGAGCTACTCAACAACTAATTATATAGTGAAGTGATTGTGATAAGTACTGCAAAGGAGAATAGGTTTTGAGAAAGTGTGTGCAGGAGTGATTTACATAGCCAGTGTCGGGGTTTCTCAAAATCTGAGGTGGTTATGGGGTAGAGGTTAGAAGGCTCACAGCTAATTAGTAGTAGAGAGTTTAGAGCATAGGTCTGATCCTCCCTCATAGGCCTTATTATTCTTCCAAAATATTTTTTGTTAATCCCTCTGTCTCATTACAAAAGTTAAAAAATAAAAATCACTGCAGTGAGCAGGGGTTGGTCTATTCCATCATGAGCTGTGGAAGAGATCAAGGGGATAGAGACTCGAGCAAGCAGTTGCTGGATCAAGCTGTCTGTAAATCATATCATTTCTCAGTTTTTTATTCATTTACTTATTTTTGAAGAACGATAGATTTGACCTTTTCTTTTGGTAGGAGAGTGAAGATATTCAGTAGTAAATAGAAATAGATGTGTGGGAACATAGGATAAATGAGTATTTTACTATCTTAGGGTAGACATTTGGACACTCGGAAGAAGAAAAAAAGCAAATGAAGGGATCAAGGTGGAAAATGGTTAACAGTGGTGAAGGATTGGAAACAAAGAGGCACGAAGTCTGGTTTTAGGAAGGGAGGGCTGGTTACTGAAAAGATTTATAGTGATCCTTGGGGTAGATGAGTTGACTGAGTACCCTGTGAATTGCAAATGTTCTCAGTTTAGATTAGACGTTTTTCTTAGAGGATCCCACTGATTCTGACAGGTATTTACTCCATGTGACACATTACCTCACAAGGTGGTATGTTTCTGTTTTTAATAACATTTGCTAGAAAACCTTGCTTCACATTTAGTGTAATGTTCATTCTTCCACTCTTGAATTTTAGCTCTCCCCTTGCCTTATTAACCTTAACCTGTCTCACTTGACTTAGCCTTTGTTTTTCTCAGGGTTTCTTCTTTTGTTTTTCATATTTTTCTTTTACCCATTCAAATACTGATTTCTAGTGTTTATCTTATTCTCTCCCATCTTTGATTTTTGTTGGTAAGCTCTTGAGTCTCCTAGTCCTCCACTCACCCACCACTTGGTACCTTCATTGATGCTAATCCAAAGGTAGACTCACCATTGCTCCTCCTTCCTCTTCCCCCATTTCTCCGTGGTAATGAACCAGTCCCTGGCTAGGGCTCTGACATCATTAGAGTGATTACATGGATTTGTCTGGTATCACCTGTCTTAGCCTTCATTGTCCATACACTGTCCTGAATTAATAACTAGAAAACCTTTTTCTGCTTCATCTTTACCTCCTATGTATTTCTTCTGTCTGTAGCTTTTCATCTTTATCCACACATAGACTAGCAATAGTAGCACTGTAATAAATCTCTTTGTCTATACTGTTACTCTCTAAATGTGTGTCTTCCTATTGGAATAATCTTTCTGAAATATGTTGATATTTAAATGTGGAACTCCCACTTAAATGTCTTATTAGTTAAGTGTCCCTGTAGTTTCATGGTATTGGGATTAGAGATAGTGAGACCCTGTGTGTTCTTTAACACTCCTCACCAATCCCAATTTAAAGTAGTCTCCTCTCTTATCACTCTTATATGTACCTTTTGTTCTCCCACTCCAGAGTAATTGCAGAGCTTTGTGCCTTCAGGCCTTTGCACATGCTCTTCTTTTTTTCCTGTTAAAACCGCATCCCACTTCTTTAGCTCCTATCTTATCAGGGACTTTTTTTTCCCCTTTCAACTTCTCCCCCAGAGAGTTAATGGTTGCCATTCTCTGTGTTCCTGTAGCTTTTAAAATACTTTTCATCTTGTATTACTTATTTTCTTGTCACCTTTGCTAGTCTTAACCTCTTGGGGATTGGTACTTACCTTATTCACCTTTATATCCATCCTTAGTATACTTGAAGCATCTGGCATACTGGATGTGCTGATTAGTTTCTTGTCAACTTGACACAAGCTAGAATCATCTGGGAAGAGGGATCCTCAGTTGAGAAAAATGGTTCCATCAGATTGGCATGTGGGCAAGTGTGTGGGAGCATTTCTTGATTGATGCTTGATGAGGGAGGACCCAGCCCACTGTGGGCAGTGCCACTCCTGGGCAGCTGGTCCTAGGTTGTATAAGAAAGCAGGCTGAGCAGGCCATGAGGAGCAAACCAGTAAGCAGTATGCCTCCATAGTCTCTGCTTCAGTTCCTGACTTCAGGTTCCTACCTTGAGTTCTTCCCCTGACTTCCTTAAGTGACAGATTGTGACCTGGAAGTTGTAAGATGAAATTAATCTTTTCCTCTCCATGATGCCTTTGGAAAGCAAATTAGGACACTTGATAAACCAGTAGATATTTGGTGAGTTATGCTGACTGCTTTTGAACTCCTGGGCCATAAGGCATAAATATAACTCCTTTATGTATTTGATGTCAGATTATTGTGTATGTTATGCATGTGTGACAGTTCCATCTCTTCCCTACCTCTTCATGGATTTTTCTGACCCTTTATGAACTTGATCATTCAATTAGATATGCTACCATTTTAGTATTTATCAGTTTCTCATTTTTGGAGGGATAATTGACTTTTTCTGAGTTATTTATAAAAAAGACTTGATATTCTGCTCTGCTTGTCTGTTAGGATGAGGTACAAAAAATATTATATATTTTTGGGGTGAATGTGCAGATGAGATAAGAAATGTGCTCTTTAGCAAATTGTCTGAAAATTAACACCTCGTGGGATGAAGAAAGAACTTTCATGTGGAGGCAAGGATTTGGGGTATGACTTATGGTTCTACAACTATACATATATATATATACATATACATATACATACATATATATATATATATATATATATATATATATATCCATAAATTGGGGGCTGCAGGCGGGCAAGAACAATGGCTTTCTTACCTAACTAGATTGTCAGGAAAATGAAATGTGAAGTTGCTTATAAATTCTATTATATCTGTGTAGAATAGTTTTACCATTTCTTTTTCAGCTTTAGAAAGCAAAGTGTGATTCAGTTGTTACTTTTTAAGATTTATTTGCGTGTGTATAAGAGAGTCATAGAGGGAGGAGGGGAGAGAGGAAGAGGGAGGAGTAGTTTCCTGTAGAGGTCAGAAGAGTGCATTGGATTCCCTTGGAACTAGACTTATAGGTAGTTGTGAGCTACTCAGCATGGGTGCTGGAAATCAAGTTTGGGTACTACAGAAGAGCAATACATACCCTTAACTGCTGAACTGTCTTTCCAGCCTCCCAAGACTATTATATGAAAGTACAGTTTTTCTTTTGTCTCAATTGATTATTGTTAGTGTTTGCTTTCTACATTTTCTCCACATCAAGGAAAATATTGGGGTAACATCAGTACATCTCTTGCATGGAGGCTTTATGTAATAGTCTTTTACTCAAATACTTTGATAAGTGATTTCCATGCCATTGGTAAGTATGGATGCAATACTACATTGTACTTGAGAACAGTAGAGGCAGTGACTAGAAGGTTGTACTAGTTTGAGAGCTAATCAGATGAGTTTGATTTAAGCTGGGAAATACAATCAAGTGAAATATGATTTTAAAGTAGAGAACAAATTTTGAATTAATTTACAATAAAGAGTATTTTCATTAAAAACATTTGTATATGAGACAAGAAAACTCAGACTCACTAGTATGTTATATTTCTTTGTAGTTGCTGTCTGCTATATGGTTCATTCTTTTACATCATAACTGTGAGCTATATATAACTTTAGATTTTTCCCTTAATATATGTGTTTCTTTTTGCCACATTATTTTTAAATAATTTTATTTTTAAAACTTGTTTTAAAAAAGTACGTTAGTTTGCAGTTAAACTATGTAGAATTATAAATAAGTTTTATAACTTAAGTGGGAAAATCTCATTTTTAACCTATAAACAACAATTTTAAATACTTTCCTACATTTGCATATGTATATATAGTTTTCTTTTTTATACATAAGCAGAATTATACATTCATTGTTTATATGTTTTCTTTATCTAACTGTTGGAGATCTTTCCTATCAGTGCACACAGATTTTCTCATAACTTTCTAATTTGAAATGTTTGTGTATTTCAGGGAATGAACATAATAGTGGCCAATAAGCATGGTATTTATAGAACAGTCACAGTATTTGAGGCAATGTATCAGTCTCTTTTATTTGCATTTTTGTATTCAACATTTCCCCATTTTACAGATAAAAAACCGAGTCTTAAATTTTAAGTGTGTTATGAAGGATTACAGGAAAAGTTGACATTCAAATGCAGGCATTTGCCTGTCTTTACTGCTTTGTATACTGCCAGCTATGTATTCTCCTATTACAGATATTGAAGATACTTTCTCTAATTTGCTGTGATAGAGTTGTGTGTTGAACATTTTTCTGCATGTAGTCTTTCCTTTATATAATTTTGTATTCCCACATACAAGATTACTGATAAACAATTTTTGTGTATATGTAGGGTCAAAGTTTATGACAGTGTCAATTGTTGATGGTGCTATTTCTTGCTGGGATCCTGTTCTCTGTGAGTGGAAAAAGGGAACTGAGCACAACCATGCATTCTCTTCTTCCTGATTATAGATGTCATATAATCAGCTGCATCAAAATCCTATCACTTGAATTCCCTGCCATGATGGACTGTACCTTTGAACTGTGAGCTAAAATAAATTTTTTCCAATAAGTTGTTTTGTCAGGGCATTTTATCATGGCATTAGGAAAAGAAACTATGTCAGGGTTCCATTCACTGTAGAACAGTACTGGTTAGCATTAAGAATAATACCACTTAAGCATCCCACTGCTGGGATGTAGATGAAGCCTTGAGTTAAACCACTCAATACCACAATAATACAAACAAAACAACAAAAACCATTGACTAAAACATTTACAACTTTTCTAAGATGTTTTTACCTTTAATTGTGAATATTTCATACTAAATATTTTCTTTTTATTTATTTTTATTTCATGTGCATTGGTGTTTTGCCTGCATGTATGTCTGTATGAGGTTGTTGGATCTTCTGGAACTGGAGTTACATATAGTTGTGAGCTGTCATATGGATGCTGAGAATTGAACCAAGGTTCTTTGGAAGAGCAGCCAGTGCTCTTAACCGCTGAGCCATCTCTCCAGCCCCTAAATATTTTTATTTTAATTGCAGATACCATGATCTCTGTTTTGTCCATTAGCTGAAGTGTGGAGCTAGTTAATAGGTAATGTGAAGAGTCCTCCTACTGTTGTTCTGCAGTATAAAATTGAGCAGTGGCTTCAGTGGCTTCATCTCAGCCAAATGACTTCTGTTTCTTGTATTTGGAAACTGGTGATTTCTGGTTTGGATATGAGAATTAACCTTTTGCCATTCTCTAAGACTTACTTTAATTATATATCTTTCCTGATATAAAGAAAGCTATGATTAGGAAAATCTTTTACATTGCTTGTAAATGATTGTATGTGATTTCATTTTAAATATGTAAAAATAACTTCAGGGCTGAGTTCATGAAACAGAAGTTCAGTGTAAAGTAATTGTGAAGCATTTTAAGTTACAGTATTACAGAAATAATAGCTGCTTACTCTCAGGCTTGGAACAGGCATACAGTGTAAACTAAATTGACAAAGTTACAGGGCTGACTGGAATGAACAGGTTTTTGTTTCTTTTTCTAGAGATGTGGTTGTTTTATATTAATTTAGTTTTTGAGACAGGGTCTCTTTCCAAGACCTAGACTGGCCTCAAGCTTGTGATCTCCTGTGGTAGGCTTCTGAGTGTTGGGATTATAGACATTCATGTACCACCCACCATGTCTAGTTTATAGGTTTTGTTGTAGTGAAATCAGTACTTGAATAATTCTTCCTAAGGAGTTAACATCTGGATAATCTGCAAATAAGATTGTCTTTATTTTTCTTTTCTAAAATACCATTAGAAATAACCTTTAAGATGGTTTTATAGCAAGAATTTTTAATTTAATTTTTCAGTCAGACAGCTCTACTTCCAGAGCTGAAATAATTTTGGCTCATTGCAAACATATATCTTTGGGGGTTAGTTATATAGTCACATACTTTGGAGATAGATAGTTAAGATGAAATGGATGTGTTTTCTGTCCTCAGGAAACCTTGATTTTAATGTATGAGATAAGATACATAATAAGTAACTTGATTTGGAGCAAACTCCATTACTACTGTAGGTGAAAAGCATTCTGGAATCATTATGTCCGTCCTGATCAAGTAACTGTGCTGCTTCCTCTCATAATTCTGAATCTGGATCTGAGAGTAGTCTTAGTTTATGAAACCAGTAGACAGGAGTTCATGAGAGTGAGTTACTTTTTATTTCCTCAGAGTGGTTCCTGGAAGGTTTTCATATATGAGGATGCCATAATAAAGTTACCTGGGGTTTACCTACTACAGTGTGTTCTGGATTATGTATCTCTATATGAATAGATACTGTGCCTGTGTATATGTGTGTATGTATGTGTGTGCGTGTGCTGCTAGTACTGGAAGTTGAACTTGTAGCTTTGCTGATTGGATGCTAGGCAAGTATTCTTACCTGTAAGCTACAGCCTGAGCCTTTCTTCTGTAAATCTGGAGACAGATTTTTTTTTTTTTTTGACTATTTATTAGTTGGCAGTAGTTGGTAAAAACTTACTGAGGATTCCTGAGCAGAGTGACTTTTAAAAATGATACTGCATGGAAATTGAATAGAGGGTATTTGTTTTTCTGTTGCAGGAATGATTTAAAAATCAGTGTATATTTTCATATATAAGGTATAGTTAAGAATATTCATTATTAACAATTTGAGAATAAAATAATAAATTGTAAATTTCATATTTAACTTTTAATTTGTAACTAAATGTAGTAACTAAAATTTGAGTATCTTGTTAATTCTTGAAAGCTTTTGAAATTTGAATTTTAGGAAGAAGAGGAATAAGGGAATTTGTGAAGCCCATGGATCAAGCAAGTTTCACAGTCCCAGAGGTCTCCCTTCTGAGCGCATCTTTATTATATAAGGTGTGCTGATACAGCTGATCAGAAGTGCGTAGGAGTGTCTTGGGATGCTCTTGACCACAGGAGGTTGTGACAGCTGTAGTAAAGAGATTGTAAGCAAGCACAAGAACACAAACTCTTCCCGTAAATAGAAGTAATTGTCTCTTCAAAATTGAGGAAAATCCCCTTTTTTGTCCACTGCCAATGGTTACTGTTTGTCCCTTGCCTTCCATTTACCCTTTCAGATTATATAGATTATATATATGTTAGCTGACTGGGAAATACATTTGCCTCAGAAATCTCCAATGTGATATCTGAGGTTGGAGTAACTGGAAAATAAATAAAAGAGGTGGTGAGGCCCTGTTTTTTTTTTCTCTGCTGGTCCTTATCCCTCTGGCCATATCTTTATGGACAGCATTGCTAAACCTGATTGCTAAGTGGAATTTTAATTTTTGTGTAAAGTTAATTGTTGGTTTGATTCTAAATTTCCTAAAAAAATTATAAAATTTTAGATGTATAAAATAAAATGTGAAATCATACTACAAACCTGTTCTCAGAGGTAATCACTTTTAATAATAGGGATTTTATATTGTATATATAATTAAATACTTAAATATATTAAATTAAATACTTAAGCAGTACATCTATAACAAAAATGACAAGTTGGATTATGCTGCCTAGACCGTTTATCAGCTTGTTTTAGGATCTCTTCTACATGAGTGCATGTAAATGTAGCATAGTTGTTTTGATAGCCATATGGTGTTTTGTTGATACAGTCTATTTAACCAGTTATCTTTTGATGCCCTCAAATTTTTGATTGCTAACAAATGATATGATGAGTTCACTTCTTATGAATGTCTATATGTTCATGTGCATATGTACCATCAAATAATTGTGGAACTTAAGCTAAAAGGGCATTTATATTAATTTGAAAATTATCTTTGATTATGTATATATGTTTGTGTATTTTTCATAGTTATTTACAAATCGTTTGCCTAAAAGATGATTCTTAGCAATGATTGAGAGTGTCTGTTTCTCCACAATCCTTGCCCATAAATTATTTATGTCCAGACTTCATAGTTTCTACCAACCTGACAGATGACAACAGAAGTGTCTCTGTGTGTCTGTTTTGTATGATGTATGTGAGTGCTGTTGTACCTGTGGTATTCAAGTGGATGTCAGAGGACAGCCTCAAGTGTTGCTCTTACTCTTCTAGCTCTCTTTCACAGGAGTCACCTAAGACCATCTGCATAACAGGTACTTAAGATTCATAACAGTAGCAAAATTACAGTTACAAAGTAGCAACAAAAATAATTTTATGGTTGGGTGTCAACACAACATGAGGAATTATATTAAAGAGTTGCAGCATTAGGAAGGTTAAGAACTACTGTATTAGAGATGATCATAGTTCATGTCATGAGAATAGATCTGCTTAGAAAGGAAAAAGCAAAGCAAAACAAAACAAAACAAAACAAAAACCTCAATCTGGAGTAACGATTTAAGAACATATCCATAGTTGGGTTTACAAAAAAAGGAAAATGTGTGTATGTAGAAGATACTGGTATCAAAGCTAAGTGAGTACCTATAATAAGAACTATGTAACATAAAAAGTTTTATTTCACTTACAGATAGCTTTTTGAGAAACATCCACATAAATAAGTGGAAATAGTGCTAAAATAATGTTGGTTCTTTTTCTAACCTCTATAGTCTTAGCCATGGCCCCAGAGTTAAGAGTGCTAGGCAAGGAGAGAGAAGGTTACAAGGACTGTTCTGGGTAATTATTTACTTTAAATGACAATTATAATAACGTACCACCCACCCTGTTGTGCTGAAGTAAACAATGAGTTGATAAATTATATATCCATGTTTGGAACAGATCCTGGCTTATCTTAATCGTTCATTAAACATAAACTGTTACCATTCTTGATGTTTTGTTGTTCTACACTAACTAGATGGAGAGGATAGCTAAAAAGACATAAAAGTTAGATAACACTGACGTAACTTGGTTTATATTTTTATCTGATGGCTTTGTATAATTAGGCTGTTAAGTGAGTGTTGTTGTAGTGAGGAGGATAAGCATTTGTTTGGTTTTGGATGGTCAGCTTGTTTCTCAATATCTGAGCTGAGAGTGAGATGAGGCAGAGTAAAGCAAAAGCAACAAAAATATTATTGATCAGTAAACTAATTCTTTTTTTGTCTTTATTTTATTTTATTTTATTTATTTTTTTTATTTTTATTTTATTTTTTTATTTTATTTTATTTATTTATTTTATTTTATTTTATTTTATTTTATTTTATTTTATTTTATTTTATTTTATTTTATTTTTGAGATAGAGTCTCAGTCTGGCCTGGGATTTACTTTGTAGCCCAAACTGGCCTTGAACACCTGGCAATTCTGCCGTGTTGTTCTCTGTGCTGAGATTACAGGCACAAGACACTACACAGGGATATCCTACTGGTGGCCTTTTTGTGACCTAGGATAACTGTAAATTTGGTTCAACACAAAAATCATAAACTTTCTTTAAACATAATTATGAGATTTTTGTTGTTGCTGATGTAATTTTTGTTGTTGTAACTTGTAGCAGGATACCTTGCCAAGAAGATTTTTGTCCTGTGCAGCTTTCTGTATGGTTACATGCCACTTGGATTTCTGGGAACTTTGCTTAGGTTATAAAGGAGAGTGTTGGTAGTTGGAATTAACAATTTTTGGGATGGTTTGAAAGATGTTAGTTCAGTTCAGCTAGTTACCTCTGCAGTTCCTGTTATCCAAGCTAAGGACAGCCAAAAAGGGCAGTGAATTTTTCTTTCTATCTTTAAAGACAGCCTGCAAAAAATGGTGAAGAATTCTTTCATTCTATCTTTTCCTATCTCTTTTTAGAGCTAGAGGGTAAAAGGCACAGTGGGAATTTGTTACAAGTTTGGAATCAGTTACAAGTTAGAAGTCTGTCATAGTAGCAGTTGGGGCAAGAGAACAGGCTTTCATTTACAGTAACTAGTGTTTCTGGAGTATGAACTTTGTAGATGACACTGTCCTGCTGCAAAGTCAAATGTTTGCACACCCCTGCAATCATTCTTGAAAGGTTCATTTGCATTATAAAAGTCTGTCGTTTGTTATGTAATGGATAGGTGGTTAGCCTGTGAAACCATAGCAATATTCTTTAAAGATTGATCTGCTGTGTATGTTAGAAAAGAAGTTGGAGATAGTACTGATGGGTATTTTTAATATCTGAAGTTTAAACTTATGTTTGCTTGTACTGAATGATAGAAAAATGGCTTGTTCACTTAGCACTATTACTTTGCTCACTTTTGCACACACTTTGTCTCATGGTTAAATTATTTTTACTTAAAAGTGGATCTATGATGTGGCTTCTTGGTATATAGTGTATTTTTCTTTTGAATTTGTGAACCTCTAGGGTAGGAAAAGTTTCTTATTTCATTGCTTGTACTTTATTTCTTTCTGGAATTCCAAAGGTAAGTATACTTTTTTTTCCCATTCCTGTTCTGTATGGTACTTTATTTCTCCTTTTATTGTGTCAGTTTTTGCTTTTAATATTTGGAGACTATATTACTAGATGTATACAGATTTATAATTGTCTCTCTCATGAGTAAAATGCATTGTTAGGAATTTATAAATGTAGCTTTTTCAACTGTTTTTTAAAAATAAGACTTTTATTTTACGTGTATAAGTGTTTTGTCTGCATGTATGTAAGTGTATTATATGTGTGCCTACTGCTTACAGAGGCAGGAAGAAGGTGTTGGATTCTAACTGAAGTTACAGGTGATTGTGAATCACCACGTGGATGATGGGAACTGAACCCTGGTCCTCTGCAAGAGCACCAACTACTCTTTTTACAATCTAAAAAAAAAAAATTTCGAGACAGGGTTTCTCTGTTGTAGCTCTGGCTGTCCTGGAACTCACTCTGTAGACCAGGCTGCCTTCGAACTCCCAGAGATCCACCTGCCTCTGCCTCCTAAGTGTTGGGATTAAAGATGTGTGCCACCATTGCTTGGGTTCCTTTAATGTTTCATTTCATTATTTCCTTTCCTCTGCTCATTGTGTGTTCTTTCTGGATTTTCTTGTTTCTTTTATAAAATGTATTTGTGTGTATGTGCTTGTGCACGTGTGTTTGATGTGTCTTTGCACATACATGTATGTGGTACATATGTGGACATTATTGAATAACTTTTGTAGTTCTCTCCTTCCACTTTCATGCATGTTCTGAGGATCAAATTCAGGTTGCCAGGTTTGCACTGCAAACTCCTTACCAGGCTAAGCTATTTCTCCAGTCCCCTTTTCTTCCTTCTTGTGATTATTTTCAGTTAGCCATTTTTCTTCCTTGTAACTGCAAGTTATTAATTCTTTTACTGTTTATTTCAGTGGTTCCAAAAACATCTTTATCTTGTACTTATGTAATTTCTTGGACAGTGAAAAAGTTCTTATAAATCATTTGTACTTCTCTTTCAATTTTTTTATTTTGTATATTTTAGTTTTCTTTATATTTCAGTCTCCTAAGATATTATTAATATTGAATAAGTCATCATTTATTTAGATTTACTCACATACTTTTCCCTTTTTCTGCTTGTTTGAGCTTCTATCTGGGATTTTTTTCCCTAGAGAATATCCTTTAATATTAGGTGTGCTAGAGATGGATTCTCTTAGATTTGTCTGTCTCAAACATTTGTATTACAATTTCATTCTGTATGTTTTTAGAGGTTGGATGGTTGTGTTTTGTTTTTTCCCTTCAGCCATTAAAGTATGTCTTCTTTTGTTTGCTCTACTCTACCTTTTCTGTTGAGAAGTCAGGTGTATGTGTTGTTGTATCCTCTTGGATTATCCTCTTGGATAATATGTTTACCCTCCATCTATTAGCCTCCCTTAAGATTTGCCCTTTAATGTGGTGGTCAGGTTTGACTCTGAGATTTCAAGTTATGGTTTTCTTTGCATTGTTACGTTGTTGGGCTTCTGGTAGCTGTAGGATGTTCGCTTTTATCAACTGTGCAAAGTTTTTGGCTGATGTCTTCAAATACTCTGTCTCATTGGTATTAGTTAGGTTTCTGTGCACCCTCATCTCTGACACGTTCAGAACAGCTCTAGTTTTGTGTTGTGTTTGCCCTGCCTTGGTTGTTAGGATAAGAGCAACAGTTTCTGAATACTCTCAGCATTCTTATTCTTTTATTTTTTGTGTTTTCATATCTAGAATTCCATTATATTTTATGGATTTCAAATTTCTGGTTGTCTTTTAATCAATTTTTTAAAAATATTTATTTATTTTATTTATATGACTGCTCTGTCAGCATGTATACCTCCATGCCAGACGAGGGCATCTGATCCCGTTATAGATGGTTGTGAACCACCATGCAGTTGCTGGGAATTGAATTTAGGACCTATGGAAGGGCAGTCAGTACTCTTAACTACTGAGCCATCTCTCCATCCCGTATTTTTATTACTTTAATCCTTTCTCTTATGTGTTTTGCAGGTGGGTGGTGGGTGTGCTTTTTATATTTTGTGATTTTTTTTTTTTTGAAATAGTCTTGTCTTTTCATGTTTGTTTGTTATTGAATGCCAGGTATTGTATACAAAAAATTATAGAGACTACCCAAATGGCATTGCCATGTCTAGAAAGGTTTTCCTTTGCTTTAGTAAATGGCTATGCCTAGAGGAATCTCAGATCATTTCAATGTGTTTAGGGACTGAGATGATTTAAATTTGGGCTTCTGTTCCTATGAACTGAAATACTTTTTTACTATTACTTCTTAGACATAGTTCTTTTGGTCTCAATTCTCAAATTAAAGGATTAACTCTTTTTTTTTTCTAGTAGATCCTCAACCTACTTCCTTCTTTTTGGATTTTGATCTTATCAAAAATTATGCTCAAGGCTGGAGAGATGGTTCAGAGGGTAAGAACTTGTTCAAACACAAGGACCCAAGTTTGAATTCACAGCATTCACATTAAAAAAAGAAAAAGTGGGTGTAAGTAGCCCCAGTACTGTGGGAGATGGAGGTAGGAGGATCATTGGATCTTCCTGGCCATCAGCCTAGCTTGAGGTTTAGTGAGAGACTCTTGAGATATTCAGGGGAATTAGAGATTGATAGAACAGGACACTTGACATCCTCATTTGGCATCTCCACACCGGGACACCTTCACATATGTGTGTATATACTAGATACACTGATCAGTTTAGATCACTTCAACCTCTTTAAGCAGTAGTCTTTAGAATGTACTGATTATACCTATGCATAAGCAGCAACTGCTGTTGATAGACTTGAATTTTGTAGACAAATGATAGAAAATAGCAAATGGAGGGTGCCCCTTCCTAAAATATTGTTTAATTTACCTTGTCAACAAATCTCTCCCGGTAGCCTACTAAGCTTTTTCTTTAATTAAGTACCTGATTTACACAGCAGATTTTATTCATTGGAGGATTAAATCCTTGTTTAAACCGGTAAAGGTAACAGCTCAGCCTTGGTTAAGATACATTGTAAATTCAGTCAGGATTTTACTTGGGGCAGTTCACTTTCAGACTGTTCTACTAGAGATTCTATTCAGAAGATGAGCATTTTTGTAACCAGTTTCTAGTTATTCATAGGCTGATTATCTACTTTGCTCATCTTCAGATTATGAAATCCTCTTGTTTCTCACTCCCTTTAGATCTATTCCCTGGCCAGTTTAGGTTATACTAAACAAGTGGTTTTCAACCTGTGGGTTGTTGACTCATTTGGGAGTCAAACAACCCTTTCACAGGGCCATCTGCATATCAGTATTTACATTATGGTTCATAACAGTGGTAAAATTACAGTTATGATGTAGCAACAAAAATAATTCTATGGTTGGGGGGTCACCACAACATGAGGAACTGTATTAAAGGGTCACAGAATTTAGGAAGGTTGAAAACCACTGCTAAGTAAGATAAGGGAAGGAAAGCACAGGTGTAGATAAACTAATGGCTAATGTGTAGTGTTCTTGTTTGTTTCTTTTTTTCTAATGTTGAATTTCTGTGCTTTTTTGTCAGAAATGACCATTATCTAATATTAAACGCAGTAAAATGAGTTCTTGATGTGAGGATACCTTTATGTTATTTAGATTATGGGGCCAGTTAACAGTTTGGGCATATAGAATTCTATTCTTGTGTTTGAATTACTGTAGGCACACAATACTTACAGCTTTCCCAGCATCTCATACCTCCTTTCTTGTCACTGCTCATATGACTTTGCAAGCATTTGAAGTACAGCTGAAAGTCTGACTGAGGTAAGAGGCTAGGTGGAGAAGTCAGTTATTCATGCCATTCTAGGTAGCAGCCATAGCCTTTTATCTTTGTTATCCTCAGGGCCTAGCACATTGCCTGACATGTCTTCAGAAACATTTTGTTTTACAAAGACATTTTTCTTTTCAGTGCTGGAGATTGAACCCAGAGTCTTCTGTTTGCTAGGCAAGCCTCTAACACTGAGCTATATTCTTAGCTCTTAACATTTTGTTTTTGAATGAAAGACTACCTCAAAATTAGTCATAGGAAGAAGCATTTGACTCATCTTTCTTTATAGAAAAGTCAGGCTTATGTTCAAGACCAGCTATTTAAGTTCCTATGAATTGCTTAGCTTAATTATGCTTTAGATAATACAAAGAGGTAGATAAATATAATATACAGGAACCCCAGTCAGCAGCTTCCTAGCAAACAGCCATTATTGGGAAAGGGGCAGGGAATGTGTGGTACTATGTGTTTTGTTTTACTTTTGGTGCCTATATATGCTGAATAGTGTTCTATAGCATATACCAAGCCACATAAGACATAGCTTTGTTCTTAAGGAACCTGTGTAATATAATGTAAAAATTATTGTCAACAAATTTCATGATAAAATGCCAAATAAGTTGTATGCTTTTCCAAGTATCAGCTTTATAAATATAAAACAATTAATGCTCAGGGCCCATCATTAGAAAGTTACAGTTTTAGGTTCTTCAAGATGTATGAGCAGACTTGAGTTGGGGAAGCTGTCTAGAGTACACATTGATAATTTATCTCCATTTGACTGACAGGAATGTGAACTTTTTAGTGTAAATTATACAAACACTGAGTCTGTTGATACTTTCATTTAGATCAGACTATATCATGTCATCAGCAAAGAAATTTTCCAAGTCAGTTACATTTACTAGTTCTGGCCTGTTGTGGAGTTTAGCAGTGTGTGTGTGTGTGTGTGTGTGTGTGTGTGTATGTATGTGTGCACGTGCACGTGACAGAATTCACTAATACTGCCTTTTTTTTTTTTTTAACTCTTTAGGGACATCTGTTTATCCCCTGTTCACCCAAAAACATCTGTTCAGCCTCTTCCTTGGGCTCTTATAGATTGTAAAGAATAAGTACCTTCGTTGTGTCTTGTGTATATTTCTAACTCCCCTTACTCGACAAGCTCCAAAGCAGTCCTTTCCTTCTGATAACTGTTTTTTTGTTTTTTTTTTTAACCTCTTACAAGGAAAGCCAATCTCTTCTGCTTATTTTGTTGTTGGTGTGGCTGCTACTTTCTTATAGATTTGTAGATTTCTTATAGATTTACTAGGATTTAGAGGGATCATGCTTTGGTTTGTAGCACAACTGTGTTTTATTAGCTCTTTGTTCTCTCTTCAGGTCATGTTATAGGATGGGAGTTAATATTTGGGAAAGAACTCGGCTATCAGAAGTGCCAAAATGTTTTTTGAAAGGATTAAGAAAGAGGAAAGCTTGGTAGGTTAAATGATAGCTAATCTCTTACATCAGCAGAGCAAGTTTAAAGTCACATTTTCAGGCTGTCATAATTTATTTTAGTTGACTATATTAAAACACACACACACACACACACACACATACACACACACACACAACCAGTTGTGCTTTCTCTGGTCTTCTTAGTGTTGGCAGAGAAGAGAACAAGAACACTTATGTGAATGAAGCTCTGCCCAGCTGAATGACTTGCCTGATTTAAGATATAGCCCTTGACAATTTCGAATAGTTTTTTTCCCCCCAGAAGGAAAAATTCAGTCTATTTATACATGTTTAGTAAAAAACTATTATGATTCTCCAATGGGAAATACTCTCAGACTCACGTATTCATTCAATAAGCATTTATTCAGTAGCTACTGTGCACAAGGCACTGTGCTATATGATGAGAGAAACAGAGTTAATTTAATAAAGGGTATATCATGTGTAAAAAATAATCATATGCTGTGTAGAAAGTGATGGGTGTTATAAAAGGAGTGCAGAGTGCTTTGGGAATTAAAAGTAGACATTTCTTGACAGGGTAAGTCACTATAGACTTTCTGGGAATAGTAGAATTTGAGCAAGTCCTGTAGACCATGCTAAGAAGTAGTTATTAAAACGTTTTAGGAACAGTAGAACCCTGTTCAGTGGCTTGGAGTAGTTATGTATTTGTCCTGTGTTTCTTTGCATTAAAGTACAGTTGGTTATAGTTTCCTTTTGCAAATCTCATTCTTATTCCAACTCACTAGTAGCACTAGAAGCTTCTAAGATTAGAGAGGGGTGATCTTAGGCTACTTGATTAACCTCTGTGTGTTTTGTTTTCTCATGTGTAAAGCACTATGTGCCAGAGACTTTTGAAGAGTGTTAACATGGCCAGGGTAGTGGTCCACACCTGTAATTCAAGCACTTGAGAGGCAGAGGCATGAGAATTGCCATAGGTCTGAGGCCAGCCTGTTGTGTACATAGTGAGTTCCAGGCTTGTGAGGGCTATGGGAGATCCTGTTTTTTTTTTTTTTTCCCCTTCAAAGTGTGTGTTACATGTAATAAATCATTTATTTTGTTGTTATATGGCCAGTAACTGATAAGCAAGGATTTGAAAACCAGGCCAAGATTGTGTGGTTTTTCTCTCCTAGAATTTATTCGATTTCCGAAGTACATTAATTAGCTCTTGACCCATTTGTTTAGTTAAAGCTGCTTCCCCTATCCAAAGGGGAAGGAAAGCAACTTTGGAAGTGCTATGGCAGAATGTCCTAGCCAGTTTTATTTAAACTGTTACCATCACTGGTTATTTACTGTGCCACATCCTTTGCTCTAAAGAACAGAGGTTTTGCAGTGAAAAGCTGGCATGTATTGTAAGCTGTCATGTCATTCACTAGACCTGAGGTTGTCACCTTACAAATGAATATTATATATTTTTCAAAAAATCCTGGGAGTTGTATGAGATAATTGCTATAAATCTATTCCCCTGAAAAAAATACCAATGTATATCTTGTTAATAGGTAAAATTGTCCAAATTAACTCATGAATCTTTTAGGACTTTACAGTTGAAGTGTAGATGCAAATTGTAAGTGGTGTTATTTATTTATTTTGCATTTTACCAGTTAGACTATTGTAGTTTAAATGTCTCCCTTTGTTTTGTGTTCTATTCGTTTGTTGTAAAAGTCATGTGGTTTTGAGTTGGTCCTGTGACCCCCCCAAGGATGACTTTGAATGCCTGATCCTTCATCTCATCACCCTGAGATTATAAATGTGCACCACCACACCTGTTTATGTGGTGCTGGGGATTGAACCTAGTGCTTTATACTTGTTAGGCAAGCGCAGAATCAACTGAACTACAGCCCTGGTCTTTCATGTATATTTTCAATTTATATTTTTTGTTCATATGCACAGTTAAACAGCTGTTAATGGAGGTAATCTTTTCTTTGGCCTTCTATTGTTAAATAGTTTTCCCTTCAAAAGCCAGCCATTAGTGTTGGAGCTACAAAGAGTGAATAAATTTCCTGAGAGGAAACGATAATAAAATATTCAGGAAGTTGTTAGGAAATGAGAACTTATGTTTTTGTTCATTCAGATAAGCTGCTGAGACCTTTGATTATATCAAAAATAGTTTGTATTAGTGGAAGGAATGAAAGCTTTGGTGACTTCCAGTAGTGTTGGGAACCTTGGACTATATAGAATAATGAAATATAGCATGCATAAATGAAAGAATTTCTCAAAGCTATTTGAATACCCCCGTCCAGTGTTTTTATTGGAGAAAACTGTGAAAGCTTTCAGGAGTCAGGGAATGTGAATAACCCAGTGGGGAACCTGTTCTTGGGAAGACCTACAGTAGTTGATGGCCTTGCACTGAGTGTGAAACAAGCCAATATATGACAAGTAGTTTTTCTTCCCTATGGGTTTGCTTTCTGGTCACTTCTTGGCAATTTGCCTTAGTCCTTAATTTTTCACTTTGCTTTAGTATCTTTGGTCACTGTAACTAACTAGCCTGTGCTTTAATTTTTATTGAATGGAATTGTTGTACTTGTTTTAAACAAGCTTAGTTTATTTATTCTCTGTTCATGTCAGAAGCAGTTATTAACTCTTAAGTGATAAGCTCTGAATCTCCCCACTAGCATGGGCCTCTTCTAGAACCTGAGAGAGGCCCCAATGCTTTATTTAGTAGATATTGCAATTGTAAAAGGTGTAAAATTGAGGGGTTTATCCCCTCTCCTGAATTATGTATACTTTAAATCCTGCAAAACTCAAATCAGTCTTGGTTTATAGTACAGGTTGGATATTGATTTCTAAATAATGGCTAAGGAAGGTCTGGTGAAGACTACTAGGAAGGACACACTGGTGAGGAAGCTGAGTAATTGACTAGTGTGTGCAATGGCCAGGGATACGTTGTGTTGCCCCTGGGTCATGTCTGCTTCCCCTGAAACTTGGTCCAGAAAGGGGGGACAGGGTTGAGCTAGGAGAAGTGTAGGGAAAGCAAGGTGTGTTGTAGCCAAGGTAGTGAGCACATCAAGGTACTGTCTTTGGACTTTAAAGATACATCTTCAAATAGTGTTTCCAGTAGTATTTTGAAGTAACTAAAGAATCCCAAGATAATATATTTCACCCAGAAATCTAGCAGTATAATTTTAGAATCATTTTATTGAAAAAAATTGAATCAATGCCTTAACAGATTGCTTAAAAATTATGTCTTTTTATCAATGGGAGTATTTCACCAAATACAGAGTAAAAGCACAGAAGTGCCGTTTCTCTGCACAGCTGTTTGCTTAGTAGATGATTCTTCTCACTGTACTCACTGTTCTCACTTTCTATCCCCTTTTCATCTCTTGTTCTCTTCAATTTTGGATTCAAAACTCTCTAACACTTCTGCGGATTACCACATGGATAACCACATTTTAAAATTGTATTTGTTATGTTCTCTTTGAAGATGGGTGCTCTGCATACCTGGAAGCTTTTATTTACAGTTAAATAAAAGTGTAATATTCTCAGAGCCAGTTGTATATAGCCCGTGGTTAACTAGCTCAGTTTCAAAAATGTTTAAAAGTTATTTAGCTTTTCTTACAAACTCTTTGTGATAACGTTTCTAGAAAGTTGTGTGGATCTGCCACCTGGTGGTGAAATAGTATAGCAAATGTTAACTTTTAAAAATTTAATAATAATTAAGCTCTACTTAAGCTTTTTAGGAATGAAGCATTTTCTTCCTTTCTTTTTAGTTGAGAAAATGGTACATTAATGTACTGTTGTAGGAAATTTTTGACTAATGAACTTGTTTTACAGCATTATAGGAGACTTCTTAGATTATGAAGTTTGTATATTAATCAGTTGCATAACTGTTCTAACTGCTTTGAGAGCATGTTCCTCTTTAGTTTGGAAAAATAGGAGTTTTTGAGAATATTGTTGATTGTAGTACTTCTAAAATGAATAGTCATCAACCCAGGAAAAAAGTCAAGTTGATAGGATTAGGACTCTTTTTGGGGGGGATAGCAACAGATATATTGAAAAATTTAAAGATAAACTAACAGTATGTAATGATCATCATAGAGTTATTAAACCACTAAACTTTATGTGTTAAGGTTAAAGCCAAAGTGGTGACTTACAGAAACACTATTGTTCTCATGGTGTTTATAGTCTAATTAGAGAAGCAGATACCTAGGAAACTACAAATACATAGGGAAACTATTGATTACAATGTTACTACAAAGGATAGGAACCTGAGAATGAAGTCTCTCACCCAGGCTCAATTACCAGGGAAACTTTCTCTAAGGAATGACATTTCTGCTGGGGTGTAAAAGACACAGATCCAGCCTAATATGGCAAGGGGGGTTGGCAATCAAGAGGAATTGAATAGGGTAAGTGGGATTCTAGTGAGAGAAGGGGACTGTGGTATGAATTAAAAGAATAAGTAATTCAGAACCATGTAGGTATCATGGTGTCAGAGGATTTACTCTCCTTCCACCATGTGGGTTGTGGGGGTTGAACTTAGGTATCAGTACCCTTACACAGTGAACCATCTCACCTGCCTCAGTGACTAGTGTAAGGTATCTTAACTGTTCACCATAGATATAACAAGAACAATTTGTGTTTTAACTTGTGGTACTGAGGTATGCAGCTTATTTTCTAGATGTATGACCATACACAAGTTAATAATTTTTATTTCCTGACCTATAAAATGAAGAAAATAAAATCATAGGGTTGTTAGGGGGATTAAGAGGTAATTTTTGTTAATGTCCTTTATGTTGTTGTTCTTTTCCTTCTGTTCAACATGGTATTTTAAGGATTTGGTCATATTGCTATAAATACATTTAGTTAGTTGCCTCTAATTACTGCTTAGTGCTTCATAGTGTGAACCTTATTTCCTAGGGTATTATTACTTAGGTTCATTCTAACTCTCACTACCTCAAATATACCTACAGTGGAATTTCTTTGCCACAAGTCCTTTACAAATCCTGGAATATGATTTTAAATCATAGGATATAACTATAATATAATTTTTCCAAATATGGCCTGGTTGTTTTTTAGAGTGTTTGCATTAGTTTGTAATAGTACCAGGGATACATTTTAGTTTATCATCTCATGTCTTTGCAAAGACTTACAGTTCTTAATTTTGCCATCTGACAATTGGTATAAAGAGTTATTTCAGTGTTGGTTGAATTTGCATTCTGATTGCTAATAAGTCTTACAGTGATTGCAATTTTCTGTATTTCTTTGTTGCTATCCCATATTCATTTTTGTGTCAAGTTTCTAGTCTCATTGATTTGTAACTTTGTTTCTGATACCATTCTTGTTGGTAGACATGGTAAATCATTTTTCTTTGTCATGTATTTCTTTACTTTCCCTGTAGTCTCCTTTGAAGAGAAAGCTTTAACTTTTTTGTTTGAACCCATTGATGTTTCTCATTTTAAAATTTATCATAATTCATAAAACATTTACATTTATCATGTATAATATGCCTTCAAATCTGTATGCATTAGGGAATATTTACGTTAAGCTAACATACTCACTACGTCACATTTGTCTTTGTAGTTGGTACTTTACTTTTATTAGTGTTTTGGGGAATATAATACAGAATAATTAACTATAGTCATCATATTGAATAAAAGATTTCTTATGTGGCCTTTGACCAATGTCACTCAACTCCCATAATTCTTGGTGACCACCTTTTTAACTTGCTACTTTAATGAATTTGATGTTTTCATTCCATTTATAAATAAGGTTATGCAATATTTGTCTTTCTGTGTCTTGTTTTACATAACATGTGTTGTCTCAAAAGGAAAAACAACTTCTCTTCCCCTGTCTCCCTCTCTTCCTTGCTGATCTCAAATTCAGGATACTTTTGACTCAGCCTCCCAAGTGCTGGGATTACAGGTATGCCCCATCCGTGACTAGTGGATCTTTTTTTTTTTTTTTTTTTTTAAGATTAAGTAAGTGCTTACCTAGGACATGAAGAAGCCCTAGGATCAGAATCCTTCAACACACCCAAAACATTTATATTCTCTTTCTCAAGTCATATTCCATTGTGTGTCTGAGCCATGTTTTTCTTACCCATTCATCTGTTGCTAGACATTTAGAATAATTTCATGCTGGCCAGTTGTTCTTAACCTATGGGTCATGACCCCAAAGGGGGTCGAACAACCCTTTCACAGGGGTTGCCTAAGACCATCTGCCTAAATATCTGCATATCAGATATTTACATTGTGGTTCACAACAGTTGCAAATTTACATAATTTATGAAGTAGCAATGAAAATAATTTTATGGTTGGGGTCACCACAACATGAACTATATTAAAAGGTTAGAAAGATTAAGAACCACTGATATTGGCTATTGAGAATGATTCTCTACAAGGAGTGTAGATGTATCTTTGTCACATTGATTTCATTTTCTTCAGAACATACCTAATAGATTGCTGGATCTTAAGGTAGTTTTGAGTGTTTGAATATTCCCCATAGTTTTCTGTAACAACTTTACAATCCATTACTTAATAAAATTTACCTTGTTTTTTGTGTTTTCTTGTAGTTAGTGACTCTGGATCTTCCTTTTATTTTATTAGCAACTTGGATTTCACATTTGCATAATATTGCTGAGTATCTGCTATGTTTTAAGCATGGGATATGGAACTTGTGTATCAGATACACAGTCTTAGCTGACTGGTGGAGTAACAGAGTCATTGGATGAATCATGCTCATTTAGGATATATGGATGATGAAGAAGTTTGCACTTGCACTTGCCCTTAATCATCTTTAAATAAAAAAATCCATGACCGTTAGAAATAGAAGAGCAAGGAGCTTTATATCAATCCTCTTTTCTAACAGATAACACAGACTCATGTTTGTGACCTGCATTCAGTTCTTCCTCATCCCTGATATTTACCCTTTCTTATTCTCTTTTCTCGCCGCTATATTGTATCCGTGTATATTTGTCTCCATATATACATGCATATGAGGGAAAATGTTTTGTTTTTTTTTCTTTTGGGATTGTGTGTCCTTACTTAGTAAACATTCTAAGTTTATCCATTTTCCTGCAAATTTTGTGATTACCTTTTTCTCTAAAGCTGATATAGTATTCCATTTCATGTATATACTATATTTCCATTATTCATTTATCTGTTGAATGGTCAACTATGTTGATTCCAATTCTTTGCTATAGTGAATAAAGTAACTTTAAATATTGTGGCACAAAATATCTTTGTGGTAGGGTAGGAGTTCTATGGGATATGCCCAGAAGTGAAACAGCTGGGTTATGTAGTAATTTTATTTCTGATTTTTTCTTTCTTATTTGCAAGTTTTTACAATAAAGTTTATTTAAAAAGTTTGGAGCATGAATGGGAGTTGGGTGGAGTAAAGATCATTAGTTCAGCATAAATGTTTTTATTAGCATGTTATAAAATTAATTGTACTTTCATAATTCTTTATGTTTTATCCTGGAGACTGATTTCTTTAACCATCCCCACAATCAGAAAACTGTTTCATTACTTCCTCAAATTCACCTTTGCTTGCCAGCCTCTTGTTTTGAGACAGTGTTTCACCATATAGGCCTGGCTGGTCTGGACTTGATATGTAGATCAGGCTAGGTTCAATTTACAGAGATCCACCTGCCTCTGCTTCTGGAGTACTGGCATTAAAGGCATATGCCACAACTCCCAAAGTTTGCTAGCCCTTTTAGGGAAACGTGTCCACTCACTAGTCCTGGCAACCACTGATGCATTTATTATCCCAGTAATTTTGCATTTGAATGTCATGCAAATTGAAGCAACAGTTTCTTACCTTCTGAAGCTATCTTTTTTTCAATGAACATAATGTCTATGAAATGTGTTGTGTGTATCAATAAATTATTTTATTGTTGAGTAGTATTGTGTCCACTCAATGAAGGAAAACTGATTTGTGGTCAGTTTGCAGGAACATTTGTATATAGATTTTTTTTTATTACCATGTTTTAACTTTCAGAGCAAAAGTCTCAAAGTGAGAATACTGAGTTGTGTACTAAATCTTTAACTTTATAAAGAACTGTTAAATCATTCCCCAAAATGGGCTGTACCTTTTGGAATTTTAGCCTGTAGCATTTGGGAATTCTAGTTGCTTAGAGGCCTCACAGGCACATGGTATTCTCAGTTTTGTTCCAGTTATTGTAATAGATACATAGTGGGGTCTTACTGTAGTTTTAATTTCCATTTCCCAAACAACTTTTGATGTTGAATATCTTTTTCTATGTTAATTGTCCTTTTAAAGTTTTCTTTGTAAGCCTGGTAGTTGTGGCTCACACCTTTAATCCCGGCACTTGGGAAGCAGAAGCAGGCAAATCTTGAGTTCCAGGACAGCCAGGGCTACACAGAAAAACCCTGTCTTGAAAAACCAAAATAAATAAAGAAACAAACAAGCAAACAAATAAATATTAAAAAAATAAAATTTTATTTGTGTGCGTGCCATGTATATGTATATGTGTGTTTTGTGCACAAATGTATGTGTGTATACAGATGTGTTTATCCATATAATTGCATGCGGAGTCCAGAAGTTGGGATGTTTTCTTCACTTCCTTCTCCACCTTAAATTTTTTTTTTAATCAAAATATAATTAGATCACTTCCCTTTTCCCTCCAACTCCTCCTATGCCTCCCATTCCCTCTCAAATTCATGGCCTCTTTTTATTATTGTTACCTATTATATATATTATTATATATATGCAGAAATATAAATGCAACTTGCTGAGGCTGTTTGATATTGTGTGTATATGATTTCAGGGCTGACCACTTTGTATTGGATAACTAATTAAGGGGCTCATCCCGGGAGAGGCTAAAGCTCCCTCTCTCAGCAGTCATTAGTTGCCTGTAGTTTGTTGTCTAGGGGTGTGACCCTGTGATATTTTCCTCTTCCTTTTTTAGCATGTTTGTTGGTATTGTTATTGTTCAGGTCTTGTTTAAGTAGCTAAATTATTGACATTTCATGGATGTAGCTTCCCTGTCATTTCTGGGAGACAGTCTCACTATAGACTTCCTGGTCCTCTGGTTCTTACAATCTTCCTTCTCCCCTCTTCTCAATGTTTCTTGAGCCTTAGGTGCAGAAATTGTGGTATATGTTGGGACTGGGCTCCCTATGATCAGTTGAATTTTTACCTATCTAATACATACTAGTCTCTCCCTCTTTCCCTGTTTGTGTGTGTGTATGTATGTATGTATGTATGTGTATATCTATGTATGTAAGTATTTGTTTATATGTGTGTATATATGTTTATCTGTGTGTATGTGTATGTATGTATGTGTTTGTGTATCTGTGTGTATGAGTGTGTCTGTATGTGTATGTATGTATGTGTTTGTGTATCTGTGTGTATGAGTGTATCTATCTGTATGTATATGTGTGTATGTATATGTGTGTGTGTGTCTGTGTATCTTTTTTTGTTATTGTTTTTTCAAGACAGGGTTTCTCTGTTGTAACTCTGGCATGTATGTGTATCTTAAATGAAGTTATGCTATTTGGGCTGACAGTGCTCCCTGAAAGAGTCATACACTCTATAATAAAAGCTCTAGTACCAAACATGAAAAACCTCTGTTCAAGTTCTAGGTTAGAGTAGTCCAGGTAAATCTCGAAACAAAATAAGCTATTGCCGTTTCCCTTCGTTGCCTTTCAAAGATTGAAGGTAAGCCCCTGTTGCTGAAGATACTACACACTTCAGACATAGGACTTGGAAGAGTCAAGCTGTAACTAACTTGAAAGCCTTTTTCCTGCAGTCTAGTTTCGTAGTACCAAGAGGTACTACGCAAGCTGCCAAGGGAGGGAGGCAATCAATAGATTTGTCTAGGTGTGATGTCTGTGATCCACAATAATAGCCAGCATGGCAAAATACTCCTAAAGATGCAACAAACTCATATCTGGGTGGTAATCAACAGCTGTCTAGTTGAGTTATAGGCCAATTAACATGAAGGAGATCCTGCCTGGCACTAGAAACTTAGCCAACTACCTAGGGTTAGTGAAGTCACAGATCTTGGAGAACTTACTACTACCACTTTACTAGACCAGCACTATTTTTAATTGCATTCTAAAACTTACCTTTTAACCCATAGGTAAGTGTAGCTCTTGGCTCTGTATAAAAGAAGCTTCTCTTTGCAGTAAATGGATAGCTCATATGATAAGAATTTTAATTAATAAAGAATTTTAAATTTAATTTTAAAATTGAGACAAGTTTTTTGAAGTTGCCAAGTGAAAGCAGAATCTAAATGTAGAGAATATTATGTTTCAAATGGTAAGAAACAAAATACAGTCTGTACAATACATAGTATGGGATATTTGACAAAATTATTTTATACACACTATATTTCTGGTATTGTTCTAACTCTAAGAGCTAACAGTGAATAGGCACACAGTTTATGCCTTTTTGGAATATACACATTTGAGTGGAATACAGAATATTTAAACATATAATGAAATATGAGCTGCTGCTTTCAGGATGCTGGAAATGGGATACTTTATGAAGATAGAGCCATAGATGTCAAAACAGTACCCATGTACTTTATTAAACTTAGGCAGTAAGTACATAGAACTTGAAATAAGTGTTAAAGCCCAGATACCCTGGTGTGATGTGTAAGTATTCATTTTCCTTTGTTATTTACATAAGTATACACAGAGTGAATGTGCCTTTCTCTTGGACTTTAATCATCATGTATGCTTTTGCAGTTGTTATTGCTTATACCTTTTCTGCCAGTTCTTATGCAGGCTTAAATGTAACAGTCTACCTTACAGAGAAGCTTTATTTTAGATACACACAAAGTGAATTAATTTGGATATACAAGCAATGTGTGTGTGTTAATTCTAATGTGAGATCTTAAATGTGGCACATTTGAATTTATACATGTAAAATACTGTAATTTATAGCTAAATTGAAAGGTGGGAATTTGCAGAAATCCCAAGAGTATGTTATATAATATAGCAGGCAGTATTTATTTGCAAGTATTTAACACGTGAAGTATACCTAGTTGAATTTAAGAGCTTCTATGAAAAATATACACCTGGATTTAAAATATTTGATATGAAAATATAAATTTAAAAATTAATCATGTACTTAAATATTAAATATCTTGGGTTAAATATGTTAACTTTAACTATTTCTGATTGTGTGTGTGTGTGCATGCATGTAAATCCCAGGACATTTAAAAGTGTGCATCTGTGACTTTCATTATATTTCTATTAGACAGACTGACCTGAAGTGTCTCTTCAGGATTTTAGAATTTAGAACATAATGATTTGTGCCAGGCATGGTAGCTCATATCTATAATCTCACTTTAGAATGGAAGCAGAAGGATCAGAAGTTCAAGGCCTTTCTCAGCTACATAGCAAGTTTGAGGTAACCCTGGACTGCATAAGATCTGTGTTAAAACACAGAACAGAACAAAACAATAAAATGTTAAGGTTTGGGTACAGCCTCTCAGCTTATGTTCCGTCTCATGAATTTTCAGTGCAATAAGTATGGGAATTTGGTTTCACATTTAAAATTGGAACCAAAAATTTTATAGCATGGAACATTTCTGCAGTTGTATTAAACCTTTGCATGTAATTCTGTTCTTTGTAATTGCAAGAGTCGTACATCTAATTTGTCAAGCAGGATTATAAACTCGAGGGTCAAAGATGACATTGTATTTCTTGTAAATCTCACATTATATTATGAATGCTTAAAAGCACTTGTTGGCCTAAGCAGGTGTTAAAACACCATCTTCTACAATAGTGCTTTTCAGTCACTCAAAGGAGAGGGAGAAATCTTATGGCTGTAGTGAGGTTGAGTCATATGCAATTGTTCCTTGGCCAATTTTATCTATAAAAATTGCAGTTTCAAGCAACCTGGTGCTTGTGACAGAGAAAAGTGAAAGAGAGAAATAGAACGTCAAAAAAGTCCAATTTCTAGAAAAGGGGATTACGTTTTCAGTTAGATTAGAAGTAGGGTCATTTTAAGAGAATGGAGTTGGCAAAAGAGGGAAATGGTTTTTGATGCATACTATAAGGAATGTAAGGCCAGAGAGTCAAGCAAAGATGAACAAGGCAGTGATCTCAGCATATGGCAATGACCATGGCTAAAGAAGAAATGTATGAGCATGGGAGGGTTAGGCTCGTGTGAAAGAATGCTGTAAGATTAATTTTAATAAGGTTATTAATTGGTCTAGAGGTAGAGTAGACGAGACAGAAGGAAATAAAATCCTGAAACCAGGGGAGTGAAGTATTAAAAAAGAAGGCTTTCCTAAAAAGATTGGAAAGAATGAGTTATGAGAGTGCTAGGTTTCATTCTCTTGAGCTTGAGTTGTCTTAAAGGAAGTGTTTCAGATATGTGGTTATCATTATGGTCAGTCGTTATAGTCCTAATATTGAGTAACTCCTTGAGGAAATGTACAGACCAAAGATCATTGTATTTTTGTTTGTTATTCAACAGTGTTTGGTGTTTCTAATAATGTAAAGTTGGACATGACTTAAATACTAGCCATTAGCTTATAGCCCTTTTATGTAGGGTGAGCTATCATTCACTTTGCTTTAGGTAGACCCAGTGTACACTTGTGCTGCCAGCATAATTACCAGGAGCATATTTGTTTTACTATATAAAGTGTCTTGGCTTGCATAACTTTTATGTTTAACATGTGTTTGCTGTAATAACATAGAATACAGTATAGCTGATAAGAATTAGGTAGAAATATATGTTCTGACAGAAGTGTATTCAAGGTACTATTGCTTCAGGAATACAGGTTGGAGAACAATGCAATATGCCAAACTGAAAAAAAAAAAGTAGCAATAGTAAGAGGTTGGAGGAATGGCTTAGTTAGGAAAGTACTTGTCCCACAAGGACCTCAGTTTAGATTTCCAGCATTTATGTAAATGCTGGAAACACAATAGCCTTACTATAATCCCATGCCAGGGATGCAAAGATAGGATCTCTGGGACAACATGGCTAGCTAGAATGGCCAAATCAGTGAGCCCTGGGTTCAAGGGAGAGACTCTGTCTCTATAAGTAAGGCGGAGCTGGTTGAGGAACACATCAATCTCAACTTCTGATCTCCACATTACACATGTATGTACATATGCACTCCCCAAAGTATGCCCACACATGTGAACATACAAACACATATGCATTCACTATGTACACATGCAAATAAAAGAAAGAAAAATAACAGTAATTAAAAGGAAACTAATGATTTGTAGCAGATGCTATACATTTTCATCAGAAATAATTAATTAATAAAACATTAATAAGCTACAATTTTAGTATAAGATGATATGTAATCGGTGCTGTATAAATAACATTAAAATAGTATACTAATAGAAATTAAAATTATTGCTATCATCCCACCATTATGAGTTTATAACACTTAACTTTTACTTTCCTATTCTCTGTATGTGTATAATTCTTACATAATTAACATCAAAGTACAGATACAATGTCATATTTTTAAACTATAACTATATTCTATAGTGTTTTCTCCTGTAGTTTAGAAGATAATATTTTTCAAGATATTTTCTGTATACTAGGTCTAGGTACTATGTTAAATGTATTACGTGGTTTAAGTCTCCCAACTATTTTTTTTTTGAGGCAGTAATTTTTATTCTCTATTTTACAAATGACTACACTAAAAATATATAATATACTCAAGGCCATCTAGCGTATACTCATACATCTATGTATGTATGTATACTCATATATACTCATGTATACTCATACATCTAACAAATAGCATGACTCAGATTTCAGGTGGAGCAGCCTGACTTGGAAACCCATGCTCTAATCCACTGTTATTATTAATTCTCTGTTATGGTTTGAATATGAAATGACTTCACAGGCTCAGGAATTGAACACTAGTTACCCTCTTGGTGGTGCTGTTTTGGGAAGTGGGGTCTCCCTGTAGAATATGTGTCATTGGAGGAATGCTTTTGAAGAGTGTGCTTAGTCCCTTGCTCCTCTTCTCTGTCTTACACTATTTACTACACTCTGGCTATTCAAGAGCCTGGGATCAAAGGGCCATAGACTGAACCCTCTGAAAGCCTCCTATAACCATGAACAAAATAAAGCTTTTCTCTTCACAGTATTCTAGTGACTGTACCACAATTTACATAGCTATCTTGCTAGTTAAAGATCTCGTTTACAGGCTTTAAAATCTGAAATTCTGAGTTCAAGGCCAGCCTAATGTACAGATGAGCTCCAGGACAGCCAGAGTTACAACAGGAAAACCCTATCTTGAAAAATCGAAAAAAAAAATCTGAAATACAAGTATTTATTTAAAAATGGTGCCTACTATGTGCAGGAGCTTTATTTTGGACACTGTAGATCTTGGTGCACATAGATTTAGTTATTATAACCCAGTATTGTGTGACCTTATATGTTTAACATTTCTGAAAGGTTGGATATGAGGTGGAGATGTTTATCAGTTGAAAATTTATCAGTTGGGTTTCACTATGTTTTTTTCCTTTAAAAACTACTATATTGCTATTATTTTGAATTTTATGTATTTATATATTTATTTATACACATATACACACACAGGCATGTATGGAAGCCAGAAAACAACTTTCAGGATGTGCTTTTTTCTTTCCACCGTGGGTTTCCACTGAGTCATCTCACAAAACCAGCTTTAGTTTTTGATGGTACTTTTGCTGAGCTTTCTATTAAAACTTTGCAGTAAATCAGACATTTATTTGAAGACAGTTTTATTGGAAATGAACACTGTTTTACCAGTTTTGGGTGTAGTTGTTTGGTTTGCATATTATCACTTCCGTACCTGCTTTTCTCAGTGTTTGTATTATCTTGTGTTTATGTTTTGAGTCATTTATTCACACAAAATGAATTCAATTACTATAATATAAAACACCCATTTAGTGTTTATATCTTACAAATCTTACAAATGGCATAATACTTTTATTTATTTATTTATTTATTTATTTATTTATTTATTTATTTATTTATTTATAGTTCAGTTTTAGGTTTACAGAGAAATTGAAAAGCTACCAGAATTCCCATGTATTTTTCAGGTTTCCCTATTATTATTTTATATAAAATGGCACATTTGTTAAAATCAGTAAAACTGTATTAGTACATGGTTATTAACTAAAATCTTTACTTGATTGATATTTCTTGTTCTTATACAGTGTCTTTTCTGTCCCAACCCTTACCCAGCATTCCGTACTACATATAGTTGTTATTTTTCCTTAGGTCTGTTTCTGTATTTTCTCTGCATTTTGATGGCCAAGTCAGTTTTAAGAAGCACTGGTCAGATATTTTATGGTTTCCTAATCATGTGATTTGTCTGGTGGTTTTCTCATGATTATACTGGAGTTATCATTTGGGAGAAAGACCATAGAGGTGAAGTGCCAACCACTATCATCACACAGATTCAAGCGTACTTTATTAATATAGCTAGTGAATCTGGTCAGTTTCAGGGACTTTCTGAAGCTATTTTGAGTTGTTTACCTTTTGCTTTAAAGATCTTCCCTGAAATGTTTCAGTCTCAGCATAAACAGCAGCACAATAGTACTTCATTGTTTTCACAGTTGAATAGCATTGTAAAATAATACTGTGAGCATAACACGTTATTTATTGATCAGTTGATACAGTTTGAGATATTTTCATGTTTACACCTTTTGTCTATTATGAGTGATGATGATAGGTACATTCTATATAGTTATTTTTGCCAAAGACTACTTTTTGATAGCATTAGAATCTGCACAATTGTTTATGTTTTATGTTTGAGTTGTAATGCCCCAACTTTACTTCCTATAATTTATTTTTTGAAGAAACTTTGCCATTTACTGTAAATAATTTCTTTGCAGTTGCTATATTGCTGACAATATCCCATCTCATTACTTACTATATTTCTCTTTTTAATTAATTTTTTTCTTAATTGATAATTGGATCTAGAGATACGATCCATTTCAAGGTTTTGTTTTGTGGGGTACTACGTGTGATGGCTGTAGACTCATTTATGAGGTGTATTGTGTCTGAGTGAGACTTTCTGTTTTTCAGCCACCAAGGCTCAGTAAACCATGCCCTAGAGAGCAGGTCTGGTCTGTATAATCTCATTTCTGCAAGGCAATGTTGATCTTTATAGGGGTTTTTATACTATGTGTGTGCTTGTGTGTGTTCATCTATATATGTATGCCATGGTGCCTGTGTGGAAGACATAAGACAACTTTGAGGAGTAGGATTTCTCCTACCCTATGAGTTCTAAGAATGGAAGTCAGGTCATCAGGCATGGTGGTACGTGTCTTTACTCACTGGCCCCAATTTTTATAGTTTTTAAATTAAAAATGTAAATAAGAGAATATAAGGCAGAAACTGTATGTAGCTTGCAAAATCTAATACATTCTCTATCTGGCCCTTGTGGGAAACAATCTGCTGACTTTAAGCCATTCATCCTTTATGGCTTAGTGCTTCTAATTCATTACAATTGCATAAGAGTATTGTATCATCACCTGACTTGGGAAGAACACTTGAATATACAGAAGCTTACTTTCAGCCTTGTGTAGTTACCCTAGAGACTGATTAAGAAAGATATAGAATTCATTTCCTCTTACTTGCCACTGTCTAAAAACAATGATCTGGTTCTATAGCATTCACTACAGGTCCTTTAAATTTTGAGATCATTATACAGTGATAGAGTTCAACATATTTGTTTCTACTGAGGTATTAGCATTATTGAAGTTCAAAAAGTCCTATATTTGACCATAAAAGGACTCTTTTGAGGCTACTTCATTGACTGTATTTATCATTAATATATATATATTTTATTAAGGTTCCAACCAGGCATTTGGGATCATTCCTTTAATTTCAGCACTTAGGAGGCAGAGGCAGAGGGATCTCTGTGAGTTCCAGGCCAGCCTGGTCTACAGAGTGACCAGACAATCAGAGTTTCAGCAGAGAAACCCTGTCTTGAAAAACAAACAAAATTATACAAATTTTACTTAACTATATTGTGTATATGCTGTCTGAATGTATGTCTGTGCATCATGCATGTGCCTGGTAGTCTCAGAGGCTACAAATGGCTGTCAGATTTCTTGGAACTGGAGTTAAAGATTATTATGAGCTGCTGTGTAGGTGCTGGTAATTGAACCCGGGTCTTCTGAAAGAGAAGCCACTGAACCATTTCTACAGCCCCAAGTTTTTTATTCTCTGATATGACAACATGCTCCAGATTAATTTTGTTCTCTAAACCAAGACCTGGAATTAACTACTTTCTAGAGGATCTTTTGAATGAAAATGACATGGGAAATGTTCATTGCTAATGGGTTAGTTATTGCCACTGGGATGTTTCAGCGAGGAGAGCTAGGAAATTTACATTGTTTTTAAAAATACAATTTATATTGGTACTTAAAAGTGAAGGCTAGAGTGCTATTGTCTCACTGATTTTATTAGTTTCTTTACACATTGAGAATTTCTGTTCTCCATAATATCAATAAAATTGTTCATTTGCTTTATTTCACAATATATATACTACATCAAATTTTCAGAATAGTAATTGCAATAAAGAAGTTACTAAAACATCTTAAATCTTTGTAGGTTTTGTCCTTAAGGTATAGAATATTGTCTAGTTTGGTTATTTTGTTTTAAAATTCTCTTGGACTGGTATTTGATGTGGCTATAATGATTTGGAGAGTTGTATTTGTTTTATCTGCTTTCAGTTTTTAGATATTTTTAAATTTTAATTTTGCTTTTTACTTAGTAAAATGTTTATATAGTCCAGTGTCAAACTGGTGAGCAAAGTCTTTTCAGAGACATTTGCCTTCAATCTCTGACTTCATGTATTTCCTTTTCGTATATGTAATGAAAATTACATGTGTAGCCTACTTTTTTAGGTATTTACATATGTCCACATTTCTGTCTTGTTCTATCTTTTTTTTAAAAAATTTTTTCATAGTGATCACGCTATGGTAGAATATAAAGTTATTCTGCAGTCCTGTTTACATCTGCATAGTACCAGTACTTCAGTGTATCAGTGTATCCTAGTTTATTCAACATATCATATCCCTTTGATGGATATCAGTTTTGATCAGGTTCACAAAGAATACTTTATACTTATTAACTATTTTAACCAGTGTACCTTTGGTATAGTTTCAAAATAAGGGATTGTTGAGTTAGAGGATGCATGCATATATAATTGTGTCAGATGCAGCCAGTGAATATACTATTTTGTATTTCCATCAGCTTGTTTCCTTACAGTTTTTCTACCCAGGCTATTGTTAAACACTTGGATTTTTGCCAGTATGATAGGTGAGAAATTGTGTTTCAATGTAGTTCTAATTTGCATTTCTCTTATAAAAGTGAGCATGTTTTCAAATGAGTATGAGCCATCTACATTCTATTTTAGCAACTAATTCTACATCTGTATGAAGCTGATATGTAGCATTATAGAAAAGCTGTTCTCTTCCCAGAGATGCATTTATAACTACTTTAGGTTTCTGTATATATGACATCATTGTGAGTATTCTAGGATTGTGTATTATCCTTCTGACACTGTGAACATCTTTTAGGAGTTTTAGTAGTTTCTTCTTATCTTTTCCTTTCTCGTAAGTTTTTTTTTTTTTTTTTAAACATTGGGGACATGATATAAAGAAAGTAAAAAAATCAATAAGTGAATGAAACTTGTGACTTTATATGGCAGTTTAATAATGCAGAGTTGGGTTAACAAGCTTTAGAATTCTGTTTATTTCCATTGTAAATTTGTGACTGAATAGAAGAATTGTAGAGTCTGGTCTGTAGAAGAAATCCTTCTTGTGAGAAACAGGATTTTTCTCTTTTTCTTAAAACATCTTATTTTGGGTTGAGAGCTTGTACATGCACACTATTTATAGAAAATGGCTTAGGTAAGATTTGCTGATAAGATTTTTCACTCTGTTCTCTTGTTTAAGTTGTTAAATTGCCCTGTAGGATTTCATAAACATTATTTGATAGTGAAAGCTTTCATTAAATTATTGATGTACTATTTGTTGTCTGTGTCCTAGAATTAATATCTTTATTCAGATTTTTTATTTCAACCTGTAACAATTTGTGTACATATGGTGATACACATTAATTAAATACGTAATGTTTAATTACTGTGAAGGTTATTATCAATATTGAGAGAATATCAACTCTCTTATATCAGCTCTGGATAGCCAGTTAATGAAGAACTATGGAAAATAGTTTTTTAAAATGTGAAAGAATTACTTTCTTATCAAATTGTTGCTCTTTCAAGATGTACCAGTGAGTTCTATAATTTTCTGGTTTTCTTGTTCATTATTATAGGTCTATGTACTATTTAGTGAATATTTAAAAAAATGTTCACATAAACATTGAATCTTATCTCTCAAACACAAAATAATTCTAAATAACTTTAGTGGCTATTGACTTATCTTTCCAATGTCAGCTTTTAATTCCTTGCTCTCCTCTTCCCCAGTGATTTCATTACAATATAAAAATCAGCTTCTGCATCTGTGTCCCATCCTGTCATTGCTTTGTAATGTTGAGATACCAAAATAATTCCAGCCTCACCATAGTACCCAGCCCTCCCGATTTCTCCCATTACACGTGCGTCATTTCATCCATCTCAGTTTACTCTTATTTTTTTCCCTAACTGTGTAGGTTCTGTAGATGACCATTTGCTGATATCTTTAACCTTAACTTTTTTCATGTCACCATCTTATCTGTCTAGAAGTTTTAAATTGTTACTTTCCTTTTCAAAATCACATTAGTCATATTTGAGCTTTTTCAACTATGGTAACTACCTAGATTCTCATTGTTATGTGATGATCATTTTTTCCTGTTTTGGTGTTCTCCTCATCCTTACTGCCCTATTTCACATATATTCTACAGAAGCCATTCTTGCTTAGGCTGTCAGTGAGTGACCTTAGTTTGTAACTTTAGTATGTATCTAATGAATGAGGTTGTCGTATTTACTCTGAGCATCTTTCAAATAGTTCTCATCCTCTTTCAAATAGTTCATTGGCTTCTGCTGTACCCTAGTCCTTTGTCTTTTGGCTTCTCTGGCTTTTGTTTTATTTTGTTTGAGATAGGGTCTTATATATCCCAGGATGGCCTCAAATTTTCTATGTAGCTGAGGATGACCTTAAACATTTGATCCTTCTACCTCTACCTCCTTTGTGCTGGGATTGCAGGCACTTATGACCATGCCTGTTTATATGGTGATGGGCAATGGAACTCAGGCAGTGTATGCTAGACAAATACTCTACCAACTGAGCTACATTCCAGCACCTCTGTCTGACTGTTACATTCTGTTTGGTAAAATTTTGGCCCTCAGCTAGTTTACAGTTTTTATTGCTGTGGCAGGTACCTAAGAAAAGCAGTGTAAAAGTGGAAGACTTTATTTTGGCTCACAGTTTTGGAGGTTTCAGTTCTTGGTCCCTGGTTCCATATTTCTGAACCTGGAAGGGTGTTGGTAGAACAGAGCTACTTACCTCTTGTCAGCTAGGAAACAGAAAGAAAGATAGGAAGGGACTTGAAGTTTCTAGCACCTCCCAAAGTAAGGCCCACCAACTCAGGAGCAAGCTTTCAAACATGAGCCTTGTGTGAGAGGGAAGCCATGTTATATTCTACCTGTAATACCAGCTTTCTTTAGATTTTACACTTCTTGGTCCCCCAGCTCCGTCCAAGACAGTTTCAACCATAATTTAATTCTGTTCTCTGAGTTCCAGGCTTGTATGTCCTCTACATCCATATCATGTAAGTACCTTAATAACATAGCTGACATATATTCACTTATTTTCCCTTACTCTATCTTTTTCCTTGCTAATTGACACCAACACCTAGCTACTCCAAGCTACAAATTTGTTCATTTTTTTTTTTCCTCAG
Source organism: Cricetomys ansorgei (assembly GCA_026225945.1). Classification (NCBI taxonomy): domain Eukaryota; kingdom Metazoa; phylum Chordata; class Mammalia; order Rodentia; family Nesomyidae; genus Cricetomys; species Cricetomys ansorgei. Next base: position 12,417,114 of record JAMJFZ010004023.1, on the reverse strand, counting down.
TATCCTTTATCCACATTTGCTTATCTTCACTTCTACCCTCATTTAGTGTCCAAGACTTAGTGGTTCCATCCTAAAAATGTCCCACATAGGCTTATCTCTGTTGCAACTTTCTTAAGCAGAATGTCATCTGGTTTTGGCTGTGATTATTGTATGACTTCCTAACTGGTTTCATTTGTCACCAGTCTTGCATTTTTCAAGTAAATCTGCCTTTTGTAGCAAAACTGGGGGTTTCAATAAAACATAAATGAGATCTTTACTTCCCATTTTAAAGCTTTTCAAAGCTCTTGTAGAACTTCTTTCAAACTTCATTATAAAAGCTCTTGCGATCTGGGTGTTGCCTAAGTAATTTTGAATTTGTGTGAATACTTGCTCTTCTTTGTCATCTTGTTTCTAGGCTTTTGTCTCTGACTGAGTATGCTCTGCTTTTTACTGCTTGGTTTCTACTCAGCTCTAGACCAGGTAACCTTTCTCTCTGCACCCTGTACATACTCTTCCATGGCACTTGCCATACTATTCTGTGGTTGTGTTTTTGTGCTAAGATCATTATGTATCTCCTCCACTGTAAACCCCCTGAGGGCGGGTTCCAAGAGTCTGGCCTTAACATGGATGTATAGTATATAACACCCATTATGTGCCAGGCAAAGTTCCTGCTGTCATTCACCTTACAGTGTAGTATGAGGATAGGATAGGAAATAAATAGCAAGAGAGAAACTTTCTTTTTGGTTTTATACATAGTAGATCCTTACACTTTGGGAAAAATAAATGTATAAAATAGTTTAAAGATCCTTTTAAGTCTTAAAGATTTGTTGTTAGTTACTGATTTAAAGTCTTGAAATTGCCCTTTTAAAGATGTAATACATCTTTTTGTACCTCGTAGTCTGTGGCAATAAGATTATTCAGTGCCTTTTAATGTGCCTGATTCTTCATGTGTTTTATTTATTTTCCCTGAGTCAAAGCTATGGTAATCAAGAGCTATTAGAAACATACTTTTGAAGAAGCAGTGAAAAGCAATTGTTAATGTGGATATAGAAAAAAGAAGTAATAGGCCGAGTTATGTAATAGTAGAATAAATTTTGTTCTTACTAAGGAAGTAAAATATATGTTACATTTTTATCTTTTGTAAAGGACATCTATTCTCATTCAAGATTGCTACAGTTTATATTTATTTGGTAGTCAGCAGAAAATAGAAAATTTGCAACATTGTTCATAAAATGTTATTTTATTAATTTGCAACTCTTTAAATGTGATAAATAAGTCTTAGGAAAAATCTATGATACCTAAGGGTATCAGATAAATTCTTTTTTAATTGTGAGTACCAGAAAGTTTTACTAATTTAATCAAAAAAAGAATTTATTCTAATTATAATGGAGTGATTTCAAGGATCAACAGGAAGAGTAAAGAACCAAACAGATGTCTGTGGTTTTAGTTAGGTCAAAAGGATTATTTTTCTGTAAATTATACCTTTCTGAATGGAAGCTTAGAATTGAGATTTTAGTGCCTGAGAAATATATGCACTGTGCTGTAATTTTCTAGTATATTGTAATTGCTTGGACAGTTAACCCAACAAAGTGTTTTCAAGATCTTGACTTAAAAATGTTTAGTATGATACTGGGTTGGGGCATGACATGACACATATATGGAACTGTAGAACACCTTTATGGAATTGGTTTTTTCCTTCCACCTATACATGAGTTCTGGAGATTGAACTCAGGTCCTCAGATTTTATAGCAAGTACTTTTACCCATTGAGCCAACTCACTGACCCTTGACTTTTTAATACTTCATAAAAATCTAGAAATAAAGATACTCTTATAACAACAATATTACTAATCACATCTAAGAAAATTAAAATTACTAATATTGTTTAATGTAGCCCAAATTAAACTACCCTATTACTCCAAATGTGCTTTATAGCTCAGAATCCAGTAATGGTCTACTCCCATTTGTTTTTTTCTCACTGCTTGTCTCTTCACTTAGAATAGTCCTCTTGCTTTTGTTTGTTTGAGAGTAAATTTCTGTAATCATGTCTTTATGTTTAGATTTTGTTAGACATTTGGTAAAAGTATCATATGCTTCTTAGATTGTATCCCATCAACAATATACTATACGTCCAAATAGTGGCAGTACTGAATTTGGTCCCTTAGTTTTAAGGTGGTGACTTCCCAGACTTGTACAATGTGAAGGCAAAATCTGCTATTGTAATTAATAAGTAATTTTCAAATGACCTCTTTTCCAGCAGCCTTTCCTTCAGCAATCTGAAACACCAAAATGAATAAATTATAATTGAAACTTTAAATGAAAAGTTTTTTTAAAAGTTTGTTTCTAAGTAGAGATTTCTGAGTCGATATTAGACATCACATGCTGATAGTTACTAAAAAGCCTGATTTTCATTGTTCATCTTGCAGACTAGTTACTTAACATTTGACATCTAAACAGAGAGCTTAACTTTCTTTTGACTGCCATATTACATTAACCCTTTACTTTGAATGTCTTCCTATAATAGCAGAGCTTTTATTTCTGCTGGTATTCAAATACTATGTGTTGATATCTTACTGTGGGTACTACAAATTTACAGCTAGTATGAGGCATACAGGTAGATTTGTTGATATTTGAGGGATGATGCTTATAACTGGAAGTAGTTCTCTGTGAACATCCTTTCCTAAGATGGGATTCCATCAAGAGGTGTGAAGTAGTCTATCAAAAAGTGAGGAATAGTCTATCAAGAAGTGAGATCTATTTTATTAAGAAGTGAGAAAATTGTAGAGACTTGGTAATGTAGGAGATATCAGACAGGACCCATTAAGCTTACTTCAACATATTTTGTCCAGTGACTCTGGCCTTAGTAAACTAATATTACACAGACTAATGTAGATGTAGTATAAGGACTGATGAGAAGTAAAGGTCAGGTTTTGTACCATGTCAGCTCAGGAATGTCTCAGTGCCAAAGGAAACTGTTAAAGAAATAGTAGATCTTTTAAAAAGTTCTCTCTGCAAATGATTTTTGAGCAGTAAGTTGATTTTTTTAAAATTGTGAAACCATTTTATATGTACTTAGAGATTTTTACTCCCTTATCCTCCTATCTTTTTCCTCCACAGTTACAGTAGTAACAAACTGACATATACTTTACTACCTTTCTTAGTGTTTGTGTAATCTCATATTCACGAAACTATAATTTACATTCATTGGTGTTACTCATTTTCCATGTAACTCTAGGCCAATTAGAAAATGTAGCTCAGCTTTTGTTGGACAGTACTCTAAGGCTTTGAACTATACTGAGTGGACCCCGTTCATCCTGCCATATATTGTGATGGTTTTATTGGAATACAGCCTCACCCATTTTTCTGTTGAGTAGTTTGAACTTTTTAATTCTCTGTTGTATACAAAATCATTTTTCTCTATTTCATTACTTGCCTTCTTTGTTTCTGTGTTTTGCAAAAATGTCATTATATTTTTTAAATATAGGAAAGTAAAGCTTGTCTGTTTTCCTTTTCTATGAGGTTTCCTGTCTTTATTTGAAAGGTTGCCCAAACTCCAATGTTATCCTTGTTTTTTCCTAAAATTTCTTCTATGATTTGTATTACATACTTCCTATATATCTGGAATGAATTTTATGGATCTGTCTGCCTCTGCCTCTCAAGTGCTGGGATTAAAGGTGTGCACCACCACTGCCTGACTCAATTAAAACTTTTATTAGCTGCTTATATTATCTAATAGGGCTTATCTTGAGTTTTTTTTTTTTTTTAAATAAGCTGTTCTAAATGAGTCATTGTGGATTCCTAGCAGTAAATTTTATTTATAAGACATCCTTAATGTATTATATGAAAGAAATATTGATCATAATCTTTGGGTATGTTGAATATTCTTACAGAAATAACAGAAGAAATTTTTATTTAGCTTATCCTTTTTTGTTATTTTTGTAGGATCCAGTGTTCGAACATTCACTCCATTTTATTTTCTCATGGAACCAGTGGATACACTCTCAATTAGAGGCTCTTCTGTTATATTAAACTGCTCAGCATATTCTGAGCCCTCTCCAAAAATTGAATGGAAAAAAGATGGAACTTTTTTAAACTTAGTATCAGACGATCGCCGCCAGCTTCTCCCAGATGGATCTTTATTCATCAGCAATGTGGTGCATTCCAAGCACAACAAACCTGATGAGGGTTTCTATCAGTGTGTAGCCACTGTTGATAATCTTGGAACTATTGTCAGCAGAACAGCCAAGCTCACAGTAGCAGGTAAGTCCTGTTAAGCTTGTATTTTCTATTTTTATAAGGTCTAACTCTGAATAAAAGCTGTATGCTGTAGTTTTCACTTAATCAGTAATAAGTCATTTAACATGTCAGTTGTACATATACTCTTTTGTCTATGGGACTATGCTCATTTGCTAAGGGCTGTGCAGAATGAACTAGCAGTTTCCTGTCTGTCTGAAGTTTCAGAGTTGCTGTCAGAAGTACTAAGTAATTTTTTCTTTTTGACATGGAAGTGGAAGAAGTAGTTACATTGGTAAATTGAAGGCTTTAAAGCATACTCATCATAACCAGTGTGGCTTAGTAAAACTTGAGCAAAGCCAGAGTCCTGGTTCCTGGTGGCAGGGTTTAGTGGACAGCAGAAAGAAAAGATCTATGAATAAGAGGCCAGAAAAGATGTTTAGAGCATAAATGATATTATAGAGGAAGTCCGTACATAAAACCTTAGTCAAGGAATTTATTTATTATTTATTTAGAAATCTATATTAACTATTAATATATCACTATAGAAGGCAGACTGAAAGCAAAAAGTTGTAAGAAGAGAAACATTAACTCCCTTTCAAAGGATCTCTGTTTAAATGATGGCAAATGTAAGAGAAATTAATGATGTAGAGAAATAAGATGTGTTTTCTAAATACTTTATTCCTGCTTTAGCATAGACAGTAGCATTCTCTAGATAGGTTTCTTTACTCGAGTACCAGATGAAGTAGCTTTGTGAAAGACTATGTTGTTTTATTCACGTTGGTCAGCTACAAGTGTGTGAGGATGGGACCTGACTGTGATAGTCATCTACTCCTTCCCACTATGGGGTGATGGGTTCTTATCTTTTGCTCATTCACTCAGAGGATGATGGCCCTCTTTGTCTTTGGAGTCAAATACTCAAAATTTAATTTGGGTATGACCTAATGCTACAATAATCATTCACAATCACAGATTGAGGTTGGAAAAATAAAGGGTGGGTGGGTGGAGAAGAACAATCTTATCCCTTTAATTCTTTTTTCTCTTCTCTCCTCTTTCCTCCCCCTCCCCCATTCTTTCTACAGTGTATATGATGTAAATTGATATACTGAGTTCCTCTGTAATGTCATTTAGTCCAGGCTTCTGCTTGTCATTTATACTATAAACATCTCTGGCCTCTTAACTCATATTTCTTTTCTCTCTGCCTTCCACTAAACTCCGCCACCAAAACCATTGTATCCTGCCTCCTGATTTTTCTGTATTGATCCAATTTCTCTTTCCTAAGATGACCCTTGACTTTACTCACTACAGCCTATATCTGCTTGTGTGCCACTTTACTGAGCTCTTCTTCAAGTCTAGTCTACACTAGGATCCTAGCACTTGTGTCATCCTGTAACATTACTATCTAAGCTCCTTAAACATAGACCTTTTGATTCCTGTTACGGTCATGCACTCACCTCTCTAGCCTCCTTTCTTACATTCTACCAGCCACTCCACCCCTTGCCTTTTAATCCATCTTAGCACTGGCAATACCAAGTGTTGAGTTCCCTTTCATACATTCTCTACTTTCTGGCCTTTCCTCCTGCTTTCTCCACTGACAGGTGAAGACTGCCCTTTTGTTTATATATGTGTAATTTAAAAAGATACCAGTTTTACATTTCCTTAAGATGTTAGCTAGAATTACCATATGACCCAATATTTTTCAAGAGAATTAAGAACATTCATCCACACAACAATGTCTATGACTACTATCCATAGTGGCAGTATTCATGATAAATAAAAGGTGGAAGTAACTTGAATGTCCACTACATGAGGAATAGATAATCAAAATATGAAATATTCATATAGTGGAATATTCTTTATCAATAAAAAGAAATGAAGTCATAATACAATACGCCTGTATGAATGAACTATAAAAATATTGTGATAAGTTAAAGAAGTCATTTATAAGTGACTGTACATTGTTCAAACTCATATATACAAAGTGCAGAATAAGGAAATGTGGAGAGAGAGAAAATAGATCAATTAGTTTCCTAGGTTGAAGTACCTGACAGCAAATGGGAAATGAGTACAACAGTACAAATGGGAATTTGTACTGGAATACAAATGAGTAGTTTCTTTAGGGGATGCTAAAAGGATTAGGTTATGGAGATGATTACACAACTCTGTTCATGTTGAGTTGTATACTTCAAACAGGAAATTTAATGGTTTATAAATTATTTATTAAAAAGTTCTCAAACAAATCATTAAAAAAGATACTGGCAAATTTGCTATTTTAAAAGACTACAAATAATTTTTGCTGCAAACAGAACTAGTTTCAGTCATGTCCAGAAAATAGAGAAGTTTTTGGAGAGTATGAACGAGGTAGTTCATAGAATTAAATATGAGTCTGCTTTTCTCTGGACTGTCTCATTTCTGCACAAATGACATTTTTGTTGTTTTGCCTGGAGAATAGCCTGGCTGTGTTTCATGCTCAAAGGTTAGAGAATGGCATGGTCTAAATACAGACATAGCAATCCATTCTTGCTAACTCCACATTTCACTCCCACTCTTTTTTCTCCTGCACTTCTCCAGAGGCAGCAGGAACACAGGAAGCTGAGACAGTCTTTGCCTTGATATGTCACTTACTAGTTCATCCATCTGCTTTCCCTATTCAGAAACTTTTTGAAATTTCTTGTCTGCCAGATCCCCATATGTTGCTATGGGCTTATGCTATTTAAAATTCCTCATTTTCACAAGACCTCTAAAGGGAGTATTTTTTTTTTATTAAAAAACTAGAAGACAATTTTCTCAGATTTATTAAATTCCCCCTCCTAGCTTTATTAGATTCTGTGTTTATCTTTGTTAGTTACCTTTTCCCTGATTTTTGTTTGTTTGTTTACCAAATAAATATTTAGACAATTTTATCTTTATTTCTTTCCTTGGAAAAATCTCCTTAACATAAAAACAAGGAACATACATAGCAGGACTAGAAAACTTGGGTGCTATTTATTATTTGGACTAATTCACCATCATAAAACTAAAAAACCTAGAATAATTATTCATAATTTATTTTCTAGCTTTTACAGGAACATTTTATTGTGTTCAGAGTACATTAGAGTTACTTTTAAGATACTGTTAGTAATAAGACTACCATATGAATTACTTACACTAACTTTTTTTAACCACTCTATGAGGTCTGTTAGTTTTCATTTAACTGAGGCTTATCTAAAACTTACCAACTTTATATAGCCATGAAAGGTGAGTTAATTTAAATTCAAGATTGAGACCCCAGTGGCTACCTAATGCTCATTATGATTGTGGCATCTACAGAATATTTAAAACTGTAGCAATGGGATAGATACAAAGAAAGAACTGAGAAATCGCATGTATTCTCACAGATCTTCAAATGCCTTCCAGATCTCCCAGTTAACATTTTCAACAGGGAACTGTCTGTGACCAAAAGCAACTTGGGGAGGAGAGTTTATTTCAGCTTACAATTCTCAGGTCACATTTCATCAGGGAGGGAAATCGAGGCAGGAACTAAATAGGGTAGGAACCTGGAGGCAGGAACTGAAGGAGAGGCCATGGAGAATGCTGCTTACTGGCTTACTGCTTTTGGCTTGTCTGGCCTGATTTCTTATAGCACACAGGATCACCTGCCCAGGGGTAGCACCACCCCCGTGAGATGGGACCTGCCACATCAATTATTAATCGACAGCACCCCACAGATTTGCCAATAGGACAGTCTTATGGAGATATTTTCTCAATTGTGATTCCCTCTTCTCTTATAACTCTACCTTGTGTCAAGTTGACATCCATCACAATCTCCAAATGCACATTTTCCCCTGAACCATTAAGAATAGTAAGTGACAGATATCAATACATCTACCTAAATGTGTAAATGTGCCTTTCCTGAGAACAAGGCCATTCTCATCAAAATTAAGAAATTAATGTAACACTGTCATTTAATTTAGATTTCACAGATTATTATGGCAAAAGGGCGGGGGTCTAAGATTTCTAGTCTAAGATTACATGTATCATTTTATAACTATATCCTTATACCCATTTGTTATACAGTAGGGCTTCAGGTTTTTTGTTTGTTTGTTTTTTTTAATTGGGGGGGTGTCTAAATTTGAGTTTGATTTCCTCCTATAGAGGAGATTCAAATTTTGTATTTTGCAGAGAAATACTGTGGAAGTAGTGTAGTGTTCTCAGGGTGGCACACCAAAATGTATGTTTTGTTGCTAATGATGTTTGCTTTCTTACTTAAGGTGATCCTGTGTAGTATTTTTCCACTTGAATATAAGATCTTTTTGTAGTTAATTAATATTTTGGGAAGAAATATTTTGGTATTTTATAAATACCTCATAAATTCCTCATCAATTTTTACTAATAGTTGTAACATCCATTGGAAGGTTGTTGCATTAATCAATTATTATGATAGTGGATGGAAAATGGCTATTGTTCCTAATTCTGTCATTCTGTGCAGTAGATCTTTTCCTTCTACTCCACTTGTTTGTTAATATTAACATGAACCAAGAGATTCTTATTTATGGATTAATAATGTGTTAGTGTCATTATTCTAGAACAGTGCTTCTTAATGCTGTAACCCTTTAATGCAGTTCCTCATATTGTAGTAATCCCCAATCATAAAATAATTCATTGCTACTTCATAACTGTAATTTTGCTACTGTTATGAATCTTAATATAACTATCTGATATGCAGATCTTAGGTAACCCTTGTGAAAAGGTTCATTCGCTGCCCCCCCTCCCCAAACACACAGGTTGAGAACTGTTGTTCTAGAAACTCTTTTCAATCTTGATTTCTGTGTTAAATAGTTCTTTCCTCTACATTTTAAGGTTAAAACATATAATGACATAAAGAAAGGAACCGATCACTTTGTACTTTCCTTGACCTACTCTTAGAATCAGCCACACTTCAGGAACTTTGGTTCCTTGTAGTGGTGAATGATATTTAAAAAACAAAGATAAAGTCAGTATTTGGACTCACTCTTAAAGAAGTGACATTGATTCAGGGCTAGGGAATGTATATATGTGTATGTTTGAATATTAATTTATGTTCATTGGCTATATACAAAATGTGTATTTTTACCCATGCCTTTATATCAACATGGTTCTGTATTTATAGTTAGAAAATCCATAAGCCCACACTGATACCTTTACTATGGAATATGCCATAGCACTTATTTACCCTTATCTTTTTCCACATCATACCTGATTGTACCGTATTTGTGGGCACATGAGCTGACTTGGTGTTAGCCTGTATTACTATATTTTAGAGTAATATTTAATGACTTTTAATTTTCCTTTATCGTCCAGGTCTTCCAAGATTTACCAGCCAACCAGAACCTTCCACAGTTTATGCAGGAACCAGTGCAATTATGAATTGTGAAGTTAATGCAGATTTAGTCCCATTTGTGAGATGGGAACAGAACAGACAGTCCCTTCTTCTGGATGACAGAATTGTCAAACTTCCGAGTGGAACGCTGGTTATACACAATGTTACTGAAGGAGATGGGGGACTCTACCGCTGCATGGTTGAAAGTGGTGGGCCACCAAAGTATAGTGATGAAGCTGAATTGAAAGTTCTTCAAGGTATTAGTCTGCTGTCAGAGCTGATTGATAGTTTTGTGTTCAATGGATAATATTGTTCTGCTATAATTTCTTTTAATAAATGCCATTAAAATGTGGGAAATATTACTATTAGCATAGTATATTTATAGTACTATGTCTATAGTACAGATATAGTACATAGTTTTTTAAAGAGATAAAAAGGAAAAAAATGCCATAAAAATCCACTGCTTAAAGCTGGTTCTAGTGGTACATGTCTTTAATCCCAGCACTTGGGAGGCAGAGGCAGGTGGGTCTCTGTGAGTTCAAGGCTAGCCTGATCTACATGGTGAGTTTCAGGACAGCCAGAGCTATCTAGTGAAACTGTCTTGAAAAAAGAAAAGGAGAAAAAAAAAGTTTCACTGTTTAGTTTTGTATTATTAAAAATTTATCAGGTCAGCCAGGGTTATGTAAAGAGACCCTTTTTTAAAACAAAACAAAATTAACCAAAATAAAAACAAAAATTTATCAGGATTGCTGATCCTCCTATCTATTCTACCAAGAGTTGGTATTGTAGGATATTTGCCACCATGCCTAGCTAGCTTTGTATCTTTTGTCAGTCCTCTATTCTCTACCTTCCCACAATAGGATGCTTTTATAGTTAGATCTTTTTACGAGTGCTCTTAACTGCTGAGCCATCTCTTCAGCCCTACTGCCAGCTTTCTTATACAGCTCAAGGCCATTGCCCACAGTGATTTGGGGCCTCCCACATCAATCACTAATCAAGAAAATGCCCTACAGGCTAGTATGATGGAGGCATTTTCTCAGTTGATGTTCTCTCTTCCCAGATGACCATAGCTCATGGCAAATTGACATACAAACTGGCCAGCACACTCTCTAATGGTTTCTTCATATTATTCACAAGTAAAGTTTTTGGGCTTTACATATCATCTTAATACCTCTTCCCTCCTTCACCTTTCCACTCCTCTCTCAGTTGTGACCAGTGTATGCTTTTAACAGTTCCAGAATGCTTTTGCTTTAGAACTTTAAAACTTGGTATTTCCCTGCTTAGAATTTTGTGTGTGTGGTTCACTCTTTGTTTAGTGCTCAGATATCAGTTTATTAGTGAATTGTCCTTTAGACATTCTGTTTAAAACAATAGTATATTTCTATCTCCAATGCTTTTTCCTTCTTCCTCCATAAAATATATAAACATATCAGTTAGGTACAGTATCTAATTTATTCTTTTTCTTCCACTATTAGTATGGAAATTCAATGAGAGCGATTATTTTTCGTTTGGCCCATAGAAACTAATAAATATTTGTTATGAAATTGTTGAATTGGTATTGTTAATTTTTGATTAAATATATGTTTACATGTATAGATATAAATTTATGAGTATTTCTAAGTAATTGAAAGTGTAAGAAAAGGAGTTGTTAGTACATTGTAATATCCTCTAGCTGACTTACTTGGTCATATTACCTTTCCATACCTGAGATAGCATTCAAGTAGCTCCTCAGAATCTAATACAGGAAAGCAAAGTTAACTGTTTCAAAGGATGAAGCCACAACTTAGTACTTGAAATAAGAACAAAATGCTGGATACTTGCTTATTTAAGTATGAAGAGAGCTGTTCTTCCCAATCATTTGGAGCACAGCCAACTCCTGCCCTCCTACAGAGTCTTTGAGGCTATGTTGCTTAAGAGATAGAGTGATCTGATTTCAATCATAGAAGCCTGTTTTAGTGTTGACTGCACAGATGGGTATGAGTAAGTATCAGCCTTAGAAGCTAGCAACTCAGCTGTTGATTGGTTGACTTTTAAAGGCAAGGCTTATCACTGGTTGGCTTTCAGAAGTATGTCCTCTGAAGTGAATTGTCACTCATCAATTAGGTAGGTAACATGCTTGTTACTATGGCAACAAAACTATCATCAATTGGCTAGACAAGTTTAAAGGCAGTTCTGGTAGTTGTTACATGACTATAGAGAACATCTCTCCTAACAGTAAGGAAAAGAGTTACATTTCTGCTTGAGAATGTTCTTTCTCTTTAAACTTTGATATTAATAAAACCTATTAAGTAGAACACTTATCTTTTATCAATAGTAGTGTAGCCTTGTCATATACAAATGTAGTGGTATCTACATAGTTGCCACATTACAAAATCAAAGAATTGATAGATTTCTTTCTCTCTTTCTGTCTTTCTTTCTTTTTCTTGATTTGTTTGTTTGTTTGTTTGTTTTAAGACAGGGTCTCACTATATATATAGCCCTAGCTGACCAGAACTCCCTATGTAGACCAGGTTGGCCTCAAACTACAGAGATCCTCCTACCTCTGATTCCTGACATTAAAGGCATGTACTACTGTGACAGGCTTGACAGACTGATTTAAAGAGATGAAAACTAAGAAAGATTTTCAGAAATATAGACAACAAGAATGGAAAGGAGACTCACATTCCTGTCAGTAGGGAGGATACACAGGTATTGCACTTGTTCAATCTCTGCTGCTTGCATCCCTCAAGTGGTGTTGCATGGATTTATGTTATGTCTTACTCATTGGCCAGAAAGCACCATGCAAGTGGGAACTATCATTTACATATCTTTAAGACCCCTAAATAGCCTAGCACAATACTTTACACATAGAAAATATGTGGGAAGTGTTTGTTGGTTCAAACGGAATTTTCATGTGTTAGTTTTGTTTATATTGTCACATAAGGCCACACACAGACTGAATAGGAATTAGCTGTTCTTCATGACCAAAGTTGTGAGGTGCTTTGTCTTTTATTAATCATTCTTTCCTTTAAATTCTCTTTAGGTCCTGAGGAAATGCTAAAGTTGATATTTTTGATGAGACCTTCTTCTGTGATCAGAGTCATTGGTCAGAGTACAGTGTTGCCATGTGTTGCCTCAGGACTTCCTGCTCCAATCATTAGATGGATGAAAAATCAGGAGGTGCTTGACACAGAAAGGTAAATACTGTCTGCCTAAGAGCTCTTCATAGCCTTAGCTGCAGATTTGGTCAGTTGCTATTTGGAAGTAGCAATACATAAAAAATGACTACTTTTTAAGCATATTATAGTTTCTATATGTCATCTTTGAAATGTGTTTATATGCTGTATCTAACTATGATGTTAAAGAAAAAGCGTGCCTCAAGACAGTAAGGGGTTGTTGTTGCTTTTAAGCTTCACTATACTTAGCTTATGGGATCTCATTCCCTAAATTGTTACATGAGCTGCCAGACCTGACTAGGTTGAGTCTTTTTCCCTCTTACACGCACTGTGGTAGTTTCTCCCTTTGCTCAAGCAGTATAAGTAAATGCCTTCTTCCCAAGTACTGGTAAGGCAGTCACCACACCGACTTTGCTTTCTAAAGGCCTACCAAGCCATATGCTATGGTTACAAGTTATATATCTTCTACAAGAACCTTCTCTGTTATTACTCATAATCTTATGCATCCCTTATCTCTTTCTTATGAAATGGATAATTTCTTCAGTTGTAGTCTCCCAAGAAAACTGGAGTGGTAGTGACAGTTTAGTAGTTAAGTATGCTTTGTTTCCAAAACATTCCAAAGCATAGTCTCAAGCATGGTAAATTTACTGGCATCCTGGGTCTCTACCCAATGCCCAAAGCATTTCAAGTTATGGTGACCCAAAGCATGCTTAGATATTGCCAAATATCTCTTGAGGAACAAAATCCTCCTGGTTGAGAATGACTCTTTTAGAGCAGTGCTTTCCAGTATAAATGTAATACATTCCTCAAATGTAAACTAAAGTTTTCTAATTGCCATGCTAAACCAATATGTATGTATGCAGTACTATTACAGTAATATTTTATGTGATATACCACTTAGTTCATCATAGTACAGCATTATATAAGCTGATATAGAATGACTTTATTTAATGAATAGAAGTGGGGATTTTTATGATTTCTCCCTGCCAGTTGTTGAAGAATTCATCCAATCATTGAATGCTGACTATTCCAAGTACATTCCTATGTCTTAAGAACCAAGTACTTGGGAGGCAAAGGTAGGTGGATCTCTGTGAGTTCAAGGCCAGCCTGGTCTACAGAGTGAGTTCCAGGTCAGCCAGAGTTATAACAGAGAAATCCTGACTTGAAAACAAAACAAAATTAGGATTTTCCTTTTTGTCTCCTCCACACACACCTCCCCCACTTTCCCTCCTCTCCCCTCCCCTCCCATTTTTTTTAAATAGTTGGCTTATACTTCCAGGATCATCAACAGACTCTTCTTCAGAGTTTTCACTTTTTAAGACTTCTTTTCTAGTTAACATCAGCCTGAAAATAATAAGGAAATAAATAAAAATTTTGCAGTGGCTGCTTTAATTGTGTACTTATGGAACTGTATTTTTTGTTTTGTGTCAGATATCTTTGCCTTTTGATCTAGTTTTTAATTCTCCAGATTAACTGAACTTTTTAACTTTATAAAAATTTGAGAATTCTGATTTATAATTTCCTTGAGTTACAGGATTATTTTAGTTTTTAATATAAAGAGGCTTATATTATGAAAGTATTCAACATCTTTGTTTTAAGTGGAGTGATGGATGGTAGCTGATTTGTGCCCAGTACCACACCCAGGGAGCTGCTCAATGGCAACTGTCCTTCCCTTTTCCTTCCTGTCTTTTTTTTTTTAACCCCTACCCTCTGCTTACTAGACAAGCCATCATAGGAAACTTTCAGTTGGTGTCACTACTTTGTGACTTACTGCTTGATCTGACATTTTACCCTTTTAATTTTTCTTCCTATTAGTAATCTCAGCATGGCATAATTGTGGTGAGATTGGTGTCAGATTGGTTGCAGACTTTAAAATACATACTTTCCAACAAGCTGGCCAGAATAGGGAGACAGGAATAGGCTGGGAGGAAGTAGAATTGGTCATAAAAATGATAGCTCTTTGGGAATAGCTAGAAGTGCCAGAGATTGTGACATTTATTTGTATACTGCGGCATTTATACAAATAAAATATGAGCAAAGCAAATTGAAATTAAATTTTGATTTTTTTTTTTTTTGTTAATCTTAGTCCACTTGAAGCCATCACCATAACAGTACTGTTCAGTTGTTTTCACATTATTATGTGAAGAGCCTCTCAAGTATTATTTCCTCATGCTAAAATGTATCATTTTGTTTGTTTGTTTAATACAGCTCTGAGAGATTGGTCTTGCTGGCAGGAGGTAGTTTGGAGATCAGTGATGTCACTGAAAATGATGCTGGGACTTATTTTTGTATAGCTGATAATGGAAATAAGACAATTGAAGCTCAAGCAGAGCTTACTGTGCAAGGTATGTAAATATTGCATAATTAAAAATATTGTGTACTCTCTAGATCTACTGAGTGTTTAACAGAAATATGGTAAAGGCAATACAACATAATAGTTAAAATGTAAACTTGTAGACTACATCGCTTGGGTTCAAATTCTGAGCCTTTACTTCCCAAATATGACAATAGAATATTTTTTCATCTTCACATATGTATATTTATGTTGTATGTGTATCTGTGTTCATATGTGTTTGGCTATATGTTGGGGAAATGTATGTGGAGGCCTGATGCTGATAGCAGGAATTTTCTTCATCTTATTCTTTGAGGCAGACTCTCTTAGTCAGACCCAGAGCTTGATGATAAGGTGATTCTTGTTATCAAGCTTTCTTTGGGGATTCCTTGTCTCTGCCTTCCAAGGCAGGTATTATATATACATCAACTGCCATGTTCACTTGGCATTTGTGTAAGTACTAGGGATCTAAATGTTCATCCTCTTACTTCCATAGAAAGTGCTTTAACTAGTAATCAATCTTCTCTACCCCAATTATAGCAAATTTATATAACCTTTCTCAACTCCATTTTCATCATCTGTACAATGGAGATAAAAAGAGTCCTTACTTTGTTGAGATTATGTTGAAGATTAAGAGCTAATCCTTATGAGACTCCCAGCTCAGTGTTAGCTATTGATTTTTATGGTGGTGATGGTGGTAATGTTATTGTCATTGTCGAGGAGGAGGGTGTGATCTGGGCATCTGCATGGTTCTGTATCCTTTTATCATCTCAGGATGTTTTTCTCTAAAGATATCTGTTCTCTGACCCAGAACTATGTTTCTGAGCATTTGTATTCCTTCTTTGGAGTGAATAGATCATGCTGGAAGGATTGACAATACCTTTCCCATTTCTTCTTTTTAGGTTTCCTGATTTAGAAGTCAGGGAAAATAAATGGGGCATGTACATAAGCCTCTTCTTTATCCCTGTCTGACCTGCCTTTTCCCATGTAGAACAGTACTTCCAAAGTGCTGATACTTTTTTCTGATTCATCTATACTATTGCTAATACTTGTTTCCAATAAAACTTAGGATCTTCTCTGTTAATTTTAGAGAAATCCAGCCCCGCTTACATGTGTAGAAGTAGAGGCTGCCTTGTGTTACTCATTAACTTGTTTCATTTGATAATATGTATTTTGTGATCTGTGATTTGGTGGTATTAACTTGTGCATTCTATTTTACATGAAAAAAATTTTTTTATTTGTATATTCTGTGTGTTTCAGAGTCAGACATAGGATAACTGCATTTCTACCCCAGCAGTCACCAGGGGATTCAGATGTATTTTTGAGAGCAATTGGGAAACACAATGCTTGAGGTTCAGTGTTGGTGAAAGAACAGAAAGCTTATACTCTTCTGCTGTTTGGGTAGGCTTATGCTCCCTGAAAACCAAAAGAGCAGGCTGTGAAGTTGACATAACTATTTTGTCAGATGAGCTTAGTCTCTGTCTTTGATTAGGTGGAAGGAGAAATATAGGGCATAGTTTTTGTAGCGTGATCAGTTTAGTTCTTCTGTATAAATAGGGTTGGAAAAATAAAACACTCATGAACTGCATCTTTGATCTTTGTGCATCATTATGGATCATTTTTCTTTGCTTTTTCCCATTAATTCCATACTTGTCTACCAGTCCCCTCCCTTGTCCTCCATCAGTTTCTTCCACCTACCTCTGGTGGTTATTAAAAGCATCAAATGAAATATATCTGTTATACTTTTTAGCTGCTGGTATTGCCCAAGAATTTTTGTTCATGAGGACTTTTGTCCATATGACTGTTTTCTATTATATTTTTATTTTATTCATTGTGTGGACTCTTAATTGATACTCTGCCTGTAAACTGAATTACCTGAGTTTTATTTAGTTTTGGTTCTAGGATTTTAGGTAGTTCAGGCTGACTCAGAACTTGCTAAGTAGCCAAGATGACTTTTAACTCAGGAATTTCCTCCTCCAATCTCCCAAATGCTGAGATTACAGACCTGTGTCATCACATGTAGTTAACTGAATCTAAAAACATAGATAATACATACATTTTAAAATTTACAGCTATTTTCATTTTAAAATCTATACCTGGAAAAAGTTCTTGAAGTGAATTTATTAGAGAAAACTATGAAGAGAGAAAGGTCTTACATAATAAAAGTTGCCATCTTTCAAACCCAACATGTTATTAGGCAATAAAAAAGAATAAAGTACAACTATTACTTGCTGTACTGTGACCGAAGTTATCAGGATCAGAGCCTGGCAGTACTAACAAGCCAGAATTAGCCACCTGTCCTCAACAGGCCAATTAAAGAGAAAAATAACAGTGAAAAGCAGAGAAAGAAGATTTATTCAATGTGGCCACATTGCAAAGAATAAATAAGAAAGTCTAGTGACTTCCACCTTTCAAGTTCTGAATTATGCACGCCACAGACCCCTGAAGTGGTTGTTAAGAGCATCAAATGGAATGCATTTGTCATACTTGTTAGCTGCTGTTTTTGCTCCACTGTTTTTCTCTATGAAGACTTTGGTTCCTATGGTTATGGACAAAACTTCAGGATTTTGTGGAATACATAAGTCTACAGTCCTGGACAAGGTGTGATCCTGCCCTTCACTGCTGTCCCATCATTAGCTGTTAGAACTGTTTGAAATCTCTTCTTGGTAGGTAACATTCTCCTCTGGCTGGTACTAAGCTTCAGCATAAGCTTCCTAAAAAAATTCTGTGTCTTAGTGGCCATTATTTACTAGTCTGATAGTAAAAAAGTATTATACAAAATATCTGCCTTTAGAATATTTTTGTCCTGCTGTGACAGTTACAATTATACAATTTTAAAATATAAAAATGGGAATTCAGTTTCAAGGGGGAAATGTGTGTGTGTGTGTGTGTGTGTGTGTGTGTGTGTGTGTGTGTTATAAGGAAAATAGACTTTTCAACTTGAAGAAAATGAGGTTGAGTCTAAATATAAAACACAAAGAATAAATGGAATGATGTTTGCTATTATCTCAGATTGAAGGAGATATCTTAAGAAAGACAAGCTGGAAAGATGGCTCAAGCAGTTAAGAGGGATGGCTGGTCTTCCAGAATCCAGAGAACCTGAGTTCATTTCCTAGTACCCAATTTGAGCTTCACACAACCCCATTGTTTGGGGGCTAGAGTTTATGTCTCTTGTTCTCTAGTTCAGGTAGACTTTGAGTTATTTAGATTATTGAGAGTATGGTAGAAATCTGTGACTTTAGAGATTTGTAGTTTAAAGGCCGTGTATAAAGTTTTGTAGCCAAGAATATACACTGAGGAGAGTACTTTTCAATAAATTGTGCTGAAGAACAGATAGCCCCATTGACAAGACTAAAATTGGACCCTTCTCTTATGCCGTATATGAAAGTCAACCCAAAGTTGATTAAAGGCTTACACTGAAATTGAATCTGTAAACTTACTGAAAGAAGACTTGAGGAAGAAGTTTCTAGATGTTGGCTTTGGGAAAAGGTGCTTTTGTTATTGTTATTTTTTGATATGACTTATAAAGCACAGACAACAAAACCAAAGACAGGAAATAGGATTGCATGGAACTGAAAAGCTACACAGCAAAGGATGAAGGAATCATTGAGAGACAACTACAAAATGAGAATATATTTTCAAGCCATACATCTGATGAGAGGTTAAAATCTAGAGTAGATAAGGAATTCAATTCATTAGCAAGAAAACAACTCAGTTTTTAAAAATGTTCAAAGGACCTGAAGACATTTTCCAGAGAAAAAGAAATGGCCCAATGGTACATGAAAAGAAAACTGTTCAATGTGACTAATCACTAGAGAAATTAGAATTAAATTCTCAATGGGATACCACCTCACATCCAATAGAACTACTATATGATGCAATAACTTGTTATATGGCTTTCTGTTCTGTTGAAATTAGATCATTGTGTCAAAAAACTAAGTTTATTCAACCATGCTTATTGCAACACATTACACTGTAGCTAAAACATGGAATCAACTTAGTGTTCATCATGGATGAATGAATAACAAAGTTATTATAGTAGAAACACAGCCTTATACAAGAAAATCCTGTCATTTGCAAAAACATGGATGAACCTGGAAGACATTATACTAAGAGAAATAAGCACAAACAAATTATGCATGATCTGATTATAAATGGAATCTATAATAGTCAGATTTATAGAATCAAAGAGCAGAAATGGTTACAATTTATTGTCTACTTGAAAATTGATGTGAGAATAGATTTTAAATGTTCTCACCATAAAAAAACTAAGCATGTGAGGTAATAGATATCTTAGTTTAATGTAACCATTCTGTGTTTACATATATTAAAACAACGTATCTTACATAAATACATACAAGTTTTCTCAATTAAAATTTTAATTAAAATTGAAGACATTGGGGCTGGAGAGATGGCTCAACAGTTAAGAGCACTGACTGCTCTTTCAGAGATCATGAGTTCAATTCCCAGCAACCACATAGTGGCTCACAGCCATCTATAATGAGATCAGATGCCCTCTTCTGGTATTCAGGTGTACATGCCGATAGAGCACTCAGAAAACAAAATAAATAAATTTTTAAAAAATAAAATAAAATAAAATGTAAAGAACAGAAAAAGAAAATATTACAGTTTGTTTTTGTTCTATATAGGATATCTGTAGCCCAGGCTGAGCTTGAACTTATTGTGATCTACCTTGCTTCAGGCCTCCTAAGTGCTTAATTACAAGTGTGAGATATCATGCCCTGGCTTAAAAATATTTTTAAAGATAACTAATGTATCAGGAAAATTAAAAAAAATCTAAAGATAATATATGCAAAAGAAAAATTGACAAGACTGTGAATAGGCTAAACTATACATAGCGACCACATTTTAATAACTAATATGTTATGCAAACTCAAAAATAAGTGCAAGCAAAATAAATACTTAAAATACAACTAAATAGCACAAGTAACAATTTGACTTAGTTGACATTGTATGGCTGGGGTTATAGCTCAGTCATAAAGTGTTTGCTTAGCATTCATAAAGTCTTGGGCTAAACTGTAGAAAATATTATAGACATTAAAATGGTGGTAAACAGCAACTAAATAGGCCTGTTTCATTGTTTGGAAAAACATTTTCCACAAGAATCATCTTGAAATAATTCGTGAGTCAGAAATGAAACCTACAACAAAATATAGAGAATACTATAAATTAATATAGATAGGAACTAGCAAAAGTTGAAGGAATTTTGTAGTCTCCTCTCTTGGCTCAAAAATCAACAATTTAAACATTAACCTCAAAAATGCTAAAAGTAGCAAATTTAAACCAAGGAAAATAGGAAAAAAAAGGAAGTGTTAAGTAAAAGTTAATGGAGGAAAAAAAGTCATTAAAATAATGTTAGCAAAACCAAACTTGGTTATTTGCAAAGGACAATGTTGATAAACTTCAGGCAAGGCTCCTTTATATTTGGCAAATGTATCTATCTACACAAGTGCTAGCTAATTCAAAAGACGTACAGTATCTGATATTAGGATGAGGAACACTAGAAACTTTAATGAACTCTTGATAGGTATATACATTGATCACATTTAAAATACTGTTTGGAGAGCTAGAGGTATAACTTGGACTTAATCTCTAGTATTGCAAAAACAAGAAACCTGTTTTGTAGACTCTATTAAAACTGTACATAAAAACTTCTTACAGTACAGTGGAGTATGCTTATAACAGATAAACAGATAATTGGCACCAAAACTCATGCACAATAACAATCTTGCCATATTTATTCACAGGAAATCAAAACTGGGAATGATTCAGATGCCCATCAAAACCCAACATGGCATTTTATCAGCAGTGGAAATTGGCAGGCCCCTTCTATATTCAAAAGCATCAAAGAAAAATCTCAAACATTCTTTAAAAAAGCTAGACACAGAATATTGCAATGTTCAAAAACAAGCAAAATTAATCTACACTTTTTAAAATAAAAAGAATAATGATTATTCTAGGAGCAAGGCAGAGTAGTGGCCGATGATTACAGTGCCAGGCTTCTGCTGTAATAATGCTTTATTTATGAATCTGGGTAGTAGAGTTCAAGCTGTGCTGTTCATGGGTGTCATGTGAGGTCATTTTTCTCTCTTTTTATTGAGAACAGACAAGTCATTGTGTATAACAAAAACCCATTTGGAAAATTTTGTTTTAAGCCTTGTCCCATAACTGAAAGTATCCCCCGCCATGGAGAAAATAATTAATGAAAAATAATTGGAGACACACACACACACACACACACACACACACACACACACACACACACACAATGTATATATATATATGCAGTCACACTTGTCTGACTTATTTTTTAAAGAAGTTATAGCTGTAGGAAATGCCATAGCAAGTGTTAATGCAGAAAAGGTTATAAGTTCATTCTTCATCTGTTAAATATTTCAAATTTACTGTCTTCTCATTAACTCTTGGGATTTCTAATCATGCTGTGACGTGAATTAGCTGGTGGTGTATTTCCTGCCATCTCAGATTGTTGATAACTGTTAATGTGGGTCATGAGTTGCTTAAAAAGGAAAACCAACAACAAAGAGGAATTTTCCCATTTTCTCTTCTAGCACTTGTAATAGTGTGTGATAAACTCCATCTACCCTTAAAAGAAAATTTTCCATTTCTGTTTTCTGGGAACAAATTGACAGTTTCTGAATTGGCCATTTTCTCGGCAGTGATAATACTGTCACTAATCTACAGCTAATGTTTCAATCTTTCTTTTTTTTTTTTAACTTTAAAAAAAAAAAAAAGGGTATCGGTGTTTTGCTTGCATGTATGTCTCTGTGTACTGTGTGTGTGCCTGGTGCCCACAAAGGGGCATCAGATCCCCTGGGACTATAGCTAGAGATAATTGTGGACTGCTGGTTCTGAGAACTGAACCCAGTCCTCTGAAAGAACAGCCAGTTCTTTTAATCAGTGAGTCATCTCTCCAGGCCCTCCACCATCTTTCTTGAAGCCAAGGCCTCATACCATTCTCCTCTTACTCATCTCCTTTTTAAAATCTCTAGCCACAGTAAGAAATTGGCCTTCTCTCTTCTTCCCATCTTATTCATGATGATCACCCAACATTCTGCTGTCATTGATTGGAACTCTCAGTTTCTTGGATGCTGAATAAAACTCAAACTTTATATGGTTGCGTATAAAGCACATCCACACTGGGCGGTAGCAGCACATGCTTTTAATTCCAGCACTTGGGAGGCAGAGGCGGGTGGATCTCTGCGAGTTCGAGGCCAGCCTGGTCTACACAGTGAGTTCCAGGACAGCCAGGGTTACAACAGAGAAACAGTGTCTTGAACAATAAAAACAAAACAAAAAAGGCACATCCAGAACCTTAGTAGTCAATGCTGGAAAAGTTTACTGGGGTTAAAAGATTTCCACATGTTAGAAAATTTTTATGATAAAATGTTGAAATAACTTTAAAGCCACCTTTGATGTTTTATGATAATTTCTGTATTAACTACCTTCATTTTACTCATTAGTATAATTTTTTTTGGTAAATTTTAAAGTTGTAGGTGGTATACCCAGAGAATTCAACATTCATATCATTATCTAGGATTTTAATATTTTAATTTTTAATATTTTAATTTTTAGATTTTTATTTTATTTTATGTGTATGAGCATTTTGCTTACATGCATGTCTATGCATCATATGTGTATCTGGTGTCTGTGGAGGCTGGAAGAGAGGGTCAGATTCCTGGGAACTAGTGGCTGTGCCACTGTGTGGGTGCTGGGAACCGAACCTAGGTCCTTCAAAAGCAACAAGTACTTTTAACTGTTGAGCCATCTCTTTTAGTCCCAGAATTTAATATTTTATTTGTAGTTCTCTCTTCTTTTGAAATAAATTTTATATTTACACTAAAATACACAAATATTAAGTTTACTGTTCACGAGCCCTATCGGTTGTGCTTTCCCACACAACCAAAATATTTATAAGGACATAGAGTTTTACCATCATAGTTGAAAATTCTCATATGTTACTTCTTATCCTCTCCTTACCATTCTCAAAGCATCTGCTATTCTGAGTTTTCCAGTATAGATTAGTTTTGCTTGTTCTAAAGCTTTATGTAAAAGTATTCATACCATCTATATCTGTTGTATAAGGCTCGTTTCACAAAGCGTAACATATTTGAGATTCATCCATGTTGTTGTATTTATTAACAGCTGATTTTTTAAATTGGTGATTATTGTATACCAGACCATGTCTCAAATTGATTGGACCAGTTTATTTCCTGCCAAGGTGTATATCCTGGTTGCTGTATATCCTGGCTAGCAGTTAGTGTTATCAGTCTTTATAATTTTACTCATTGTCTTCAAGTATACAGTCATAACAATATGGTTTAAATTTATGTTTCCATGATGATTAGTGATGGTGACTACTGTCATTTGAGTGCATGGTCCAGTGTCTTCTTTTGTGAGGTATTTTCTACAGTGTTGCCTTCCTATGTAGATAGTGTGTAAAATAGCCATATTACAGAAAATTCTTAATATTTTGTATTAGGGAGTTTTCTATTTGTTGATACCTAAAAGAAATGGACAATAGAAAATATAAAAAGCTAACATTAAATATTGGTAGAATTTTGCTTTATGTCTTTAGAAGTAGCTGAATTTTAGCTCTATATCACTTCTGTTTCAGCTTAGGATTTGAAAATTTTCTCATTGTAGCCCCTTGAAATTCTCTTAAAGTAATATCTGAAATATCTAATTTATAAATAAATACCAATAGTTTTGCCTACATGAAGTATTTTATAGTAACTGAACCCATAATAAATTATTAAGATTTCATAGTATAGTAGAGTTTTCCAGAGAAACAACCAATGATAAATAAAAGTTTAGGGAGAGAGTAAAGAAGCGGGAAGAGACTTACTGTAAAATATTGGCTCATCAAACTAGAGGCTGAATGAGGAGTCCCATGATCTGCCATTATTGAAAACCTAGGAAAGCTGTGGCAGTATGATGGTCTGAGTAGTGGATGCCATATATTCCAGTATGAATCTGAAAACCAGGAGTGCTAAGGGCATGTGGAGCTAGTGTCTCTACACAGACAGACAGAAAACAGGTTTAACCTTCCTTTGCCTTTTGTTGTTGATGGATTGGATGGTACCCATGCATACTGGAGAGAGCCTTTTTTTCTCCTTATCAGTACAAACGTCCCTCTCTGGAACATCTTCACTGACACACAGAGATGTTAACCCAGATAACCTAGGTACCCTATTGCCCAGTCAAGTTGGCTCTCAGAATTTACAACCATAGTGGTTTTCATCTGATTGTAAGTACTTAAATTACAGAGTCAACATTCTGCATTGTTGACAATTTTTAAGCTGTCTTTTATTGAGTTCAAGATTTTAAAAAGTCTTCCGAATGCCAATTTTTTGTCATATAAATTTCAAATAGTTTATTTCAACTATGTTAAAATAGTATCTGTATTTTTAAGCAGTTTTACTGCCATAATTTCCTACACTACATATGTAAGGTGTAAATTTAACGTTTAATATGGGCATGCCCATGAAAATACCACTACAGTCGAGATAATTAGCAGATTTATTACTCCGAAGTTTTCTAACACCTCTTGCTGGTCCCTCCAACGTGCCTTTCACACCTCTCTCTAACTTTGAATAACAGCCATTGATATACGTTATACCATTATAGATGATTTGAATATTCTAGCATTGTATGTGTGTCCTTTCACTGCCCCCTTTTTTTGGCCTGTTTTTTTCTATTCAGTGTTCTTTTCATTTCAGCTACGTTGTTGAGCGTATCAGTAGTTCCTTGCCCTTTTATTGAGAAACATATATTGTATAAACATATCATGGTTGGTTTTCTGTCTATTGAAAGGCATTTAGGTTGTTTCCACGTTTTTGCAACCAGAATTAAAGATATGATGAACTTCAGTGTTTTAATTTTGAGATATATAGTGCCATTAAAAATTTTATTCCTAGCTTTTGCTTGAAATTTGGGTGTAAAGGTAGGAGTGCCAAAAGTTGAAGTTCATCATAACAAGCTGAAGGCCTATCTGGGCCAGAAGAGACCTCATCTCTAAACAAACAAGCAAAAATATCCAGAAATAATGATAATAATAGTCATCATCATAATCATCATTATTGTTCAGTCAGATATGCCACTCTTTTTTTAATTATAATTACATTTTGCTTAGGGGTTACCCCCTTCATATTAATAAAGTTATTTTCTATTTTCTTCAGATACTTTTATTCTTTACCTTTTGGTCTTTGATGCATCTAGATTGTTTTTATATGTGGTGATAGGTAAAAATCTGACTTAATTTTTTTCCTAAATGGATTACCTGTTAACCCCAATAGTATTATTGTCTCTATTTATTTGATTACCTCTGTACTACAAATTATCTGTAATTCTTATTTCCAAATGCTATTTTATTAAAAGGAGGCTTTTCTTACCTCTGTACTATAATGTTTCAGTTACTGATATTTTGTGAAGACAATCCAGTCCTGTTGCTTTTTCAAAGCTCCATGTATTGGCTCTCTGTACAGTTGCTCTTTTGTCTCCATATATTTTTCTTCCACATGACTTGTGGATTCAGTTTGTTCAATTCTCTTGGGATATTGAATGACATTTCATTAATTTGTAGATTAATATGGGGAAAAAGCCAACTCTTCGAGAAGAAGTCTTAACTAGGTGTATGTTTATCTTCCTAGTTTTATTATTTTTAATTAAACATTTTAATAGGCAATGTGTGCAGAGAAAGTTAAAAGATACGTAGTGAAATATTACTTCTGTTCCAGACTCCCTCCATGGAAACATTCATTACTGTTGACTTCTCTTATATCCTTGCAAAAGTATTCTATGTCTGTTAGTAAACAGGCATTCAGCAAGAACATGAAAGATGTAGCAGGCAGTCTCCAGAGATGGTTGTCACTAGAGACAGATCCAACTTTGCTGGCACCTGGATTGAAAGCTATTTTGAAAACCTTGCTTAAGAAAATGAATATCAAAAGAGGTACCAAAATGGGTAGTTGTTTAAATGAATAAAGAAATGACAATAGATTTGTTTCTTTTAAGTTGCTAAATACTACAAACATCACAAAAATCTAGAAAAACAATACTTTTTAAAAACTGCCTTATTTATAAAGTGCTCTTCTTGACTCTGTGTTAGTTTCCTCATGTAAATGATTTTGCAAGGCATCTTTTTGTTAGAGCAGAAAGCCAACTTCATTTTTAGTTCCACTAGTTAGGATTTATTCAAATGAATGTGAGCCTATACATTTGCATCTCACTGTTGAGTCCAGTTAATACAATGGGCTTAGGGAATATTCCTGGAAGCTGTCCTTCTACTCTGGCAACTTAAGTATATATAACAGTTTTGACAGAATATATCCATGCTTCTCACTGAACCCACTAAAATATGTGTAGCTCAATTTTCCTTGGCTTACTGTGATCTCAGCAATGCCATCAACCAATTCACCATCTACTGTCTTAAGGAGAGGTTAGGGAGGAAGCATTAGCATTCTTAGTCAATTTTACATTAATGTAGCAGCTTGTCTTGGTGGTGCATCCCTGTCATCTTTGTACTCAGGGAAACTGAGGCAAGAAAATTTTGAGTTTAAGGCCAACTTGGACTGAATAGCAAGATTCTTTCTCAAAACAACAAAGAAAGCCACATACAAAAACAATTCAGTAATTTACTGTTTGGTGGTCCCCAACTTTTTGCTATTTCAAATACAGTTCAGGACTATTGTCAATGTATTTATGTAATTGTGTTAGTATATCTGGTGTATTGATCTCATGAGGTAAAATTATTAGATCAACGAATATATGCAGTTTTGATTTTTGTATAGTAGTTGGCTAAATTACCCTACATAGATTACGTCTGTTTTTATCATACCCAAAAACATGTTTGTTTCTCCTGTATTTGTTAGCCTGAGAGGTTCTGGTACCACCTGGAGATGGCATCAGATCCTACAGGTTGGGGGCTCAACTCTATGACGGTCCTTCTCTTCCCCTCCCCCCCCAATTTCTGAGAAGCCAGTCACAAGTCTGGATCTCCAGAACTTCTGACTAACCAGCTTTAAGTTAGGGTTTCCATGACTCCCTCTTGGGATTCCATTAATTTGTTAAAGTGGCTCATAGAACTCAAGGAAACACTCAACTTACACTTATTCATTTATTATAAAAGAAATACTAAGGATATTATGAAAAGCCAGATGGAAAAGATCCATAGGACCAAGTACATGGGTAAGTGTGCCAGAGCTATATGCCTTCTCTGGGAACACCACCCTTAAGGAACACATTGAGCTATCTAGATCGTCAGAACTTTGTCTTTGAGAGTTTTTAATGGATGCTTTATTATATAGATACATTTGATTGTATCCATGACAGTTGGTAATAAAGGCTAGTGCTGAAAATTCTTTTTGGTTCCTATGGCAACCAGTCCTTTCCTGAGGCAGTCAGGGAACTCTCTAAGAGTTGACTCATTAAAACAAAAGAAGCTACCATCTAAGAGACTTGGGAATTTGTATAAGTTAAATGAATACCTAATGCATATTTAACAATATCAAAAATTGAACACACTTAACTCTGATTTAGTGTCATATTTAGGCCTTCTTCTGTGAGCACTTAAATCATGTTTTCTTTGGCTGCTGTGGGTCTGTGTCTGTGTGATTATTAAATATTTTATATGTATAGAATTTATTTGATGTAGAGAATTATTTTGAATCTAGCAATACTATTTTCCAAGTGGTTGTATTGTTTTAACATCACTGAGACTATGCATCTTTTCCTCTGATTTAATGTGCCTCCCTAATCTTAAATACTCAGGACTTTATTTGTGTCTCCTTTCTTTTATGTCCTTTGGTAAAATTTCATAAATTTCTTAAAGGTTTTATAAGTGTCTTTCTTGAGTATACATCTATGAGATTATTTTATAGTTATTTTGAATTACATTTTAAAAAATTTTTCCTCTTTCATATAATACATTCCAACACCCTTCTTCCCTTCCCTTCACTCCTCCCAGCTACCCCCATCTTCCCTATCCTCCAGATTTACCCCTCCCACTCCTACCCTCTGCCTCTCCCCTAGAAAAAGAAGTCTTCCCAAGGTTATTGCTCAAACATGGCACAAGATGGAACAGGTTCAGGCACAATTCCCTGCTTTAAGTTTGGACTAGGCAACCCAATAATGGGGGACAAGGTACTCAAGGATAAGCAAGAAGTTCAGGGATACACACCCCCATTCCAGTCTGTATGAGTTCTTCAAGAGCACCAGGCCAGGCAACCTCAAGACATTTGGGGGACCCAGCAGGTCCACGTCTGCTGCTTCTGTAAGCCCCTAAAAGGGCTGGTCAGTCAACTCCATGGGGTTTGTTCTCCTGGTATCCTTGACCCGTCTGGTCCCAGCATTCTCTCCTCAACTTCTTCCCGGGGTTCCCTGAGCTCTGCATTTTGTTTGTCCCTGAGCCTCTGTACCTGCTCCCTTCACCTCCCATAGGGATCCTCTCTATTGAGGATTGGGTTAGGTACCAATCTATGAGGAGAGCAGGATAACATTTGAAGTTCTCTCCTGACTGTCCAGATTCTAGTTCCTGACCTGCCGTGGAGTATTGGTCATGGCTTAGCTCCTTTAGCATGGAGTTCTGCCCTTCCATTGTCCCAGTGGATCTTGTGGGGAGGACAAGGCAAAGTTTTTGTGGCTGGGATGGTGTCCCAGTCCCACCACTGAAAGCCTTGCCTGGTTACAGGAGATGGCCTGTTTGGGCTCTCTATGCCCCACTACTAGAGGTCTTTGCTAGGGGCTCCATTGATTCTAGTGGGTTTCCACTGTGCTAGGTCTCCCGATTCTCCCCTACAAGTCCTCCAATTCTGGTCATCTCTCCATATATTCTCTCCCTCCATCCCTCTCCCCTGTCCTGGTCCCTGGTTCTATGGATTGCAGCACCTTTGTCCTTTGGTTAACAGTTAATATCCACATATAAGTGAGTACATACCATGTTTGTCTTTCTGGGACTGGGTTACCTCATTCAGGATGATTTTTTTCTAGTTCCTTCCATTTCCTGTAAGGAAATTTCATGTAATCATTCTTTTTAACAGCTGAGTAGTACTCCATTGTGTAAATGTGCCACAGTTTCTTTATCCATTCTTCAGTTGAGGGGCATCTAGCTTTTTTCCAATTTCTGGCTGTTATGAACAAGGTGCTGTAAACATAGTTGAGTAAGTGTCCTTGTGGTAGAATAGAATGTCCTTTAGGTATATGCCCAGGAATGGCGTAGGTTGATTTACAATTTCCTGAGGAATCATCATACTGATTTCCACAGTTGCTGTACAAGTTTGCACTCCCACCAGCGAAGTAGGAGTGTTCTCCTTGCTCCACATCCTCACCAGCATGAGCTGTCCTTTGAGTTATTGATTGTAGCCATTCTGACAGGTGTAAGATGGAATCTCAAGTAGTTTTGATTTGCATTTCCTAGATGGCCAAGGATGTTGAACATTTCCTTAGGTGTTTCACAGCCATTTGAGATTCCTCTTTTGAGAATTCTTTGTTTAGATCTCTGTAAGTTGTTTATCTGATCTTGATTCAATTTTGGTAGGTGGTATCTATAGAGATAATTATCCATTTCTTTTAGATTTTCCAATTTTGTAGAGCTCAGGTTTTTAAAGTATGACCTAATGATTCTTTGGATTTCCTTGGTGTCTGTAGTTACATCCCATTTTTTTTTTTTTCTGATTTTGTTGATTTGAATATTCTCACTCTGTCTTCTAATTAGTTTGGATAAGAGTTTGTCTATCTTGTTGATTTTTCTCAAAGAACCAGCTCTTCGTTTCATTGATTCTTTGAATTGTTCTTGTTTTTTCTGTTTTATTGATTTCAGCCTCAGTTCGATTATTTCTTGCCATCTACTTCTCTTGAGTGTGCTTGCTTCTTTTTCGTTCTAGGGCTTTCAGAAGTGCTCTTAATTTGCTAGTATGTGATGTTTCTACTCTTTTCTGGTAGGCACTTTGTGTTATGAATATTCCTCTTAGCATCGCTTTCATTGTGTCCCATAAGTTTGGGTATGTTGTGGAGTCATTTTCATTGAATTCTATAAAGTTTTTAATTTCTTTATTTCTGTTTTGACCTAGTTATCATTTAGTAAAGAGTTGTTCAGTTTCCATGAATTTGTAGGCCTTCTGTTATTGATGTTGTTGTTGTTGAAGTCCAGCTTTAATCCATGGTGGTCTGATAGGATGCAGGCGGTTATTTCAAATTTTCTTGTATTTATTGAAGCTTGCTTTGTGGTCGAGAATGTAGTCAGTTTTGGAGAAGGTTCTGTGAGGTGATGAGAAAAAGGTATATTCTTTTTGTGTGTGGGTGAAATGTTCTATAAATATCTGTTACATCCATTTGGTTTATAATATCTGTTAGTGTCAGCATTTCTCTGTTTAGTTTTTGTCTGGATGACCTGTCAGTTAGTGAGAGTGGAGTACTGAAATCTCCCACTATCAGTGTGTGAGAGTAAATGTGTGTTTTTAGCTTTAGTAATGTTTCTTTTACAAATATGGGAGCCTTTCTACAAATATGGGGCATAGATGTTAAGAATTGAAATGTCATCTTGGGGGATTTTTCCTTTAATGAGTATGAAGTGTCCTTCCCCATCTCTTTTGATTAATTCAGGTTTGAGGTCTATTTTGTTGGATATAGAATGGCTACACCAGCTTGTTTTTTAGGCCCAGTTGCTTGGTAAATCTTTTTCCAACGCTTTACTCTGAGGTAATGTTTATCTTTGAGGTTGAGGTGTGTTCCTCATAAGCAACAGATGGCTGGATTCTTATTTTTTAATCCATTCTGTTAGTCCATGTCTTTTTTATTGGGGAATTGAGACCATTAGTGTTGAGAGATATCAATGACCAATAATTGTTCAGTCCTGTTATTTTGTAGTTGTTTTTAGTTGGTGTGTGTGTGTGTGTGTGTAGTAGTAGTAGTAGTAGTAGTAGTAGTAGCAGTAATAGTAGTTCGCTGCTGGGTGGCTCAGTATGGAAGACATGGAGGCACATTTTATAACTGCAAATCCTACCAGACCTCAGCAGAGGGAGCCATCATCTTGGTGGAACTCTAAGCATCTCTGCTCAGGTGTTTTATTGATTCAGAACTCCTTAGTTTGATACCATGTGCAAATCATAAGCAATTAAACATCCCCCACAGAAATCCAACTCCTATAGACATACAAAACACCAATACCTAAATAGCCCCTCACCCAACAGTGCACAAACAATTTCAAACATAACTAAAAATAAACTTTCTCAACATTTCCCCTTTTTTGTATTAAAAACAAAATGCTTTACCTTTACAACACAATTTAACACTATACTAGCAAAACTATTTACAAGAACAGTCACGAAGTTTGCTAATGCACAGAACCAAATGAAACCAAACATCTGTCAAGCTCTTCACAATGTCTTTGAACAGTAGACAAACATTATCGGTGTCCAATTATTTGTAATTCACTCACGATCTTCTGGGCTCCTCCAGAGGGCTTGGATTACTTGTCTGGTTCTGCCCTTTGCAGCACACACAGTTTGTCCTCCAGGCTCTGGCTGGCTCACACCACTGCTGCTGCTCCTGTTCTTGGTGGTCATCCTATGGAATGGGTATCTCAAAAACTGCTGGGGTCCTTTGCTGCAACTGGGCTGCACTTTCACTAATAGCCTCTCATGGGCTCTTCATGATGCTAAGCCTCAACTTCTCTGCATGACCCCTTCAGTCTGGGCCTTCAACTGCTACTTTGGCTGCACCTTCACTGATGGTCTCTCTTGGCCTCCTACAGTGCCAAGCCTCAGCTGCTGTCTAAAGATTCCTTCATGCCTTCAAAACCAACACCAGCTGGGTGACTCTTACTGTAGTCCCAAGTTCAGCTACCCGCACAAGATGCTACCCTGGCCAGTTCTGGAAAATAGTTTCTGTGTGCTGACCCTTAGGAAATACTTTCCAGATTTTTAGAGTCTGGTTTGCTGGAAAAATAACTGGTCCTTGTTTATAGGAAGAGTTCCCTCATGGTACAGTTACCGCTTATATACAGGTTTGCAGGGAAAAAAAAAAACTGTTCAGTTCAACTAAGTGGATTTTTGGCTCCAAGCTGCGGCTTCCACAATAGTAGGGGGTTCTGGGCCAGTGGGAAAAATATCTGGCTGAAAAGTCCTGAGGGTTTGGCATTTCCCTCTGCCACCACTACTGAAAAACTTGGGACTCTTCCATAGATCTCAAACACAACATCTTGAGCTTCACACATATACAACACAGCTATGAGAAAAGTCAGTTTGTAAAATAGCATGTTACCACCAGCAGCAGAAAGGAGCAACAGCTCCATGATCAAGAAAAGCAGTAATAACTTTACTTTTCCATGCTTCCAGCTGAATTCTTTATCTCTAAGGGCCTCCATTCTGTGGCTCTCACCTTGGAGCTTTTTTCCTCATTTACAACTTTCTTTTATAGACCTTTCCTTTCTCACTGTCTTCATTTAGGAGACTTCTACTCACTATTTTTGCAAATATGTAATTTATGTCCTCTAGGAGCTGTCCTGAGTGTACTTTACCAGACACTCTGAGGTCTGGAGTTTCTTTCTCTTCTTCATCTCCACACTGGATTAGCTGGCATGATGTCCTGCCCCATGTTGGGTGCCATTTGTAGTAGTTTGCTGCTGTGGTGTCTCACCAAAGAAGACAAGGAGACATTCTCATAGGTGGAAACTCTACCAGACTTCAGCAGAGGGAACCGCCATCCTGGCAAGAGTTGTCCTGGACTGTGGAACCCCGAGAGTCTCCACTCAGGTGTTTTATTGATTCAGAACTCCTTAGGTGTTCTATTGATACCTTGTTCAAATCATAAGCAATTAAACATTCCCCACAGAAAAATCTAACACCTGCAGACAATACAAAATGCCAAGACCTAGATAGCCAAGACCTAACAATGCATAAAACAATTTCAGACATAACTAAAAATAAACTTCCCCAATGTGTGTGTGCGTGTGCATGTGTGCACGTGTGTGTGTATGTTTCCCTTCTGTTGATTATGATGGTGTGAGATTATTTATTTCTTGTGTTTTCCTGATGGTAGTTAACCTCCTGGGTTGCAGTTTTTCTTCTAGTATCTTCTGTAGGGTAGGATTTGTAGATAGATACTGTTTGAATTAGCATTTATCATGAAATATTTTGTTTTCTCCATTTATGATAATTGAGAGTTTTGCTGAGTATAGTAGTCTGGGCTGGCATTTGTATTCCTTTAGAGTCTGTAATATTTCTGACCAGGTCCTTTTGGCTTTTAGGGTCTCCATTGAGAAGTTGCGTATAATTCTAATAGATTTGCCTTTGTATGTTACTTGTTTTTCTCTTGCAGTTTTTGGTATTTTTTCTTCATTCTGTAAGTTTAGTGCTTTGATTATTATGTGGTGAGGGGACTTTTCTGATTCAGTCTATTTGTTGTTCTATAAGCTTCTTGTACTTTTATAGGTCTCTCTTTTTTTGGAAAGAGGTTTGGAAAATTTTCTTCATTGATCTTGTTGAAAATATTTTCTGGGCTTTTGAGCTAATAATCCTTTTCTCTCTCTATTCCTATCATTCTAATGTTTGGTCTTTTCATAGTATCCCAGATTTCCTGGATGTTTTGTGTCAGTAATTTTTTGGATTTAATATTTTTATCTCTTTCATCTATAGTATCTTTAACTCCTGTGATTTTCTCTTCCATCTCTTGCATTCTATTGCTGTAGCTTGCCTCTGTAGTTCCTGATCACTTTTCTAGGTTTTTCATTTCCAAGATTCCCTCAGTTTGTGTTTTCTTTATGGTTTCTATTTCCATTTTCAGGTCTTGGACAGTTTTGTTTGTTTCCTTCCATTGTTTGTTTGCTTTTTCTTGGTTTTCTTTCAGGGATTGATTAATTTATTCTAATTGTTTGTATTTTCCTGTGTTTCTTTGAGTTTATTCAGTTCCTCCAATTGTTTGGTTTTCTTTTCATTGATTTCATTTCCTCTTAAGGACTTTTATTATCTTCATAAAATTGGTTGTAAGATCTTTTTCTTCTGCTTCGCATGTGTTAAGAGTGTTCAGGGATTTTTGTAGAAGGGCAGTTGGGCTCAGTGGTGCCAAATGGATTTGATTGTTGATTGTGTTCTTACGCTTGTGTTTGGGCATTTGGGCATTGGATGATTCTAGGTTTAGGTACTAAATTATTTTTTCTTTTATTGAATGAGTGTCTTGTTCCTCAGTTTCTTTTTTTTTTTTGCTCTCATTTTCTGTTCTTTGTGGCCTCTTGTTAAGCAGGGAGTCTTTGCCCAGGCTGGAGGCTGAGATACAGAGCTTACAGGCTTCCTACCTGTTCTTCTGGTTGGCTGCCTTGTCTCCTTCTGGTGTGTGGGGGTGTGTGGCCTAGTTGGTATCTGGAACTTGGGTGGGTAGCAGCAGTGGAAAAGGTTAATACTGGTGGTGGGAAGATGGCAGTGGGTTGGGGTTTGGGAGACAGGCTGTTCTAGTGGGAAGATTGAGCGAGCAGTTTTCCTCCCTGTGCTTCTCTTGGTTGCCTTGTTGTGCTCTAGTGTGGGGAATGTCTGCCCAAGTTGGTATGTGGGATTCTGCAAACAGCCTAGGAGGGGTTAGAGGGAGTGGATGTGGGTAAATGGCTGTGGATTGGGGTTTGTAGGGACAGGGTGTTCTGGTGGGATGACTAGGTGAGGAGTCTGCATACCTTTTCTTCTGATGGCTGGAGTTGCAGTCCGATGCAGAAGATGTCTGCCTAAGTAGGTCATGAATTATATTTTTAATATAATTTATTACATTTACATTATTATATTTTGGTTGGTTGTACATATAAATGACAATAAAAATATGTTAATTGCTTACTCTGTTTGCCAAATTTTTATATTTAGTCCTAATGGATTTTCAGTCTATTTTTCTGACATTCCTTTTCTTTTAAAAATTATGTAAGTACCACAATATCAACATTAAAGAATCAAATATAACAGCAATAAGTATCTTCCTTTATTGTCCTTTCCCCTCTCTTCTTCCTCAGAGGATGACTTTTGTTATCAGTTTAGTATTCATATTTCTAGATTTTTTAAAAAAGCATTTATATCCATATATACCTAGAAATAGACATTTCGAATAGAATAGTGTAGTTTTCTCTGCATATGCCTTTTAACTTTTGTCTTTAGAATTTTCCATCTTTGTACATACAGGACTAGAATCAGGTTTTAAATGCCAAAACTTGGTGCATATGAAAATTTAATGGGCATGCCAGTCACCTAGAGATCTGGATAAAGCACTGATACTGATACAGAGGACTTGAGGTGGAGGCAGAGGTTCCATTTTCTTGGCCAGTTCTCTGAGGGTGCCAGAGCTACCATTCTATACTACACTTTGACTAGGAAGGCTGTGGCATATGCATCAACTAGACATTTCATGGTTTGTGTAATTATCATTCCTAATAATAACTGAATAATTTTTCCTTCAATACAATAATGCACATTAGGATTTTTCTGAGACCTTCTTGGATGTTACTCTAATAGGAAGTCATTGTAAATGGTGTATTGGAGAAAAGGCTGTCCTCTAACCCTATCCCTGCATTTATGCCTTTTGTTTTTCTTATTTCCTTGGATTAGCTGTCACCTCAAATAAGATTTTAAATAGTCTTATGGATATTGAATCTCTGGTGGAAATACAGAATTAGTATAGCCTTTTTTTTTTTTTAATTTTTATATATGGAAACTCCTGACCTAGTTTAGAAATTTTCTAAATTTCATTTAGAAATCTATTCTTCTGAAACTATTGTATTAAGAATGTTTATTACAGTTACCTGTAGTAGAAGAGTCAAAGATAATCTTAAATGTCCATGAAGAGAAGGATGATTAAATAAATTGTGACATAGTTATATTGTGCTACTGTTCAAACAGAGATGACGGTTTATGTATTGATGTAAAATTATTAAGAGAGGGACACAAATTTCAGAAAAACATGATCCCATCTATACTGTAAAAAATTTAAAAAAGGTATGTGATGTCTGTTAAGTACACAGAAAAAAGATTTAGGCGAAACTAGCATAAAAGCATCAAATCCTTAAGAAACTTAGCTATTCTTGGGAAAAAAAATTCTTGCCATGACCATCTAATTCTCTAATAGTGCTGGTTAGTGGAATTTCAGCTAATATTCACTGATTACCTGTTACAGGTTAATTTAGATACTATGTTTTCAATTGTAAGATGAGGCAGTGAGGGGCAGAGAATAGAAAAAAATGGGCCCATGGAGTCAGTGCCTCTTTAAGGAAATGCTTTTAATTAAGATTTGCAAGATGGCTACTTGCTTGCTAAATTGGGAGGGATGGGCTAGGGAGAAGGAGTGAGAATGGAATTGATAAGTATGGGCATGAGAAAAGGACAAGATATTAAAGACTGGTGACAATTTCATGGTAAGGTCCCTGCAGGATTGATGTCCCCTGTTTTTCTTGGAATACCGGAAAATCTATACCTTTGGTGCAAGGGAAAACTTGCTCTGGGAATGATGTGTGTGTGTGTGTGTGTGTGTGTGTGTATGTGTGTGTGTGTGTGTGTGTGAGAGAGAGAGAGAGAGAGAGAGAGAGAGAGAGAGAGATTTCTAATGTATTTTTGCTTTGTTAGTACAGCCAGTACCTATAGCAGATTTTCAATTCTGTTGTTAAACAAAATCTCTAAAAGGATTTCAAACTTAAATGCTTGGGAGAGGTTCTGTCTATTGTCAATTGCTTTTTAAGGATTTGGATGCCAATTTATGAGTTGTAGAAAAAGCTTAAGAACATCAAGTGTACAGTTTAACATAAATGGACAATTTTTTTTCTATTTAAAGAACCCTATGAGAATTTCAGTACTAAAGAATTAAAAATCAAACTGTGGAAACACCAGCATTTGAGAGATGATGTAAATGAAAACCGTTACCTTCCAAATTACAGCATAATGAAGCAACCTTGAAACTTCTTTGTTGGCTGGCACAATACTGTTTTCTGTTTGAATTGTGTGGCAGTTTCCAGCATTATTTGACAGTGGTGGAATTAAGTTATGTTTTTAGCAAAAGAATATTGGAAGCATAATGTTTGTTTTAGTATTACCATTCTGCTTATGTATTACTCTTGTTATTATGGTGGTATTAGAAGGGATAGGGAGCAGTCAAAGAGAATCTGAAAAATATAAAATACATAATCTTCCATTACAATACTTATTTTCTTATGATAATTGATTAATTTTTTTCTGATTATCTGCTTAACTTCTTAACCACAAACATCTGCTCTTGCATATTTAATTTGTGTGAATATTATATATAGAGTAGTTAACATCTAGAGGTTT
This sequence comes from Cricetomys ansorgei, assembly GCA_026225945.1. Taxonomy (NCBI): domain Eukaryota; kingdom Metazoa; phylum Chordata; class Mammalia; order Rodentia; family Nesomyidae; genus Cricetomys; species Cricetomys ansorgei. The sequence goes on along the minus strand of JAMJFZ010004023.1, from coordinate 12,379,759 downwards.
TCCTTTATAATTCATGAAAGGGAAATGTAAATGGTAAACACTTTATAATTTTCTTCTAATAACCTTTTAAAGTCTGTTTACTGAGAATGTATACTAAAATTATTAATTTAAAAACCAATTTTGCTGTGTTTTGCAGAATTAATTGCTTTACTTTAGGGGAGGGTTCCCCAGTACTATCTATGGGCTCAAGGAATATATCAGTTCCTCTTAGTTAATAGTACAAGCTTTGAAAGTAGAAAAAAAAATTAGCGTGTTATCGTTTATAATTTGAAGGAGAGAGGCAAGTTGCTTTAAAAGAAAAAAAAAGTGAGGATAAACCATACATTTTTAAAATTGTTACTTATGGAAAGAACTACAAGGCCAGGTGAGGCCAAGATGGAAGCTGGACTTAATTGGGTGTACATTGTATAGATATAAATTTTTGCCAAGTGATTTCTGAGGGTTGAAAATAAAATTAAACAAATGTTTCAAAATATGTATCTAGTTGGCAGAGTAAAGCCACATGGAAAGGACAGCTTAAATTGAAAGTTAGTCAAATAAATATGAAATAGTAATTGGACTATATATTCCTAGTGGAGTATGTTTTAAGGACAAATAGTGTTATTCTGACACTAAGGAGCTATAAAATGTTAATTATGTTAGTGTTAATTTTTAGTAGAAGAAAAAGGAGTTACAGATGTTAGAGTTAAAAAGATTCATTTAAATTTTGTTGACATGAATTTAATTGAAAATTTTAATAGAAAATCAATGTACATAATTGCTGATTTTTATCACTAAAAAGAGTATGAAAATAGTGATCAGAAAATACTGAAAGACCATCAGTAAGGTCATGACAGGAAGGACAGTTGTGTATCCAACAGGTCCAGGCTTCCTCCATTGATAAAGAAATGCTAGTGTCAAATCATAGGAACAATAACCTCAGTGAGTTAAACAAACCAAATACTTTTTTGAAGCTAGAACTCACTATGATGCTTTTATAAGGACCTCAAACATTAAAGAGATCGTTCCCACACAAGACTGTTGTTTATTCTTTCTTGGGAGAGAACATAGCTATTACTCAAAGACAGAACTGTTAGCCAAAGATAATCCACTTGAAATTGCCTGCTTAGATGCTATAGACTAGTGGTTCTCAACCTTCCTAATGCTGTGACCCTTTAATACAGTTCCTCATATTGTGGTGACCCCAATTATAAAGTTACTTTCATTGCTTCTTCATAACTTTTTGCTACCCGAATCGTAATGTTAGTGTCTGATATGCAGATGGTCTTAGGCAACCCCTGCAAAAGGATTGTTCAACCCCTAAAGAAGTGACAACTTACAGGTTGAGAACCACTGCTACAGACCTTAACTGGCCCTCAGAAAGCCACTTGGGATACTATGAGCCTGTCTGATAATGAACAAAAAAGATGACCATTGATGTATTGTGAACTTGAGCTGCATTCTAGATCCTGTCTACCAGGATGCTGTGGACCAGAGCTGGTGTATAGAAAACTACGTATTAGAGTAAGCTAGAGAAACTTTTGGAGGGCAATATAATTGCATCTCTTGTAGACCTTCAAGAAACCATGGCATAGAAGGGAAGAAAGTGTACACTCCAACCTGAACAAAGCACCCCTGGCAAATATCCATTCCTATAACTACAAAGAATGATGGCTTTGCAGCTGAGAAGCCATTCATAACTGACAGTTTATGAAAAAATTTTGTATAGAGAAGAAAATTGTAAACACAAATGATTGAAAAATGGTTGACCGAGTACCTGTATAGATTACTCACAAAAGAGTAAATTTAAATTTTCATCAGTGCTGAATCCCTGACACACACTAACCAAGTTCCATAGTGACAACACCAGTCAACATAATAATGTGGATTGGGGAAATTTCACAAGGCCACCGCCCTTTAATGAAGAGCTACAAGCAATCAGTGGCAGCAGAGAGACATTAGTTTTCTTCAAGGGCAAGCTTCCTGATAGGTTATCCAGTCCTAAGTGGTCAGCACTAAACACATTGTGTATATGTATGTATGTATGTGTGTATATGTATGTATACATACTAAATGGGTTTGCTAAGATGGATATATTGTGTAAGTATATATGCATGTATGTATAATAATAATTATAGAAAAAGATGAATTTGAGAGAGTGTGTGTGTTGGGTGTAAACACAGGAGTGGAGAGAGGGAGGGTGCTGTAAATACAATACTCATATATAAAAGTCTCAGAAAAAAAAAAATAGAGGTTAAGTTTAAATAGCCAGTATTTGGAAGGATGGGCACTATTTGTAAATTTTCCTAATTTTATTTTACTGTACAGACTTCTGTACAGTTTTCTGGAACTTATCTCATGGCAGATGCATGTAATTTCTTAAGATTGTACCTTTCTTCCCTCTTCTAGAGTGGTTCTGCTTGCTTGGTATTCTACCTGATCTCAGTGGTCTCATTCTTCATTTACCAAAGTTACAGAGCTAGTTAGTACTTCTTGCCAGGTCTGCCACTCTGTAACCTTGCAATAGGCAAGGGAAAAATTTGAAAACAGAAGATCAGATTGAAAATGAAATAAAATAGTATTCACAGACAAAATGATTGATCAACATAAACAATCCCCCAGAATGTTTGTAGAACAGCTGATAGAACTCATGAATATATTTAGTATAGCCACTGGATAAAGAAAATAAATAAGTATACACAAGTCAAATATACCCCTAGATACCAATAATAAATGATTGGGAATTACACTTTTTAAATTTGCTTACAAAATAGTTTCCTTATGGCATTTTCTTACTTGCTTAGCTTTGGTTGACCCCACACCTCATTGCTCCCTGTCCTTCTTAAACCTTCTGTCCCTAATATTCCTCTTCCACTTTCAAATCACATGGAACCTATTACGCTTTTAATACTCTCTTAAGGCTTTTTTTATTTCCTCTCATGGGTCCCTTTTGGAAATAAAACTTTTTTTTTTTTAAGCTAGAGATATGGATCAATTGAGAATCATGCATGAGACCCCAATTTTGATCTCCAGCACCAAAAAAGTTTGAAATGTTTAGGAATACCTAACAAAATATAAATAAAATTCACTTTGATAAAACATTATCAAAGAATGAAAGTTCAGTTGACAGGTCAACATAAATTAAGCAAACCCCAATCAAAATCTCAGCAGACTGGGCATACGTTAGCACATTTGCTATTGTTTAATAGAACTAGCCTGTAGTGAAGCTCCTTGCTCTGTGATATAGGGGTTCTTTGCCATTCAGAAATTTCAAAGAGGCAGTACTGAACCCTTGTCAAGGATGTTAGGAAATCACAGCATTAGGTAAATTGCGTTTAATATCCTACTTGGCTCATCTTTTGAGTCTATTATAAGTCAATAATGTAAATCTTTAGGAGAAGAAGAGAAGGAGATGCTAAAATATTGAATGTTTCAAAGCATCTATCTCTCTCCTAAAGATCCTTTCATTTACCCTCCTTCCTATTTTTAAAAACCATTTCATGTAATAAATGATGTTGATAGTTAGGAGCTAGTTACATGAATGAGCTCTTTAAAGATTTTGCCATGACACTTTGTTGTTATTCATTAAGCTAACTGAAAAAAAAAAAAAAAGAACATGAGTCTTTTCCGACTCTTACGGGTTTTAATTATGCCTCTTCCAAATAGTATAAATCTTGGGAAAATAGTTTTAGGACTATTGTTAGTTTTCTTATGTTCAGGTTCATCAGTTTGGTTAGCCTAGTAAATATTCCTCAGTGAATAACTAGGAAAACTCAAATTAATTTTTACAACAGTTAATTCTACCAGACATTTCTCTCTCTCTTTTTTTTTTCTTTTTAGTGTTGGGATGTTGTTGTTAACATATTTTATTTTTAGAATTTCATAATGTATTTAATGTATTTTATCAAACCCACTCCATTTCTCCCTCCAATTCCTTCCTTATTTCCTCCACCATTTACCCCTCCCAACTTTATTTGCTCTTTTTTAAAACCTACTGAGACTACTTGGTGCTGCCTGTATGTTCATGAATGTAAGTTGATCCACTGGAGCATGGGTGGCCTCTCAGGGACCACATCCCTTAAGAACAGTAACACTCCTTTTCATAGTAGCCATCAATTGGCAATTGCTTCTCAGCTAGTCCTAGGACTTCATGAACCTCTCTCCCCCATTCATGTTGGAATATTGGCTTGCTTGATCTTGTACAGGTCTTGTGCATGCAGTTACAAGTTTGCAGTGGCCCAATCATGTCTAAAAAATACTGTTTCCATGTAGAGGTCCACTATCTCTGGTTCTTAAAATATTTCAACCCTGTATTAGTCAGAGTCCTCTAAAAGGAACAGAACTGATAGAATTAATATATATTAGAAGGGATTTTATTAGAATAGTTTACAGTTTACAAGTAGTCCAATAATGACTGTCTTTCAGAGGACAGGCCAAGGACCTATTAATTGTTCAGTCTAGGAGGCTGTATGCCTGAGATGATCTTCATTCTGAGTTAGAATCCCAAAGAAATAAGTTCTAATATGAAGGAATGCCTCAGCAACAGGATAGATGAACTTGCCAGCAAGAATGAGGGCAAGCAGGCAAAAAACAAAAGCTTCTTTCCTCCATGTTCCTTTATGTTTCACTAGAAGAAGGTTTGACTCAGATTTAGGGTGCGTCTTACCACCTCAAATGATCCAGTCAAGAAAGTCTCTCAGGTGTGCCCAGCTCCTTTGATATTAATTGATTCCAAGTGTAGTTTACAATCAAGATTAGCCATCACACACCATTTATTCCAGGATGGTTCCTGAGCCCTGTGGGTGTGTATATGATTAGGTGTTTAGGCATCGTGGCAAGAGCTTTAGATTCAGACTCCATCTTAGTTGGCTTAAGTTTAAGTTTCTCCTAGCAAGATAAAGTCAAAGTTCAAGTTTCTGTTGACCAATGGAACAAGAAAATAACCTGTTCTTTAACCCCTGAGCTGCCAAGGTAACAAGGAACATAACATATTGCCCTCACTAGCCAATAGAAATAAAGGTTAGTTGCTTGGCTAATCTGGGAAAACACCTGTTTTGCATTTTTTTTCCTTTATTAGCTGTATGAAATTCATTCTCAACAGCTCTCACACCATCTATGTATGGGTATGTGATTGCTCCTGATGCAACAGGATCCTGGTGCACCAGTATGTGTCTTTTTTATCCTTTTGCTAAATAAATCTTGCTTTAAAATATATTCTGTGTGTGAGAGTTACTGTCCAGTCACAGATCCTAACAATAGATGTTCCATTTAGAGCTGAGCACCCCATATTCTTTCATTCTCTGTACATTGACATTGTTGTGCATCCCTGTATTGATCACCATCTGTTGCAAAAAAGAACAAAAAAAAAAAAAACTTCCTTAAGGGGAGTTGAGAGACAGTAGTCTGTGCATATAATGATAAGCGTTTAGGGAATAGTTTCTTACTGTGTTCATTCAGCAGAATAATAGTAGTATATTCTTTCCTAGGACGTATGGTCTAGCCAGCCATGAGTTTAGGCCTCAGTTAATAGTCATCTTGTGGAGCAGGATTTAGATCCAATCAGAAAGTGATTGGTTGTTCCCATAAACATCTTTGTTGCTATTGGACCAGTATGTATATCTTGCCAGGCTAATTGTCATTGTAGCTCACAGAGTTCACAATTATTGATTACTTTGTTGTAATTGTTACTTTTCTCTCTTAACAACATGCGTATAACTTTCCACTGCTATGAAACCTAGCCTGTAGGAGAAAGCTTCTAGGTTGGGGTGCCAGCTCAATTTCTCAATGTGCTATGACTCAAGTATGTAGTGTCTTCAGTAATAAGGTTTTACCACCAAGTTCTGGAGAGTAAGCAATGGCAGTAACCTGTAATGTTTTGAGGATCCCACTGACCAACAGCTAGAAGAGAGGTAACTGTGGTATCTGGAAGAGGCATTGTCCCCTTGATGTAGAGTAACACTATTCAAATTCCTTTTATATGTATGTATGTGTACACATGTGTATATGTATTATAAAGCTTCTACAGTAGTAGGTTCCCATATGGGTTTTTTGAAAAGTCTTTTTTGTTATTGTTTTTGGTTTTTGGTTTTTGGTTTTTCAAGACAAGATTTCTCTGTTGTAACTCTGGCTGTCTTGGAACTCATTCTCTAGATCAGGCTGGCCTTAAACTCACAACGATCCTCCTGCCTCTGCTTCCCTAGTGCTGGTATTAAAGGCATGTACCACCACTGCCCAGACACATATGGCTTTTAAAAAAAATCTTTCACATCAGTTATCCCTCCCAATACTCCCTCCTCTACCTTATCTTCTCATTCCCCACCCCATTAAATCCTTCTTGTTCTGTTTTCCCCCTTTTCCATACCACCTGTGTTCTAACCCATTCCCTTGAAACCCTTCCACTTATGACTCTTTACTAAGTTTCCTGACTTCTGTGGCATTCTAATTTAAACACATATAGCTAATATCTCATGCTTCAAAGCCTCCATCCATGAAGAGAACATGTGACACTTGTCTTTCTAGGTCTGGGTTACCTATCTCAGAATGATTCATTTCAGGTTCATCTATTTACCTGTGAATTTAAAATTTTACTTTTCTTTATTGTTGAATAATACTCTATCAGGCAATTAATTTGTAAGGCAACTGTACTGTTAGCATTTTAAATATATAGTTGCATGATTTTATGAAAATAGCAAATACTGTGAATTCTATGGTCTACAAATTTGTTGGTATGTGAATAGCTACCTATTTTTACTTTCATTGATATCTTTCCTTTATATTTTAAAGCTCCACCTGAATTCTTGAAACAACCTTCTAACATATATGCTCACGAATCCATGGATATTGTATTTGAATGTGAAGTGACTGGGAAACCAACTCCAACTGTGAAATGGGTCAAGAATGGGGATGTGGTTATCCCGAGTGATTACTTTAAAATTGTAGTAAGTATTTCAAAGGAGTACATTTATTTCTTAAAACTTTTTCCTGTTTTTAAATGTAATCACCAAAAGCTGTATTATATACACCAACCTAAATTACAGCAAATGAAGAAATAGAAAGGTTATAGGAAAAAAATCATAGAACATTATTTTTTGGCTGTAGAGGAAGCTAAGCTTAGAAGTATTTTGGTAGTTTAGATGAGGTCACATGATAAATCAGTGGATGAACTAAGCTTAGAGCCAGCTACAGTCTGGTACTTTTAAATGTAGCTATCAGTATTTCCTGAGAAATACAATGTGTGTATGTACATGTGTTCCTCATTGCCTTCACAACTGCATTCAAGGAGCAGCACTCTCCACCCCACCTTCCTCCCTCCCGTCCTTTCTCCATTCTCTCTTCTCTCTCTTCTCTCCTCTCTCCTCACCCTGCAGGGTTTCACTATGTAGCCCTGGCTGTCCTGGAATTAACTATGTAGACCAGGTTGATCTGGAACTCACAGAAATCCACCTACCTGTGCTTCCTGAGTGCTAGAATTAAAGACATGTGCTACAACATCCAGCTCTCTTATGGAGAGTATGGAAAGTATGGAAAGATGATCATTTTGAAAAACTTATCAGTTAATTATATAACAAACTATACAAAATTTAACCAAAAAAGTCATAAATTAATGCACATACTCTTCAAAGTAAGAATGGTCCCTTGCTAATAGTTTTAACAACAAAATCCTTTTAGAAAATGAGTGCATCATCAAATAGTACCCTTTAATTTAATTTGCAGGTATTAGTTAAACGAATTTTCAAAGTAGATACAAGCAAGGCATGGTGATACTTGTCTGTAATTCCAGCCTTCAGGAGGTAGAGGCAGGAAGATAATGAGCTTGAGGCCAGACTAGGTTACTCATTGAGACTGTCTCAAAACCATAACTATAAAAGCAAAAACTGTTACATGTGGGGCTGGATTGATATCTCAGGCTGTAAAGTACTTGCCATGTAAGCATGAAATCTCCAGAAGAAACCCTCATAAAAGACCTTGAGTTAAAATGCCTACACTGTGGAGATGGAGACAAGTGGCTCCCAGAGGCTCATTGGCCAGCTAGCCTAATCTGTCAGTGAGTTCCAGAGCCCAGTGTGAGGAAAAAATGTTAAATGTATTTAAGATTCTTCATCAGAATTGTTTTTTACTTTGTATGTATTAGAAATATAGTAAACATGTACTATCTTATCTACTAATATTATCATTATCTAATATCCTATTAATATTATTTAGGTTTAGGTAATAAAATTAGGTATAATAAATTTAGGTAAACTTATTAGGTAATAAGTATTAAAGGCATACCTTAAGGTCTTTATACAATTCTTTTAAAATATTTTATTTTTTTAATTTTATGTACATTGTTGTTTTGCCTGTATGTATGTCTGTGTGAGGGTGTCAGATCCCCTGAAACAGGAGTTCAGACAGTTGTGAGCTGCCATATGGGTGCTGGAAATTGAACCCAGATCCTCTGAAAGAGCACCTAGTGCTCTTAACCACTTTGCCATCTCTACAGCCCTGATAATTCTTATTTAAAAGCTCAGAAATAATTATAGCGTTTTAAAGAGTCTGTCATTTTACAAATTCATCATACAAGTAATTATTTTTTTGTGGGAATGTATTTTCTATTTTTGAAATATATAATTTCATGTTAGCAAAAAGTAGTTTGTGAGTATTTAACATTAAGAAACAATCTATTGTGGTTAAATTAACATTTATTATTTTATTTACATACTGGTTTTTAAAATTAAAAGTAACATTTATGTTAATAACAATATTTCTTCCTTCTCCTTGAGAACATATACATGATATTTTAAACTCATGTTTATTAACCAGGTCATAAAATTTTATGTATGTTTTTCTTCCTTAGAAGGAACATAATCTTCAAGTTTTGGGTCTGGTGAAATCAGATGAAGGGTTCTATCAATGCATTGCTGAGAATGATGTTGGAAATGCACAAGCTGGAGCCCAGCTGATAATCCTTGAACATGGTAAGAGGGGAGCAGCAGTGAGCTGAGCGAGGCTCGTACTGGAGGCATTGTTACTCCAGGACACCTTGTGATTGCTAGCTTGCTTGGTAAAGCTCATCATGTGGCATAACTGTAATAAAAAGAACAGTCTAAATCATTTCCATCACTTAAAATTATTTAGAGGGGCTTAGCAGTTAAGAGTACTGGCTGCTCTTTCAGAAGACCCAGGTTCAATTCCCAGTGTTCACATGGTGACTCACAACCACCTGTGACTACAGTTCCAGAAGATCTGATGTCCTCTGGTCTCCTTGGGTACCACATGTGCTGCACGTACATACATTCAGACAAACCACTCTTACACATAAAAAAAAAAAAAAAAAAAAAAAAAAAACTAAAGAAAAAGTATTTAAAAAATAAAATTACTTAGAGATACATTTTCAGATAATGTTTAAAAGTTAATATTAAGAAAAAAAATGAAAAAGTCCTACACAAGTAAGCATTTATCAGAATCCATTTGTGTTAAGCTCTCAACTGTATTTCTGCCTTACAAGGAAAGCTTGTTAATGTTTACTTTGTACTAAATTTATGTTGTTTTTTCCAAAATAAAGTTAGTATGCCTTTTCTGGTTATCATAAACATGTCTGTTTATTATAACAAAATAAGTTCAGTCAGTATTGAAAAATAGAAAGTGTAGCAGAGTCAAGTCAGGGTAAACCACTGGAAGAATGATAATCAAACTGCAAAAATTGAAGAGGAAAGCAAGTTAAAGTAGAATTATGCAAGTTGAGTATGGCAGTATATGCAGCGGAGCGGCTGAGGCAAGAGAATTGTGAGTTCAAGGCCAGCTGGACTGTACAGCAAGAGCCTGCCTCAAGAGGGCAGGGGTGAAGACAGAGAACCAGCTCCCCTCACTGTAAGAAAACCTGATGCTGAATCAACACTAATCTGCAAGCTGAGTTAATAAAGCCAAGTAATGTAAATTCCAAGAAGGACAAGCTTCCCTCTCTCACAGCCCAAATGTTGGGTGAATTATTTTATCTTTAGCTTACCACCTGGGTAAAGCTTTAAATTTTAACTAATTCTTAAAGGCCAAGTATATACTGTTTGGAATATATGGAGGACTCAAGGGAGATCATGCTTACTTGCAGATAAAATTTTCCTGGTGTTCCACAGAGTATTCCCAGTTGAGAAGAAACTCAGAATAAGTAGATCAAAGTTGTCTTTCGGGTCTAGAAATGAAGGGTGCATTGTCTCCTGCTAGAGGTAGACACAGGCCTCTCATACTTCGTCAGATCTTCCTGTAAGCTTTAAACCCATGGAAAAGGAACAGAAAACCTATTTATTTCAGATATTTCTGGAGAAAGTGTAGAAACCAAACTCTTCTGTGAGGAGAAACCCTCAATGAGACAGACAGACAGACAGACAGACAGACACACACACACACACACACATTTTGGGCCTGTGTGGGGGTTGGTGAGATATGCAGGACACTAAGGCTTCAATCTAAGGCCTTGCACATGCTAGGTAAGTGCTCTACCCTCTGCCCTTAGGAGAAACTCAGAACACAGGTTTTTAAAAAAAAAAAATGTTATTGCTAAGGAGAAGGATAGAAGAGAAAGCTCTACCTTGAAAGAGGGTCAGAATATCATTTTAGGTGCCGGAAGGCACTGATACCAAGAAGTCTTTTACTATGGGATGGGGAAAAGAGTGTGTTTAAGAACATGTTCACTTAAGATCAGCTTAGTACAAAGCAGATTTAGCCTGCCATAAAAAGAACCACAGAGCCTACCTAAAATTGAAGCTGGACAAGGGCAACAGAGAATTGCATGTTTCTCAGCCATGAATCTAGCACCAAAGCACAAAGTCTTTCTCTCTTGAGAAAGGTCATGAGCATGTTAGGAAATTCCTTTTGTAACAGTGTCTAGGAATGGTTCAAAGCTGAAAGGAAAGAAGAATATTTGGAGGAAAGTCTTCTGTCTGTGAACACATAACAATGGTAGTCTTATCTATAGAGCACTTTGAAGCCTGCAGTATACTGCAGGTCACTGTAACAACTAAATTACAACAAACTCAGTTCCTGACTGTGTCGGCTAAACTCCACTCTAATAGTTTGACCAAAGAACTGGCATACCAGGGCCTAGGTGTAAGTGCATGCTTTATTCATCATTCAGTGAAAAGGTAATAGATCCAAAAAAGCAAAGGAGAAAAGCCTATTTACTGTTGAAAGATACATCAACAGAACTAGATTCAGTAACTTTTTACTTTTTTATATAAAGTCAGTGCAAAGATACTAGAAAATATACCACCCACTTGCCATTCTTTAAAGACTTTTCTTTTAAAACCACTCAGACATGTTTTTACAGACTACAAGATGAACCAAACAAAGAACTGAAAACCAAATGAAACCGCCCTTATCATGAACCAACAGTCAGTCATATTTCTTGGTATTCACATACGTTGAAAAATTACATCCATATAAAATGTTCACCCAAGTGAATTTTTTATTCCCAAGCACCACAACTTGGAGCAACTAAGATAGTCTAAGTATGAATGGATAAGCTATGGTACATCCATAAAATAGAGTATTGTTGACTGGGAATTTTCAGCCAGATAGGCTAACGTAAGCAAATTTGGGTCTTAAGGATAAAGAAGACAAAAACAGATCAATGCAAATATTTAAGAAGGTAATGGTTGTTATTTTTGTTTTTTTGGTTGTGAGTCTTAGCCTTTAATGGCTGAGCTATCTCTAGTCTGTGACTGATTTTTAAAAACAGAATGAGAGGATAGAGCTAAGTGAAAGAGATCTTGCTTAGCTTGAGTGGGGCCCTGGGTGGAGTAGCCAGTACTAAATGGTCAGGGAGAGGATAAAACCACAGATCCAAAAAGCAGCTCATATAACCCCAAGTAAGCCTAACTCCAAAGAGGTAAGAGTAATAATGGTGATGACAGTGAAAGAAAATACATCTGTCTGTATCATGGTTAAGCACTGGAGACCAACATAAGAAAAGTTGTGAAATTAAACAACAGTAACAACAACAACAAAATATTCCCAATGGATATATCTTAAAACTACTCCTGCTCAAGGAACACTTGCGGAAGGGGAAGTGGAAAGATTGTAAGAGCCAAAGGATCAGGGAGTTTGCTGTGATATTGTTTCCTAGTAGCATCCAAAGCTACACCTATAAAGTCTCCCCCAACATGACTGCCCAGACTTGAGCTGAGTAAGAATGACACTAATGAACATGCCAAACTAGATGGGTCTCAACCCTACACAAAGAACTACAAGTAGCTGAGAACAGGAGAGAGTCCTTCCCGGGAAGAGCATACCAATTGGTTATCCAGTGCCAAATGGTCAGCCCTGAAAACATACATACAAGTGCATTATATGGACACAACAGGCCGTATTTAGGAATATATATGTATATGAAAATAAATACATACATGGAATAACAATTAGTGAAAAAGGAGACCATCAATTTGAAGGAAAGTAGAGAAGGGTATATTGATTGGATATATATAGATTGGAGGGAAGAAAGGGAAGAGATAAATGTATTGTAATCTCAGAAATAAACAGCAGCAAAAGACATTTACCTGCAGAGCAACAAAGATGGGCTTGGAGAGATGGCTCAGTTAGAGCACTGGTTACCCTTCCAGAGAACCCATGTTCAAGTCTTAGCACCTACATGGCTGGCTTACAACAGTCTGTAACTCTAGTTCCAGGAAATCAGACAACTTCTGGCTTCCAGAGGTACCAGGCACACATTGCAGTGCACAGACATGCATGCAAACAAAACACCCATTCCTATAAAATAAAAATAATTAATTAAAAAAAAGAATTACAGCAGACTTTTTTTTTTTTTGCCAAAATTAAGGACCGTTGGGAAAAATGGCAACCCAAATTATATACCCAGTAAAAGTATCCTTCAAAAATGAAAATGAAATGAAGACCTTTTAAAACAGAAATTGATAAAAATTCATGGTATACAACTCATAGTAGGAAAAGATAAGGTAATAACTGAATTATTTTTCTGTTTTTAACAAATGTTACTTTATGATGACTGGATTGGATGTGAATAAGTTTATATTTTCTCGAAGAAATTGAAAATCATTGTATCATTTAATTAGAACATCTTGATAGTTACATCTTAAAAATTACTAACTTAACCCATTAATTTTTAGGAGGTTTTCCTTAGAAATCAGAGATTTAGAAAAAGACTGTAATATCAGCATTAGTGATTTAAAAAGAAAAGAAATAGAGATAGTTGGAAAGAATAGGAAATGACTCAAATGTTGAAAAATAGTGTGAAATGAAAATAATTGTAGTGTAACTTTATGATAAAAAATTTACTTGAACAGTTTTTAATGTGATGAGAAAAATATCAGTATAGGAATTCAAGTAGAAAAGATGAAAAGCTAAATTACAGTTCAAAAACTATATATTTGCCCACCAGGGGTGGAGCATGCCTTGAATCCCAGCACTCAGGAGGCAGAGGCAGAGGCAGAGGCAGGCAGATTTCTCTGAGTTTGAGGCCGAGGCCAGCCTGGTATATGAAGTGAGTTCCAGGACAGCCAGAGTTATAATAGAGAAACCCTGTCTCAAAAAACAAAACAAAAAATAAAAATAAAAACTGTACATTTAAACATTCCCTTTCCAAAATGTTTGCTTTCATTAGTTACTTTGATGAATAATATTTTTTCAGTGTTTTCACATTGCTGTATGAACTTTTGTATAATCTGTAAGGTTTTTTCTTTTTTTAAGTACCAAACTCAACCTTTCAGTCGAAAGATAGAAAAGCCACCAGACATGTAATACTGATAGCCGTCTGCTAATAACATCATTAGTGGAAGGTCAGCATTCACAGTCCCTTTCAGAGAATGATGTTGTGTTGAGTGAAGTAGAAGAGATTCTGCAGGCCTCATTGATATATCCTTTGATTTGGTAGGATATAGGCAGAGACTTGAACAGCATGAAGGAGGAATTATGAAAACTAGCCTACTTTGAGCCTTTTTACCTTTGCATCCATTAGCATTGTGAATCCCCAGGAGTGATATACTTTGGCCATACAGCAAGTCCCAAACCCTCTCACTTTTTATCCTCCTTATTTTGGGGGGAGTTTTGCTTCTTTGTTTTTGGCAGACTCATTAGTACTTTAAAGGGCAGTTTTCAAGAATACACCAGATTAAGGTTGGCAAAGCATGTCTCATAGGCTGGATCTATCCCATTTCCTGCATTTTTCATTGGACTATAGACATACATGTTTTTTCACAGATTATTTATGTCTTGTTTGTGGTCATTTCATACTGTAATGACAAAGCACAGTAGTTTAGATAGAAACCAAATAGCCTGTAAAGCCTAAAGTACTCTCTTGCCCATTGTAGAAAACATTTGCCAACTACCAGACTACATCACAAACAATAATAATTTGTGATTCTCAGTTGTTCTCATTGGTGAAAGTCTGTTTCACTTAAAACTTTTTAAAGGGAAAAAGATGGAGTAGAGGAAAGGAAAAGACAAAAGAGAAGCAAGAGGATGAATATACAAGGGTAGGAGCAGATCTAGGAGGAGATGTGGTGATTCTTCATGAAGAACTGTCAGGAGAAGTAGAAACTGCAGATAATGTGTTAGTAGAATATGCTTTTGGCATAGCCTGGAGCAGCATAGTGGAAGAAATCAATGAGATGCTTTTATATTCATGTACTTTGTTTACAACATTGAAGGTATTTGAGCATCTGTAATACAGTCTTATTTTGTATGGAAATTTTCTGATTCCCACATGAAATGTGTGGCTATGTATATTTACCTATCAGCGTGCTGGAACAGTAAGTGAGATTTTGTAATGATAATTAAAATATGAGACAGTTTATGTCACGTCATCAGAGAGTACACCTCTTTACTGAATTGGGAGGTAGAATTTGAGAAGCATTGTTTCAACATTTTTTTGATCAAAGCATTTAAAATATGAGATGAAGCTGGCAGGATAACTCAGTGGGTAAAGGCACCTGCCGCCAAGCCTGATAATCTGAGTTTAATCCCCAGAACCCATATGATGGAAGGAGAAAACCAATCTCCTTAAGTTGTCCTCTGATTTTCATATGTAATCTGTGCCTGTCCACACATAGACATGTACACATACATACAAATAAATAAGCAAAATATAATACTTTTAAGAAAAAGTGACATTTCAAATTAATACCTGTTTCTAATAATTTCTGTTGAATGATTTAATTGTCAGTAAAATTAGTGTGGCTAAATGGGATGTTGTATGGGCTACACGCCTGTAACCCTGGCACTTGGAAGGCAGAGGCAGGAAGATTATGAGTTCCAGACCAGTCTAGGACTATACAGGGAAGGTATATCTTAAAAAAAAAGAAAGAAAGAAAGAAAGAAATAATTGTAGGTATGTTAAAGGTAACAAAACTGGAGAGAAAATATCTGTTACCTTTTCATTGTTCTTTCTTCCTGTTTGTTTGAATTTGAAAAATGTAAAAAACACAGAAATGTGCTTTTTGAATGTATATCCTGTCAACAGGTCTGATAATTGGCAAGTTTTTTTTGTTGCAGGAGGAAAGAAGGGCTTATGAAAAGGAAGTAACATGAACTTGTTTATCATAAAGGAAATTCACACTTTACCAACACACTGAGTGACTTCTAGGATATCATGGCCACGGTAGATAAGGATGCATACCGACTATTATGAGTAGTTGTTTTGTTTTTTTTCAACTGAAACATTTGTCAAAAAATTCCATATAAGTCTGAGGTTATTGAATGATAGAAGTTATGGGAAAAGTGACTAATAGCTTGGCATGATTAAAAGTTGGCTAAGTAGCAAGAAATTATTAGTCATTAGTGGAATATTTTAAATCTAAACACTACTTGCAAAGGCTACTATTGATCAAATGGTTAATTCTAACTTGTTATTTTGCTTTTGTATTAGTAATTATAACTTTAGGAAAAGTTTTACTCCAGATAACTGGTATAATTTGGCTCTTAATTGTAATTACTTTAGGAACTTTCTTGTTTTTGTTTTTGTGGCTTTCACTTTATAACCCAGACTGGACTGGAACTCGGTATGAAGCCCAGGCTGGCCTCAGATTCACAGCAATCCTTTTGCCTTACCTTCTTGAGTGCTAGGATTATAGTCAAGAACCACCAGATTTACTTCATGTCTAGGAACTATCTAAGATTACAAATGTGTCTAAGGCCAGTGTTTGGTTTTGTTTGTTTCCTCTGCTCCTGACTTACTCTTGGGCCAGCCACTGAAATTCTTTGCTTGTTTTCTGTAAAATGAAGGAATTAAATTAGGCGATTATTACTTTTTTTAAAAAAATCACTCCGAATACTCCATTAAATGTAATTATTTTAGGAGTATATGTTTAATTCCGCTATGATTTTATTTTTTACTTAATTTTATTTATGAGTGTTTTTGGCTGATTTTAATCACTAAATCCTTTCCAGCCCCTCAGATGAAAATGAAGTTAAAAGATTAACTTTATGAAGCAAACTTTTAAACTATTCTTTAGGTAGAACTAAAAAAAAGAATCTACTTAATATATTTATATAATTTAAATTTGCAAAATAAGAAATTTTCAACCAGATTGAAAGACATCTGAAATGTCTGGTTTAAACTGAATTTGTACTATTTTTAAAAATACTAACACATGTTCATTGTCAAATATAAGAATGTGTAGTTGACTGATTAAAAAAGTAAATGTATGGTTAACTCTTCCCTGATCTCACTTTCTAGAGCTAGACAAACCAACTTCACTTAAGTAGTTATTCAGTAAATATGTGTAGTAAAATCCCATATACCTTACAGTATTGTGCGTTTGTGCTAAGTGTTGAGGTTGAAATAACCAGCAAGCAGACATGGTCTTCTGCTCTTATAGAGCATTTATCTGTTAGAGTAGAGAGACATCAAGCAATTGAAATATAAACAAAACAATTAAAGTTTTTATGTCTGCTTAAAGGAAATAAAAGGATGCTTTATGTTGCAGGTTGAATGTAAAATCAACCCCCCAGAGGCATATGTGTTTGAACAATTGGTCTTAACCTAATGTCACTGTTTTTGGGAAGTTGTGGGACTTTTGGACATGAGGCAAGGCTAGTAGATACAGGGATGTAGCAGTCTCACTAGAGAGTTGTAGCCAGCCTAAGTTGTGAGGGAACCATTCTAAGAACTCTCAACACTTATGACCAAACTAGTCCCAGGTGCTATGCCTTTTCTGCCATGAAACTGAGCTAAAACAAATCCTCCTTTTCTAAGTTATTCCCATTGAGTATTAATATTTTGCCCCAGTGACAAGAAAAATAACCAATACATTCTGATAAAGAATTGTTGGTGTTCTGGGTCTGGGGAAATTGCCCTTTCAGTAAAGTATTTGTCATGCAAGCATGAGGATCTAAATTCAGATCCCTAGCACCCATTTAAAAGTTAGGCGCAGTGGTGTGTCCCTGTAATCTCAGTGCTGGAGAAGCCAAAATAGGGACTCTCTGGAGCTTACTGGCTAGTCAATTTAGTTGAATCAGCAAGCCAGGTTTACTGAGAGAGCCTCTTTCTCAAAAAAAAAAAAAAAAAAAAAAATGGTGGAAAGTGATAGAAGACACTCAACACTGAAGTCTGGCCTACACACACGAACACACTTGCATATGCACCACTGCCACCACCCATATACAAATAATTATTGGGAGGGGCATGGAGGCTCATGACTTTAATACTAGCATTTAGGAGTTTGTGGCCCAAAGATTACCTTGAGTTTATATTCAAGGCTATCCTGAACTACACAGTGAGCTCCAGTACAGCCTGAACTACTGTATAAGACCTTGACTCAAAAGGGGGTGGGGAGTGGAGACATGGTTCAGCAGTTAAGAGCATTGGCTGTTCTTCCCAAAGGACCCAGGTTTTCTCAGTACCTGTGTGGCAACTTACACTGTGTTAACTCCAGTCCCAGGAGATCAGACACCTTCTTTTGGCCTCCTTGGGCACTGCATGCATGTGGTGGACAGACACATGTAGCAAACACCTATACACATAAAATAAAAACAAAGGGGGAACTTACTGAGGAGAGAGTAGGAATTATTTTAAATAGGTATTTTAAAGAGAGGGCCTTGTTGACATGGTGTTATTCAAGTTGAGACCTGAAGGATTCCAAGGAGCTCATGTATTCTTTTATGCGCGCACGCGCGCACAGCACAAACACACACACACACACACACACACACACGCACAGATTTACACTCACATATAAAGTTTTTAATCTACAGAAGTAGTATTTTTCTGTGATTTTTACATTCCCAGTATTTTATGGACATGTTGGTACTTATTTTCATTTTGATACAGACAGAACTCATCCTATAAAACAGTGAGACATGGTTTTGAGTTCATATTTAACAGCATACTTTTTTTAAAGTACACCTGAAGAATAATTTACCATTTACCTGGGTGTGATGGCACCATTTTCAATCCCAACATTTGGGAATCAAAGACAAGAGGATTTTGAGTTCAAGGCCAGCCTGGGACACAAAGATGTTGGGGCACTAAGGAAAAAGAATTTAGCATATATCGCAACAGACATCCTGCTCATAATCATTTATCTTGAAGCTATAGTTAAAAGGTATTTAAAGGTTCATATTTTAAATTAGCATAAATCTGAAAACAACCAAATTAATACAACCAATAAAAGAGTGCTTTAAAACATATTAAAAAGAATAAGGGGGTCTATGTATGGAAAATATCTTTCTTAGTTAGGGTTACTATTGCTGTGATGAAACACTGTGACCAAAAGCAACTTGGGGAGGAAAGGGTTTATTTCACTCACAGTTCCATATAACAAAAAAGCAGTGAGGTCAGAAACTCATACAGGGCAGGGACCTGGAGGCAGGAGCTGATGCAGAGGCCATAAAGGAATGCTGCTTACTGGCTTGCTCCTCATGGCTTGTTCAGCCTGTTTTTAATTTCAGACATCAGACTTTAAGTCAGTATTGTGGCTACACTTACTAACAAGTGTAGTCAACTATATTTGGTCAACTATATCATTTTGGAAAGACGGTTGAGCATCTATTTAGTAGACTTGAGATCATTTGTATTTCTTCTGTCATAATTACTAAACTAACTTCTGGAACTCTCAGAAGGGTCAGTGTATATACAATATTATTACATGGTTGCTCCAATAACTGAAAATTTATTAAATCTGAAAGGTTCTCACAGTGCCAGGATAGAGGTTTTATTCTGTGATTCTAAATAACTAGTGCAAGCTCTACTGAATGCCAAAGTGCTAATCTGTTTCTAAACAGGAAGAAATCAGTTGTCAGGTTTGCAAGGCAAAGAAGGCTTTTGAACACTAGCATTTGAACTGAGCCCAGAAGAACAAGTTGGAGTCTAGAGTGATCAGGTTACATGAAGATGAAAAAAGGAGGCAATTCATTTATATCAAAGTGTAGAAAGATTCAACATGCATTAGGTAATAAGTAGCTTAGCTTATCAGAATTTCAAGAAGCCTGAATATAGAAGTCAACATCTCAGGAAGGCATAAATAAACCAATTATTTAATAGCAAGTCATAGATAGCATTGGGGTTTGTCTAGCAGTTTTAAGACCTCAGCAAATTTTAGGTACATGAGGAGATAACAGTAAAAGACAGTGTATAAGAGATATACTGACAGGGTGTCTCTGATGACAATTCTGTACCAATTACATGTGATATTTAAAGCTCTCAAGTGGTAACAACATTTGTGTCTCTTAAAGAGTTTTTTTTTTTTTTTTTTTTTGGTTTATCGAGACAAGGTTTCTCCATTACAGCTCTGGCTGTCGTGGAAGTCACTCTGTAGACCAGGCTGGCCTCAAAATCACAGAGATCCATCTGCCTCTGCTGGTATTAAAGACATGCGCCACCACCACCCAGCCCTTAAAGATTTTTATATGGTAATAATTTGTTAGAAGTTGGGTAGATGTCCCTACAAAGGAAGATAGGACCAGATCTATGATTTATTAAGTTAGTGTTAAGGGAGAGGAGCTGTATATACCTAAGATTATAATCGTTAGTCTTTTGAGCTTAGGGAAGTTTGATGTCATTATGATTGAGTTATAATATAATACATGCTAGTTTTAGATAACTTTGGTGAGGTTGATGTATAATTAAAATGTATTTTGTTTAATGTTGCCAAACTTACGGATTTTAAGACTAGAACTTAGGAGACTCAGGTATCAACTTACAGCCTCAATGATAATTTTTGGTGTTGGTAGTTAAATTGAAGAAGTCCTGAAATGACCTTTCCAGACTCAAAAATGCACTTAGAAATTTTCTGAGAGCAAACTTAAATTTGAGTTTGATGCTGTAATTTTTTTTTATAAAGAAGGAATACGTTATGCAGTGCTAAAATACCAGAAGGATAGTGTGTATGAATATCATTTAGTCAGAAGCTATATTTAAAAGATGCTAAATTATACAGTAATGTCATAATTGGCAGAATATCATTTGGGTCTGAAAGACATCATTGACAATCTGGATGCTTACAGATTTGATCTCACATAGTATCAATCCTGGATCGTTGTGTTTTTTATTTTAGATTTAGAGTGTTGGCATTGAGAATATCTCCCAATTGACACATGCTTATGAAATTACCAGAAATAAGTATAATTTGAAACAGATTTGAGAAATGTTTTAAATATTATCACATTCGATGTTACTATTGCCTCCTAAGTACTGTAATGTTGTCCTAGTGCTGTAGATATATGCTTTTTTAAAAGCATATATAGTCATCACCTTTGTTGTTTGAGTCTCCTTAAGTAGCGTGTACCTGAGCATTGTAGACTCCAAGTAGTAAAGTAAATGGGAAGGCTTTTTATGTGGATTCTGGCTTGGTGGATTTTTTTCCTAATTTTTGGTTTCTCTTCAGCTCACTCTCATAAATCTTAGTATATTAAAGTAGTTTCAAAAGGACCTTTTAGGACTCCTTAAATTCTTTTGGTTTTTATACAATTTGAAGAGATTTTTTAAAAGAACTACTTGAATTTGATTTCTGAAACTGAATCTTTTTTTAAAACATTATTTAATTTTATTTTATGTGCATCTGTGTGAGGGTGTCAGATCCCTTGGAATTGAGTTATATGGACAGTTATGAGCTGCCATGTGGGTGCTGGAAATTGAACCCAGGTCCTCTTAACTGCTGAGCCATCTCTTCAACCCTGGAAGCTAAATCTTAAAACTGATAATGTTCTTTCAGATGTAACATCATGAAAATTTGTTAATGATTAGAGTTAATGTAAATCATAAAGCTCATTGAAACAAAATCAGTTTTTCTTTTTTGTTGGTCAAAATGGGTAATGAGTAGAAATACTTTTACACACTTTTGTCTTACTTCCTCTGGGTTATTGAGCTCTTATCTGAGAGACAGTGTTTTGGTTTAGAACGGAAAGAAAGAGGGCTGTCTTTTTCTGGAGCTCACTGCTGAGGTAGATGCGTCATTAACATTTGACAACACCTTTTTAAATGAGTATTTTTAATGTC
Source organism: Cricetomys ansorgei (assembly GCA_026225945.1). Lineage (NCBI taxonomy): Eukaryota > Metazoa > Chordata > Mammalia > Rodentia > Nesomyidae > Cricetomys > Cricetomys ansorgei. The sequence continues at coordinate 12,358,341 of JAMJFZ010004023.1, read as the reverse complement.
TGGAAAAAGTCAGATGACTTCCTTGATACTGAAACACACCTCCTGCATACAGAATGAGAGGAATATTTTATTTTATAACTTCCTTCTATTGTTTGCTGTGTCCTTTGTTTAAACTAGCAGTTCACTGCAAGAGCAACACAAACAATCATAATAATAACCAGAGTGTGTCCCTAGGTCAGGAGACTACTTCTCCACCCGCAGAGAGCTAATTCCTCAAAGAAAGAGCTCTAAATCTCTGAGATGAACCTTAATTCTGTTCCCTGCACTGAATCCAAATATTCAGAATACATGTCTTTTGTTGTGTTGGTGTGTTCATGGTCACATTGTATTTCAGCCCTACATAGACTCGCAGTTGTGCTAAAGAGCATTATGAATATTGGGCTAGTTTTGAACTCCTTCATTTTGAAAGTAAGTATGTTATTCTCTTGTAGCCATTGAGACTGGGTACCAAATTCACAGGTACTAACTTAGTTGAGCTTCACACTGCAAGGAAATCCTGTTAGGTTTTACTGATACATTGCCTTTATGAACCTCAAACCTTCATGCTTCTCAAACCCAGTTTCCTTAATTCAGCAAATAGCCTTGCATCTCCAGTTCATCAGAATTTGAGATCTTTTTGTGATCTAATACATACTCATTTTTTGATGACCGCTCTTTGGGTGTTATCTGGATATAATTTGTAAATATCTAGTAAACCAAACTTGTTAATTATATTTTCAAATTCTACAGAGCTATTTTTATTCACTTAGTCTTCCTCAAGAACTTCGTAATGAAACATGAACGCTGATGTGTTCTGTTCCCAAGCTTGTTGTTTTATGTATTTAGGGGCTTTATGGAATATCTTCAGTTTTTCTTTTTTCACCAGAGCTGGATGGTGGTGGTGTACACCTTTAATCTCAGCACCAGGAGGCAGAGGCAGGTGGATCTCTCTGAATTAGAGGCCAGCCTGGTCTACAGAGTGAGTTTCCGGACAGCCAGAGCTATAACAGGGTTTCTTTTTCTTGAAAAATCAACCAACCAACCAACAAACAAACGACATCCCCCCCCCCCCCCCGCCAAAAAAAAAAAAAAAAAAAAAACTCTACCAGATTTGGATATAGATTTTCTCTGTTCATTTGTTTCCACCAACCAGTAAGTGCATGCGTGTGTTTGTATCTCCCTTTTTCCCCTTTTCCCTCTATCCCCTTCCCCCTTTTTCTTCCCTCCCCATGATTAAACAGTGTAAATGACTACCGTTCCTATGTGTATGTACTTTAAGAACTGAAATGTAAACTTGTTAAGTAAACTTGCCCAAGCTCACACATCTAGTATCTCTATTGAAGCTGGGATGTGAATCTCATCTGTGTGAATTACAGGAAAACAGACACATGTAAACACTATGTAATACTGTGGAATATAGCTTCTGCCTCAACCTTAGTTAAGTTCGTGTCCTCATTCATCTTACACATTATCACTTAAATTGTTTTACTGTGTTAAGATGCTCCCTTTTGTCAGGGTCAAACAGGGTCCTGTTTGTCTATCAAATCCTGATTCTAAATGTCACTTTAGCTGCAGTGTTCTTAGTTTTCAGCAGAAAGGAAATATTTAATGCAATTGAATGTTTATTTGACATACTTTCTATATTATGTATGACAATCATTTGATTACACAATTCTTTCCTATTAATCTGCAAGAAAAGGATTTGTGTCTACTGTTTGTATCATTTATGTCATAGAGCTTTGCCAGCATTGCTAAACAGGTACCATTTCAATAAATATTGATAGTCAGTGAGCAAATTTATTAAGTATGATTTCTGCCCTTAATTTACAAATATACTCTCTTAAATCAGTTTCTACATCAGAATTGTTGACTCATTATTAGTTGTATGGATTTTATTTAAATATGGTAAGGGATTTTGAGCATATCTGTCTTAATCCTGCCTTGAGGATTAACATTTATGAATATTGAAGACATGGCAAATGGTTTTAAAATTAGATAAGCCTTCTTATTACACTGGCATCAATAAGGTTATTTGAATATGCATGAAAATTTTGAGGATATTCAAGATATTTGGGAGTCATTTGCACTCTAGACATTTTGCCATTTCTCTTTCTAAAAGTTAAATAATACTTATTATAATAGGGAAATTATTCCCAGGTTGAAAGTAGGTATCAAATCTATCATTGTTTCTGTCATACAAACCTGGAAAAAACAACATATCTTTCAAATCTTAAAATTCATGTTAGAATTTTCACAAGACAATTTGATATATCTTTCTTTCAAATAAAATATAACAAAGAAATGTGTGCCATTTCAAGTAAACTCTATTCTAAGTGCAGGATCCTTAAAAATTATTAATAAGCCTTCTTTCTACCTGAAAATCAGACTTACAATTAATAAAATTTACTTACGTGAGCTTTGTTGAAAAAATTATTCTTCTCCTGACAGATGTTTATAAATTAGATAGTGACAGTGTATGAAGATATTGATTCTCAGTCATCATCATTATACAGCATATTCCTTTGCTTTAATTTTCTTTGCCTCATTATCCTATTTAAAATTTGGGAATAATTATGTATTTTATTATAAGAATTCTCATGAGTCTCACTACCAACGTATGAAACTTGTCTGATATGCTGAGAGACACCATTGGGAGTACTGTTTCCAGCTTTAAGTCATTGGAACTTCTGCATACTTGTCAATGGCTCCTTTATTGACAAAGTTATTCTCAGGAGCAAATGATATATTTTCTCACATTCTATTACTGTTTTTATTATTAATAAAATGCTGTGCCTAATAGCCTAGTAGAGTTGTTTCCCTGACCAAGTGTGAATCTTCTGAATCTCTTTCATCTATCAGAGTAGTTGTTTTAGTGAACTTTGTTCTGTGCTTCTCAATAGTTTTTTTTTAATTGCTTCCTTTCAGCTGTTTGCTATGGAGGAAATGAACTATTCTATCAGAATTATGGAATAGGACCCAGTAGAGAAATTCTCAGGATGAGTACTGAGTTGTGTGAACTTTCATACATACGTTTTGTTTTTGGGTAATTTTCAAATGGCACCTCTAGCAATTTGATTGTTTTTTCCAATGGCACGTATAAAAATAGCTTGTCTCTACCCTGCTGGTATTGTAAAGACATCACCTGATAGATACAATCTGAAATGACAGGGTCTCTTTTAAGTTTTTGTTAGACTATGGTACCATATTACATCAATGGGACAGTTCTACTGGCTTTACTCTTGAAGTAGTGGTGCTCATTAGCCAAACCAATTCCAAAGAACCTGACTGTGACTAAAAATGTTTTCTGTAGCCTGGACTGCATAACAAGACCCTGTCATTGCTATGGCAATGAATTCATCTCTTTGCTTCCTGACTGAAGCATAATGTGATCATTCTCCTGCTGCCACAGCTAGAATTGGTCTTACTGCCATAACTCCCCACTATAATGAACTGTATGAGCCTTAGCCGCTTTTGATAGGTATTTTTCTCACAGCAACAAGAAAGGTCCCTAACATATTAGGCAAGTGCCCTACCATTTACATTTGATCTTTGTCCTCAATTTAGGTGACTTTGTTATATTTTGAGATAGGGTCTCCCTGTGTAAGTACCCAGGCTAGTCTGGAACCTATGTTCCTCCTATCTTACCTCCCAAGTGCTGAGACTATAGGCATGTGCCACCATAGGGCCAACCCCCCACCCCCGTATGCGTATTTCTTTTTTATTTATAATTATCCTCTTTTATGAAAATCAAATATTACCATCAAGAAATTAATAACCTGTCATTTATCAAGCAAAATGTTGGATAATTGGAGTTTGACATTCTTGAATATATTTATTCTCATCTTTTTACAAAAGATACAAGCTATCCTTGAAGCCTATGCCTCTTGTGTTTGTTGTACTTAATTATATATTATGGTTAGTACCATAATCTGGCTGGGACCTTTTATTATGGCATTACTTCTTTGAAAGAAATTACCTAATAATTTTTCATTATTTTAAAAGCACATATGAGTATAACGGAGTAGTTGGTACTGGACTTCTGTAGTGAACAACCAAAAAATTGGAGAAAGAATATAAAAGAAATATTTTAAACATTTGCAAGCAGGCCAGGATCATGACCACCAAGAGTAGAGAAACCAGTGTGGTGAGCCCCATCCATCTGCCTGGAATACTTCCTGTTGCCCAGGGTGGGTAAGGGCACCCTTACCTATGGGAGCAGGGAGCAGATCACCTAGCAAGGTCAGAGAACTAGATGGAAGGGTTGGGTTTAGAAAAATAGTTGGAAATTATAGAGCAGGCTACTAAAGAGAAACCTGCAGGAAAGGAGCTCAGGAGAATTGCAGGGAATTCAGGTCCCTTTAGTCATTTGGACGCCATGTTGCATTTATGTTTTGTCTCTTTCAGGTTGATACTTCTGTAGACTTAGACTTAGACTTCTGATCTGCCATATCTTTGTCATTTTGCAAAGTATTGGTCAAGTATTTTGTATAATGTTCTCTGAATGGACTTACCTTATGATTACACTGATGTGATTTTTTTTTTTCCTTAAGAAATGCAATGGGAACAGCACACACTTTGTTATACTTCTGTACCAGGGGTACTTGATATCTGTCAGTATTCCTTGCTGTTTGGTGATGTCAACCTTGATGGTGTGACTTAGGTGATATCTTCCATTCTTACTTCTCTTGTAGTCTCCTCTAAGCCCAGATCTCTTATTTCCTAAAATGTTCTGGGGAATTGTGAAGTCTCATAGCTACTTTTACAGGCTTCCATGTACTTCCTCTTATTTATGTCATCCCTGCTTCCAGATATACTGACAGTTCCTCAAGATGAATTGATGTGTGCCTGGTCAGTCTGCCCCTTTGAAGTACTTAGGATCCCAGAATTTTTTCCATTAAATTTACTTTTATCAGCCTGTTGCTTACTTCCCTTTTTTTCTTCCTTCCTTCCTTCCTTCCTTCCTCCTCCTCCTCCTCCTCCTCCTCCTCCTCCTCCTCCTCTTCTTCTTCTCCTCCTCCTCCTTTCTTCTTCTTCTTCTTCTTTTTTTTTTTTTAAATAGTTTTTCGAGACAGGGTTTCTCTTTGTATCACTGACTGTCCTGGAATTCATTTTGCAGACCAGGGTGGCCTCAAACTTACAAAGATCCACTGCCTCTGCCTCCCAAGTACTGGGATTAAAGCCATTTGCCACCACTGCCTGGCTCTGCCTTATTTCTTAATACATTTTGATTTACTTAAAATACTTTTCTGTTTAATAAATAATGGAGTTTAATCTGTCCTGTTTATTATTTGGGACTATTATAAGTAGAGTTCCCAGAAATACATTGGCTTACATTCTAAAACCCTAACCCTAACCCAAATAGCCTTTCAGAAGACTAGCTTTCATCATTTTTCAGGCTTTCAAATATATAAACCTTTAGCTCAGCATTTCCATTTCTAGGAATACACATCAGAAATACTTACCTCTGTACATAAAAATATGTATATAAGAAACTTTACAGAAACATTGTTGGTAATAGCTTGAATGAGTTAATGAAAACACCTATGTACTGAATGATAAAGTGATTAAATTTTGATGTTTCTATGCTTGGAAATACTTCGTAGCAATTGGGAATGTTTAAATTTGTTTTTATGCAGATGTGGGTGCCTGTTCAAGTCATGTGTTATACAAAACTCTGCAAAGCAACATGTTTGGTTTCTATGTTTATGTGTGTAAATATAAGGGCATCTGTATTAATCAGCTTTCCATTGCTGTGATAGAATACCTACTTCAGTATAAGAATAGATAAATTACTTGAAAGGAAGAAAATTTGTCTCTGCTCATGCTTGAGGAGTTTTGGTCCATGGTTGTTTAGCTCTGTTGCTTTGGTCTATGGCAGGGAAATATATCACAGGGAGAGTGTAGCAGAACTTGTTTACCTCATGACTCCTGGGAAGTTGAGGAGAGGGAGACAGGGGAAGGAAGAAAGGAGACTTCAGAAATATTTTGGAATATATGAAGATACCAATCTGCATTCTACTAGAAATATTATTTTGGATGTAATGGAAAGGAAAATGGTTAGTCCATCTACTTTGCACACTTTTGCTTGTTGTAAGTTATTTTATAATGTTTTATATATTATAAAGTTTTATATATATAAAATATGTAATTATATATATATTTTATAATTACCACATTTTTTAAAAAATAAAAAGCATGGAATGGACTACTTACCAGGGTTGAACAACCAGAGCAGTTTTCAGGCATACATGTTCTTTTCAGTAGACTCTCTACAGTACAGGATCTTGGCTATTATTTAATCTAGGGTGCCTGGAACTGATTATTGCCTGGAGGGGAGGGGGGAATTTCATGATTAAGATTTAGAAATGTTATATTGGCAAACAAAATAGAATTTTTCTTCTATAGAATTGTCAGAGGTCCTTAACGCTAGGCTCCCATGTCCTGTCTCCCTCCCCCCTTTTCTAATATACCTACTAACATTTTACAAGTGCTACTGTGTGGAACTGTGCCTTTGTTGACACTCCAGCTGTGTTTAGTGTTAGCATACATTGTGTAGATCTCACTCATTTCTAGGCAGTGTCACCATGAACATCCCTGGAACTTGCCAATATAATAGAGTTCTTTACATGAGGAACTAAAGGCCTCAGAGAAAGAACCTTTCCCAAGATGTTCTTTTGCCTTTTGAAGGAATTTAGAAATTTCAAAAACAAAACAAAACAAAATTCATTTCAAAATGAAAATTTAAATGTGCCTACTCACAGCTCACTTCACTGATTTACGTAGGTGTCAAATTAGAGTAATTGGATCTTCTTAGGGCAACATGCCCAGCACAGAATTTAATGATTTCCACCATTAGAAACAGCTTCAGGTATGTGTATTGTGCTAGTCAAGTGAAGCTGTCAGTCCCAGACTGGACCCTGTCTCTTGCTCTAGATGTAGGAGTGGTAGGAACAAAGAAGCTGAAAGCCTTGTTCTTGTGCAGTGATCCAGGAAGACCCAGAACATAGCACAAAAGATATGTTCCATCATATAGTAGTGCCTCCTACGCTGGGGAACTAGGTTGGGTTCAACCTGTGGAGGACTATGAGCTCCATGCTGAGCTCTTCAGACTTACTCTGTGGGAAGTTTTGGAGCAGAGTGAATGGTGAGATCTTTGACTCAGGAATAAATTCTGATGGCATAAGAGCAGCAAAACAGCATAATTTTTTCAAACAAAGATTTTAATTGTACGTATTTGGCCTCAAGACCTATGGTTTCAGTTAGGCTTCGGGCCTATGATGACTAATTAACATTTATAAAAGTCTTAGAATAGTTTCTAGACATTTTAATTTTTGGAAGACTTTAGATAAATTTTTAAACTCAAGTGTTTCAAGCGACAGAAATGTCCTAGAACTCTGTGAGCATTGCTGTTTTACATTAGGAAATGGTGCATCACAGTTTGAGCAAGGTAAATCTTACCTTATTCATGTAACAACTTTATTGAAGTGTGATTTGCATATCAAAATCTATCTTTTATAGATACTATTCTGATGTTTTCAAATATTTGTAGAGCTGTGCAGTTACCATGCTACAACTATGAAGTGTTTGCTGCACATATAAAAGTGCCCTCTGACCTTTTTGCCTTCTTTACTTACTCTGCAACCAGCCTCAGGTTTGCTTTCTTTCTCAATAAACATGTTTAGGCATTTTATTAAATGGAGTCTTGTGACTAATTTCTTTCATATAGTGTTATAGTTGTTAGATCCACATAATAGCATATATCAAAATTCTGTTGCTTTTTTATTAAACAGTATCTCATTTATATCTTACATAAATTTATTTCCATTTATGAGTTTGTAGACATGGATTTTTTTCCCAGTTTGTAGCTACTCTAAATGCTATTATGAAAGTCCATCATTTTTGGACATTCATTTTAATTTCTCTTGGGTACATTTCTGGGAAAAGACTGTCTAAATCATAGGTCACAGAGATAGCTTAGTTGGTAGAGTGCTTGTCTTGCAAACACAAGGACCTGAGTTCAGATCTCCAGCCCTCACATACAATTGCTGTGTGAGAAAGGGTAGCTAGGCATGGTAATACCTTAAACATGGCACACAGGAGGCAGAGACAAGGGGATCTCTGAGGTGAAGGCCAGCCTGATCTAAAGAATTCTGGGTCAACAGGCCTGCATAAATGAGATATACCTTCCCTACAAAATGCTGGGTTTGAAGAGTGGCAAACTACTTATAATCCCAGCATTAGGGAGGCAGAGACATGAGGCTCCCTGGGACTCACTGACCGGCTTGTCTAGCCTAATTGGTGAGCTCCAAGCCAATGATAAACCCTGTCTCAAAGACAACGGACATTGATCCTAAGGATGACACCCAAGATTATCCTCCGGCATCCATGCACATGTATATACACACTGCAACACACACGGGCATTTTATTTTTTAAATATTTTTTACCATGTGGATCCCAGGGATTAAACTCAGGTCAATACCTTTACCCACTGAATCTTCTCACCAGCCCACTCACATATCCAACACCCGCAGACAATACAGAATGCCAAGGCCTGTGCACCCCTTTTTCCAGCAGTGCACAAAAACAATTATTTTAAACACCACTAAAAATAAACTTCTACAACATACAGATCCTGCCACCTTGATCAATGGGGGATTGTTTACATTATTACAATAATCTGAATATACATGAAATAAAATGCCTGTGCCTCAAAAATTTAGTTTTGTTATATGTTATTTATATGTGGTTGGCTAAAAAAAAAAATCAAAATGTTTAATGAGATTTTAGAAACAGTGGTCTCTATTAAGAACATTCCAGAATTTTCTTCCGTTTATTAATTTAATAATAAGAATTTTTATTTATCTAAAGTAGAGAAAGTAAGTTGCAAGATGAAGCAGCTAGAGATTTTGTCCATAAGGAGCTTGTAGATTCATACAAGGTGATAGATACAGTGTGAACATGAACAGTGTAATAAGTGCTGTGAGATGCTAATGAATTACAGACCCATGCAGTAGAAGTTCAGCAGGGCAATTAAACTCCCTATTCTGAACGATTCACCCATTACACCCTTCACCTGCTTTTTCCTGCTTACATTAATCTCCCTAGTTGCTTTCATGTCCCATTTAAATGGGGAAGTATTGTGCGTGTTGCTCGTTCAAAGCTAGTTACCCATGTACTTTCTTGTTTAGCATTCACCTGGTTCATGTTGTATGGGACATGGGTAGAAAGTACTGTTGCTCCCAATTTATATATATAAGGAAACTGACTGACACAGAACTGGCTGACTTGCCCACCCTCACATTATTAGGAAGTGGCAGGGTCAGGATTTGAACATGGATCTTTGTATTCAATCCAGTACTTTTTCTAGTAGGCATTACTGCCTTTTATATGATGGCCTAACTCTGTTCTCAAGCCACTAAATAAGGAGAAAATTTGAGTTGGTAAATCAGATAAAACTTGGAATATTTTAGAAGCAACTGTGTTCAGATTACTCTTTGAACCCTTTGAAAGGTTTTTAGTGACTTTGTTTTAGAGTAATCAGAGCCGTATTTGTAGCTGCTTGTATACATTTCTTGTGTTGGATTGTTACCTAAGACAAAACCAACTCATCATCTGCCCCTCAGTGTGTTGTCTTCATTAGTATTTCCTCCATCTGCCCAGTCTGCCAAGTCAGAAACCTGAAAGTGCCTGACTTTCCTTTTAGCATTTAATGTCATCATTTCCACCCCACCTCATAGGCTGTTATGTGAACAAACTGACATAAAAGAAAAGAACTCTGAAGGAGAGAGAGGCATGTATTTCCTCTGAGGCAGCACACCTATCAAGGCATATAGGACTTGCCATTGTGACTTAATGTGTCTCAGTATAGTATGTACTTAGAGCTGAAGGGACACTTCATAATCTTTTTAATAGACTAACTCTTGCATGGAGGTAGACACAAAAGGGAGAGGGCAAGAGAGAATAAGTGATTTGCCCAAAGTGACATAAGTGACATATCCAAATTGAAAATCAAGTTTCCATTCTCCTATTGGCTAAATGCAGAGACCTTTTAAACTAAAAGTCACAGTTAGGTTTACTACTCCACCACTTACTATTACCCAGGACAAGTGATTTTAGCTCCTTTAAGTGTCATCTTCTGTTAGATTGAGTTACGGTAATTGAGATTACAGATTACATATGGAAAGTGCTCTGATACTTCTAGGAGACTGTTACCTTTATTGTCCTACCACTTACTTCAAAACTAAGTAAGAAGTAAGAGTGTTTATCTAGCATACTGGAGGTCTTGGGTTCAGTCTTTACCAAAATGGTTATAGCAGAAATGAAGTCAAAAAATTGTTTTCCTCTCTACCTGTTTTCTATCAGTTCCCCTAGGAAGTTTATAGTATCATTAAAAAAAAAACAATCTGAGGACCGCCCCCCTCCCAGGTTTGCAGGGGAAGTGAGAATAAACTTGTACTTTTTGTCTCTAAAAAGAAGATTTAGGTTGAGTACAAGGAATAAAATTTATAAAATAAGAGCTATCTAATAGAACAGGCTGTTTTAGGAAGAGCAAGTTTGCCATGGCTGCTTAGTGCCACTGCACCATCTCTGGTCTTGGAATTTCTGATTCAGGTTTTTGTAGTTAAATGGATTGACATGACAGATGAAGTGCAATTTGTTAAGATGAGGCAAGTTATCACTTTCCTGGGTATTGCCAATATGGAGAACAGAGCTTAATATTAAAGTTGAAAGTGCAGCTTTCTAATCTCCAGAGCTGAAAGACATGCCTAGTTCTACAGTGAAGTCATATATGTCCTATTCCAGACTTTCCCTTGGGGCCCTTTGTTGAGTATACCGAGGATTGTCTATACTAGAGTCATTATAGATAGATTTTTCCCCATATTTTGATAAAGTATAAATTACTGAGGTCCACCAAACTATGAAAGTTGTATGCAAAGTTTGACAGATGTTGCATGCTGCTTTCAATATTAAGAAAATCATCTGGGCACTGCTGTACTCTTGAAGATGTGTTATTCTCAGCTGTCACCTCCCTGTTCCTTACCCACAACCCTTATCAGATCAGGAAATCTGCTTGTTCTACAGTGAGATGTCTTGAATATCCCCCTATTAGTTTGTAGTAGTTGCCCCAGGCCTGCATGTTAGCCTTCAGTTTAATGGCCTTTTTTATGTTCATTCATTTTATTTTATTTCCCATCGTGGTTTTGTTTATTTCTTTTTTGTTTTTTGTTTCTGTTCTCTTTTTAAAAACCGTCGTGGTTTGCCCTTCATATTCCCCAATATTTGCACATGACAAGATGTTGCCATCCCAACATTACCTCCCACTTCACTGACCAGTGCCACTACTGACCATCTAGCACCAGCCACAACGGGACCACTGCCTTCAGCTCCTCGGGATGTCGTGGCCTCCCTGGTCTCTACCCGCTTCATCAAATTGACATGGCGTACACCTGTATCGGATCCTCATGGAGACAATCTTACATATTCTGTGTTCTACACCAAGGAAGGGATTGCTAGGTAAGTGCCTGTATTTTTGGAGCCAGTGGACTATGTCCCACACCCCTGCCTGGTCATGCTCACCATGCTTTATTGCACAGGGTCTGTACCAATTTTCAGCCCAGAAAATATGATTATTTGAAGTGTCTTCCCTAATGTTTTTTAGGTGATTATATAATCTTCAAGCACACTGAAGTCCTAGTGTTCTTTCTGCCTTTCTGAAATAATGGCAGAAAGCAAATAGAACTATTTATTTAGGTGGAAGCATTCAGATGCAGCCAGGACTGTGTTGGTGTGTTTTGTTTGAAGTTCAGGGATTAAAACCAGATCAAATCAATATGCATGCTAGATAAGCACTACCACTGAAACATACCTCTAACACTAGAACTGTATCTTTTTCATAAGATTCATCAGATTAATGTAGGTTTGTAAGTTGAATGAATGTAAACTTGTACCTACAGTGTCTCTTTGATGACACAAGAGTACTTAAGAGTAATTTCCCTAAGTTAGCATTATTGATAAATTCTCCGGTATCTCCTGCCATCTCAAGAGCTCATATTGTTTGCAGGAGGATATCTAGAATCTCCAGACCATTTTATCCCACAGCCCGGCTTTAGTTACCTGTGTACTCTTATTTTCCTGTTTTCTTGGTTAAACTCATTTTCTAGTGAAGCCAGTCTACTTATCACCAGAGCCTTTGTTCCCAGTCTCCCTGATCTCTTCTCTTTTCCCCCCTCCCAGCTAATCCAGTTTAAGCCCCATGAAGCCCTCTTAGGACAATCTCTACCTCACCAAATTAGTGTTACGTTTCATATGTATTGAAACCACTAATATTGACAATTAACTAATAATATGAGATCAACTTAAGGTTGCTGTTCAGTTATTTCATATGTATTTATATTGTTTTCCCTACAAAATTATGAGCTCTGTTAGAAACCTGTGTCACCTGCTGACTGTTGTAGATTCTTTCATTGTGCTCTGCTTGGGGCACATCAAGTACAGTTTATTTTTCTACTAGGATGCCTGTGGTTACTATAGACTTACTGTATTTATGGCCAGACTACCAAGCTCAACAGGTGCAGGACCCCTTGATTTCACCTTGTCACAAGTCTCAGTGATATAATTTTATCTTAAGAGACTGGTCTACCCATCAGGTAATGCTTATTGAAAGGAGGATGTTTGAGATTGAATAAAGACAAGGAAACAAAGTCCTACACATCAAAAGGTGTACAATATTGCTAGTCTGCTGAACAAGAAAGACATCAAATAAAACAGCAGAAGAAGTTTAGAGAGTGGTGAGTGCTGAGAACAAAAGAAAACTGAAAAAAAGCAAAAATAAGAAAACATAAAAAATTGCCCCCACTCCCAAAAAAACAAAAACAAAAAAACAAATTAACATCCACGGAGTGGAAGGATGCAGTAACAGCTGACGGACCTTAGTGGGTTACGGTATCAGTATCAAAATAGCCTACAGGTGACTTTGACGTCTTTTTGCAGATGTTGTGTAAGTTCACAGAGGGAAGAAGGCATCTGGTTATTCCTTTGCATAACATACACTATTTCTACAGCAGGACTTTTGCCTTCATTAATCCATCTGCCAAAAATACATTTTCTAAACAGTTATGTGAGGCTTCTTGTCTGTCACACTGACATCCCCCAGGCTTCCCCTAAATGTCCACATATAAATTCCCACTTACTTTTACACTGTATTGGAGCCAGCTTATCACCATGCCCATTTGTTAAATTTTCAGGAGATTTTACAAATCTGCTCATGTCTCTTGGCATCTAGAGGTGGGATAAGCAAGACATTTACAATGACAATTTCTAAGAGTTTCATTTTCTTCTCTGGTGTGAGGATATTGAGCCATAAAGCTCACCTCCCTGACCCAGAGCTTTTGGTAGAAATTCGTATGAGATTAAAAATAAAGTGCATATTTGGAACAGATGTTGGAATGCCAGGAAGAATCTGGGCATAATCAAATAAGAATGTACCATTTTAGACTCTTGAGAAATTGTGTCTTCCAGCTGTTTTAACAGTTTGTAGTTAGTAATATTTTGAAAGCACTTTTCAAGGTTATAATAGAAGAAGAAGTGGGGTGGAGGGAGACAGAGAGATAGCAGGTATGTTAATCTAGACACAAGTTGATATCTTGGATGAAGATGAGAGCAGTGACTTAGAGGGGTAGGGCAAATGTGGTAAATATATTAAAGCAGATTCTTTAAGAGGCTAATTTTTGTTACTTCATGAGACTTGATTTCTGAATATAAGCAATGAAGAAATAAAAGAAGTCTAAAATGGAAAACTATGTTCTGATTATTTTGTTTCATAAAATAAACTACTTAATCTTCTTGAGCTCATATTTGTAATCTAAAAAACAAGGAGAATTATTTTATATACTATAATAAGAATCTAATGTAAAAATGTAGGCCACTGTTTTATAAGCAATTCTAATTCTGCCTTTAAAAACTCAACCACCAGGTGGCACTATGTGCCTTGGTCATAAGTAGTAGTTCTGTGTTGTGTAGTCCAGAAAGTCCTTTGCCTGCCTTTCTTTCTACCATTGAAATATTTGTCCTTTGTATTTTTTAAAAGCCCATATTTTAAACAGCAGTTTTTTCTAGTGTTGGCTATTATATGAAGAGTTGAGAATTACTCCCAGGTTTAATAGCATTTTCAAGATGGATGAAGCATTAGAGCTGCTGGCCTAGTTCTAGGGTTGCATATTAGAGCTGTTATTTTTATGATTCATGAGCTAATAATTACTTCTGTGTTTTTTAAATGGTGATTTTTAAAGCATTATATAAGCAAGTGTTTTGCCTCTAAGCTTGAATTTCCTATCTGCACTTGTAAGAAAAAGTTTGCCCACCCTATCTCATTCTTTCATTAACTATCTAAAGAAAAGGGGACCCAGAAGGAGCTAGTGACTTGCTCATAGTCTCTTGGTAGGCTAATAGCCTAACTGGAATTTGATCTCCTAGCTTCTTATCCAACACTGTCTTAATGTAAAATACACCTTTTTCTTTTTCATTTGTCTCAGCTGTAATATCCAAACCTCAATCTCATTGTACCCTCACAGATATTTTGAGATTCGTCCTTTCTGATGTTCACTGGTTACTGCCCTGAAGTCATGGTGTTTTGTTTGTTGTTTGTGGTTTTCTTTTGTTTTGTTTTTCTGAAGAGAAACTTGGTTCATATAGACAGATCTATTGGAGCCTTCTCAGATGGTGTTTTCATCTCTGGGAATCATGTGTATGACTGACTTCCTTTTTTAAAAACAATAATTCTATAGAAATTTGTTTCAGGCTTTAATAATTTCTCCACTAATTTCTCCCATTTCCCCACCTTTCAGAGAAGAATAAACAAAAGATACAATTTCACAAAGACTTACTCATCTGAAGGCAGATTTTTATTCTATACATATGTGAATCTCCCATGTGTGTGCATTCTGTCCATTGCTTGTGTAGTGTATGAACATGAATGAGACAGTCTTTTTACTTCAGTTTAAAGTAAAATACCATGCTCAGTTGTTTTTCTAGGAGATATTTGTTTAAAATTTTATATACAGGTAAGTCATTGTCTGTGCTCTATAGAGCTTTTAGTTTAATAGAAACCACATGCCTTCCCATTAAAGCAGTGGTCAGAACAAGTTTCAGAAACCTAAAATTATAAGAAATCAGTTGATAAGCTTCTAAATCTGGTAACTTAGAAGTTTAGACAAAGACAAGATAGTGCTGTATTGCTAAACAATACTTTTTGTTACCATAATGTTCTTCTCAGATAACCTAGCTAATTACAGTGTAACAACCTCTGTAAATATTCTGTGGCTTCTTTGCTTGTTTTACTGATTCACTTTTCTTTTTAAAAAATTTTTAATGAAAATATAATATTGTTTCCCTCTTCCCTTTACTCCCTCACATGGTCCCCCCTCCAATTCATGGCCTCTTCGCTGTTACACAGAGACAGGGGATGGGGAAGACATATACTCTGACAAGTTGTATGTGTGTATTTTGTTATAATCAGTGATGTCGGTAATGTTTGAGCAAGATTACCCACAGTTTACCAAATGTTCATGACCTACTCTTCTGCCAGTTTCCACTGTTCGGCCTGGTAACCCAAAAGTTTCACTTTTGAGAGTAAATGTGACTTAATGGTTAGGTCTGGAGACTGGAAACTGAAACTATCTGGAAATTTGCTGTATTGATCAGTTTCTTTCCTTTTCCAAACCCTTCTTTATCATAACAAAGGGAACGTGTTGAGAATACAAGTCAGCCAGGAGAGATGCAGGTGACTATTCAAAATTTAATGCCAGCAACTGTGTACATATTCAAAGTTATGGCTCAAAATAAACATGGCTCTGGAGAAAGTTCAGCTCCTCTACGAGTAGAAACACAGCCTGAAGGTAAGTCTTCCACCTGTCTGTTGGCCATACCCAGAGGAGACTATTTGGAGTCCTGTCAGCTTTTTGTCTTGCATAATGGTGTCAAGATTTCTCTGAATGGGAAGATAAAATGACTTTCTATCAAACAATAGCAAGTAAAAGGACAGTGTATTTCTATTTTCTTTCATATTCATATTGTACTGATCTTTTAAGGCAGTGTTCCTCAACCTTCCTAATGCTACTTCATAACTGTAATTTTGCTACTGTTATGAATTATAACATAAATATGTGATACGCAGTTGGACTTAGGCAATCCCTGTGAAGGGTTGTTTGACTCCCAAAGAGGTTGTGACTCATAGGTTAAGAACCACTATTTTAAGGCTTAGTTCAGAAATTTTCTAGAACCTTTCTTCTGATCCTATATGCTCTTGTGTCTATGATCCTGAGGTACATAATCACTTCATTCCTTCAATTGCTTATATTAATATATCTTTCTTGTTTTAAGGATAGTTCCTGTAATATCCAATGTGCTGCTTTGCATAGGAAGTGGGTATTTATAATTGCCATCAACTGAAGTGCCCTCTGTTAGCCATATCCACTAGTTAGAACCTCTTGATGTTCTTACTTTAGATCTGTGTTATTTTGTGCTGGATAGTGTTACCTCTAATTACATTTCTAAGGCTTTTTGTGACTAAAGCAAGTGTCAGGTTGGTTTATATTATAAATGTTTGGTATACTTGAACTTTTGGTTTTAAACTACAGGCCTGAATTTATAAGAAATGTCATAATGTTTTTCCTTCTTCAAATTTTTAAACTTTTGCCTTTCACCATAATGTTTTTCTCAGAATATTCTCTAGTTTATTTTTACTATACCTATACTAGCTTTTCTGTGTTCATGAGCCTAAATTAAAAAGACTTTTGGTATGGGAGCACGTGAGATGCATTTGTGGAAACTCCCCACCTGAGAGCTCAGGAGAATGAATGAATTTACCAATTATAGAATAGAAATAATTCAGGAACTATCTGGTGGGTGGAATAAAGGCACAAAGTTAAGAGCCTTCAATTTTAATGTTATAGTAAATTAATTGTCAAATATTTGAGTATCTACTGTGTAAAATACTAGAGATAAGGTATGGTGAACAAGTAAAATTTGTCCTCCATGGTAAGCAAGAAGTAAATATGGGAAGGAGGCCTTTGGTTGTAGTGATGAACACTGAAGATAATGAGTCAACGCTAGACAGGAACACAAGGGCCATGAGGAGTGTCCAGTGTTGATTTAAGGGGAGTGCATTCTCATTGCAAAGAATAGGGGTGTTAAATTTCATAGTTGACTGTGTTTAAATAAATATGAGAATTATATTTCAGCCTCTATTACCCTTCACTAGCCTTTAAATGCAAGCACCATACATGAGAGATACGAGACTAGAATTCAGAGCAAGGAAGAATTTGTATAAAATATAGAAAGAATCCTAGAAAAGATGGGGCCTGAAGTTGACCTTAAAGCATTTAACACAGCACAAGAATTCTTGGGGAAGAAAGCTGCACGACCCAAATCCTAGAAATAGGATCAAACAGTTTACATGCAAAATGAGTCATGGTAAAAAATGAAGGAAGGACCACTGAATTTGATCTAGTGCAGAAGTCTGTCCTGGGGCTATGAACCTTCTGAAACTGAAAATATCTGTGAGTCTATATATATATACACATTCCCCTTGGAAAGAGACTATAACTTTCATGAACATTTTAGACTTTGTGAAATTGTTGAAAACCACTGAACTAGAAGTTTCATTGTCAAGAAGTGAAAGGGAAGACAAAAGGAAAAGTGGCCTTATTGAATACTTGCTGTGTGCTTTTCACTCTGTTGGGCAGTTTAGACATAAAATCCACAAGGATTTTACAACCAGAGATAGACATTTAAGTGCATAATAGTAAGAGGTGCGGCTATCACATGGAAAGAGACAGCACCATAATTTGTTGAAGAGCTTTGGTTAAGAAAGAGCAGTCAAGTGAGTTATAAGCAGAAGGAATGAACAGTTCTGAGGAAGGCATTTGGAATTTGTAACTTGTGACAACAGAGACCTGGGGAGTGAAAAGGGACTTACACCTCCTGAAGGTATGGGACATATGGACAGGTATGAAATTTGGGCAGTATTTTGCATATTTAGCTTTATAAGTCAACTTAAAACTTCGGTTTGTTATGCCACTATACAGCTAGTTTGAAAGAATCCTTAGTGCCTTTTTAAAGGATCATATTTGCCTGCACTTAACCAATGAGTATATTGAAAGTGATGTCAAGAGGATTTGTGAACTATTTTATTTTCCTCTCAGTCAAGTTAGAAGACAGTTTTCCACAGCAGCAGAAGTGTAACAAACCCCACTGGTCACGCTACATAAACTGCTGTTAATGTTGAACAAATATCATGCGTCATGACTAAATAAACAATTGTTAAAGAACTTTCTACATTAAGATCCTCCTCTTCCCCTCCTTCTTTTTCTTCCTTCTCCCTTCTCCTCTTCCTTTTTTTTTTTTCAAGTCAGGGTTTTAAAGGGATTAAAGACATGTGCCACCACCTCCTAGCTATCTTTCTACTTTTGTAGCAAAACAAATCTTAAGGCATAGTGCTATTATCTGAGAAAATCAGTTGTTTTAACATTTTTTTCCTTCCTTGGCCTTAAATCTAGTGGTGTCTAAAATAGAGATACTAGTGCTAGAAAACTTATTTTCAAATACAGAATGTCTCCTAAAGTATAGGCATGGGCAACTAGTTAGGATTTGTATACCAGTGGGAAGGAACTCTTGATCAGAATAAAAGAATATTCTGAAAAAGTTGATAAGTGAGCCATTGATAAGTTAGATCCAGTGTCCTCAGAGGACCAGCCACCCTAATGAAGGTACTGTCTTAGTCACCTGACTGGTCTTTATGAGGTCACGTTTTAGATTCAGAAACTGTGATCAACTTCTGGCTCCACCATTATAAATTTCCATCTCTTGGAAAGATTCCTAACCTCAAAACTCATTGATTATGGGGATGATAACATTACCCATCTATTTTGGGTAATGCTAAGATTAAATTAGAAAAGAAATGGAAAGAAGCATGTAACTTGTTCACTTTTATTGAATGTTTGACTTGTTCTAAGCATTCAGTAAATTGTAGCTATTAATAAGTTGATGCTATTTCTATAACTAGTTTTGTTGCTTTGATGCTTTTCTTCTGTGCATGTGTCCACACATCCTTCCTAAACATGGATCTGACTGTCATGCTGCAGTTCACTGCCTGTCAGAGAAAATCTAAACTCCGTAGCAGGACATCAAAGGTCCTCTTCCCTCTCCTCCCTTCCCTTCCCCTTTGCAACCTTTCACATAGCAGAATCCTGTATTCTTTCCTATTTCATTATAGCCACCATATGAATCTATAAGGATTTATTAATGTGCATGATTTCTGTGGGAGTTCTTTGTACAGAGGGTCTCTGCCCATCCCTGTGTTCCCAGGGCTTGCTTAGTGTCCAACAGAAGAAAGATCTCTTCCAGTGGTGGTTGCTTTTATGTTCTGTCTTGTCCCTCTGTAAAACTAGAATCTAGGACCGGAGAAGAGGGCTCAGTGATTAAAGTATTAGACATGCAAATCTAAGGACCTGAATTTGGATCCTCAGCACCCACATAGAGCTGGGCACACACCAGTAACTCAAGCTGAGGGATGGGGGAAGGAGGACAGTGGGTCCCAGGGACTCTCATTATCCAGCCTAGCTGAAACAGGTAAGCTTCAGGGTCAGTTAGAGACCCTGTCTCAAAAAATAAAGATAGAAAGTGATAGAGAGGATATCTGACTCTGATCTCTGGGTTCCACACAGGTCTGTACCAGTGAGTGTGTACGTACACGTACGTACACACACACACGTACTCCTGAGAGTTTATAAATCACAAAAGAGTTCTTCTTGTGTTCTTATTTTTAATAAATTGAAGATATTTCATAGGTAGTTTCTGGCTTACTTATATAAAGGAAAACGTATGTATCCTAAAAATACTTTAATCAAACCAATTGTCTCTTTAGCTTTTATTGTTTCTAAAATATGGCCATCATGAGAATATTACCTAGAGTGGTTATTGCGAACTGCAGTAAATCTGATGTGTATTTTGATCTCTTGAAATTCTTTTTCAGTTCAGCTCCCTGGACCAGCACCTAATATCCGAGCTTATGCAACATCACCTACTTCTATCACTATCACATGGGAAACACCATTGTCTGGCAATGGGGAAATTCAGAATTACAAATTATACTACATGGAAAAAGGGACTGATAAAGAACAGGTATAAAGTGACATGATTTTTTTTTTTAAACCACTGGTTTCTGAAAACTAAAAGGTTGGGAATTCAGCTCAGTGGTAGAACAGTTGCCTAGCATGCACAGACATTACCCCCCCCCCAAAAAAAAATCTTCCAAAGCTCTATGGTTAGTTGACTAGATGTCAGAGTGGGGAGATATATGGAAAATTAAATGTTGATGGTATCTGTTTCATTATACTAGTAAGATTTATTTTGTAGTTTTTACCAACAAGGGTTACTATATATCACATAATATTTCTAAATAAATTACTATTGTTTATGATTAACTAATCTGCTTTCACGATAAATAATATTCTGTCAGATGTTTAAAACTCTGTATTGTATAGAATATAGAATTTATTTAGTCATTTTGTAGCATTTCTTTTGGCTTTGTGTGTGTGTGTGTGTATGTGTATGCATACACAGTGTTCTATTTCATTAAAGGATGTTGATGTTTCAAGTCACTCCTACACCATTAATGGACTGAAAAAATACACAGAGTATAGTTTCCGAGTGGTATGGCCTACAATAAACATGGTCCTGGAGTCTCCACACAAGATGTTGCTGTTCGAACATTATCAGATGGTGAGCTTTTTTCCTTTACAACAAAATACCGTTCTTGGTTCATTTCTCCATTGCACCCCTTGCTGGTCAAGTCACTTAGCTTTTTGAGTATTTTTCTTGTATGTCAACTTCAAGTAACATTAACTTCACCAGCTTTACTGGAAAGCACAGGGCATGTGATATCTAATAATAAATGGTTTTTGTTGCTTGTTCATAGCACAGACCCCGCCCCCCACAGCAGATTTATTTAAATAAGGAAGTGGGCAGGGACATAGAGAAAGAGAGAAAGAGACATAGGATTGTCTCAGGAAAAGAAAAGTGAGAGAGAAGACAGACAAACAGCAGACAGAGAGAGAGAGAGAGTGTGTGCTGTTGTAGACCATTTTATGGTTGTTGGAAGATTAGCCGTACTCTGTGTACCAGTCTATTTATTTCCCTAATTGATATTTTGTGACAGTTTGATTTCCCACCTGTGGCTCTATTTTAAACTAAGTTATATACACAACCCACAACTAACAGAAGTACTTTCACACTACAGCTTGCCAGTGATTAAGTAGGTCAAAACCAACAGAGTTTTTCTGTTTAAGAAAATAGCAGATCACTGTACTTAGTGTAAGGATGTCTCTCTGTTTGATGAAACTCAGCTAAATTTAGTGTTATATAGAAATACTTCTTTTTTAAATGTGTATATATGTATCTAGTTGATATACCTAAGCATATATGCTTTAAAAGCTATAGCTTGACTCCCTTAAACAAATAATTAAACATTATGTCACTAGTAAAGAAGCAGGCATGTATGCCTGATTTGTATTCCATGGAGAAAGCTTTGTCTCTGTTGTTTTCCTACCCAAAATATTTAACTTTAGTCTAAACCATGATGCAGCAAGCTGACGTGTCGAATTGAGAGAAGTTCTAAAACTTTTTTTTTTAAGCTGGCCTCAATTCTTAAAATGTATCTATTAATCTTACAGAAAAATCATCTAAATTAAAAAAGAATAAAATCATAGAATATCAAATATGTGTGATCTTTGGTTCCTAGATACTGGAGACAAAGGCCTAGGACACTGACAACATACTTACTAGATCTATTAGAAATGTTATTTATGTATATTTGATATTATTTTGTATCAAAATTGCAGTTTCCAAAAGTCATTGTTGTGATTTAGTTTTGTTGAAGCCTGCCATTGTTCTCAGGAGATGTGTACTGGAGTATTTCAGAGTGAACTGTTGAAGTGGCTTGCAGCCATCTCTCAAATAAGAAACAGTATATGATAGATAAACCTGTATCTATGTAATTTCTCGTGTACTTATAATGGGAAAAATAAAGTAAATTTTGTGGAGTGTTAGTGAAACTAGAAGGAGGGAATACAGTGTTCATTGTAGTATTCTTTGCTCTTTTCTTTGGACTTGACAATTTTTTAGATAAAAAGGAATAAAATATAAATTATAGTTGGGCTAGCCAACTGCATAAACCAGTTGGTTGTGATTTGGGGAAATTTTTGAGAGAAAAGGGCTTATAGCCTTTTAAATCTATGTAGGAGCCAAATTTGACTACACTTAAATGGGTTGGCCTACTGACCACAGTACCATGGAAACTGAGTGGAACTAAGTTTCTTAACATGAAGGTTCAAGGCAGCACTTAGGTAAAGTAAATTCCAGGTCTCAGGCCAAGTAAACCACATGGAAGTTCATCTGTAAATAGCTCATACATGAGATAAAAACAATAGTTATCGCCTATGAGAGTGAGTACCTGTCACATAGTAGCTTGCAACAAACAAATCCTAGCTGTGAGGTGGTGATGACATAATCACAAGTTATGTTGAATGTCTATAGCTAAGTGACTTCTTAACATGGAAATGTTTTCAGAACAGATACTAGGTCCTTCTCCAGACCTCTACAGCTGAGTCTCTGACTTGAGATCCATGTCATTTTCCTAGGCACAAGTTAGAATGGTGAACAAGGCACATTCAGTTCAGTAGATCCTTATTTCAATATCTTCTCACCAGATGACAGAGAAGCAAAAAGTCCTGGTGAGAGGATTAGGTGAGAATGACTAGAATGAATATTTGGTAAGTTGAGGCCAAACAAGTTAGGTCTACTTGAGCTTTCTTTGCTGTCATCACATGAAGGAAGATGTTGAAGAGTATGTGGGCCATCACCTTTCAGATGCTCTTGTGTTAAGTTCTAGTAAGAGCTTCAGTTATGTAACTGTTTCACTAATAGACCCAAACTCTACACATCTAGACGCATGCTCCCTGATACTGGGAAGCCAGTAGTTCACTCATTGCAGCTTTCCCTGTTTAAATGTTTTTCTCTTCTTGAGAATTGCCTTCTAAACCACTTTAGGAAGCCCAAAAGAGAGCCAAACTTGGTGATATGTGTCCATCTTCTCATTTTGGTCCATATTGTCATTACCTAGTTCACTTGCCACGTTTATTAGATTTAGTTCCAGAAAACGTGTGGTTCTTCCCCACAATGGACATTCAGAATATATTTAAAGTTCAAAATGTATCTAAAGTCTAGAAAAGTTAAGTTAAAGGCCAAGGAAGGAAAAAAAATGTTAAAACAGACTTTCTCAAAAAATAGCACTATATCTTAAGATTTGTTCTGTTAAAAAAGTAGAAAGATAGCCAGGAGGTAGTGGTGCTTGTCTTTAATCCCTTTAAAACCCTGTTTAGAGTTTAGAGTCTAGGGTTCAAAGCCACTGTACATCTCTCCAGTAAGTATTTGATCTCCAGATATACAGCCTGACTTGAGTAATGTGGATGCTCATATGAAAGGGTCTTACCTTAAAACATGAATCAAGCATGGCCACACCTCATCTAGAGCTGTCAACATAAGATATTGTTAGCTTGGTTGAGACCTTTTAGTCACATAATTAATATTGGAGATGTGCATTTGTGTTCAGTCTGGCCAAGAGCAATAACATGATGGTTGATATGTGGATGATTGAATTGTTTCCTTTTTTTTTTTTTTTCTTTTAACCTGTCTAGTTCCCAGTGCTGCTCCTCAGAATCTGTCCTTAGAAGTGAGAAATTCAAAGGTAAAACTTTGCTTCTGTTCATTTTACTGGCATTCTGAGCCTCATAGGGACTTAGAGAGCCAGAGACTTCTTGGGCAAACATCAGAACAGTGAATGCCAGTAATTAATTTGCTTTGAAAAATACGAGCCTAATAAATTAGAATGTAACTTAAAACATTTAAAATGAAGCAAGAAAATAGGATAGCATAGGTATAAAACTGGGCTAAGAACTCCACTTATTTCTTTCCTTTCTCTGATGCTAAAAGTTCTTTTTCTTCTCTACAAAAAAAAATTGCTGCTTTTATGTAAATATGACATTTTAGAGCAAAGAAAGTAAGTTGCTTATGATGATATGATGCCAGTATAAACTAAAGACAGATAGATGTAGATTTGGATATCTGTTCACAGCATCTCTCCTGGTTCAGGTTCATTCATACCAACCATGTACACCTCTCAGATATCTCCTGAGCTACTTATATAAAGAAGTCTTTTTAAAAAGTATTATGAGATGCTTCTTCTGGAAACATTCACTTCTCTCCCTCCCTCCCTTCCTTCCTCCCTCCCTTCCTTCCTTCCTTCCTTCCTTCCTTCCTTCCTTCCTTCCTTCCTTTCCTTTTTTGGCAGAGTCTTACTATATGTATATAGTTCAGTCTGACCTAGAACTTACTGTATATCCCAGGCTAGCCTCAAATTTATAATCCTGTGGTTTCTGCCTCCTGAGATTTGGGATTACAGATACTCCACTACTCCTGTCCACAGAAATTATTTAATTACAGCTAATTTGCATTCAAGAGGGAAATAATTCTTATACCTGACAATAATTTATTTCCTAATCTGTATGCTGCTGACTTTATATTTTCCTTTTAACCACTCTTCTGGGACTTCTGGCCAATGTTTTTATTCTGACGAAATACTTACTTAGGAGATAAGTCTAGACTTAAGCAAGCATGTCCAAGCTGTGGCCATGGGCTGCATGCACCCCCAGGATAGTTGTTATGCAGCCTACCATAAAAATCAAAGACTTAAAACATGAGGGGTTTGGGGTAGCTTTTCTGGTAACATGGTTCTCAAACATAAAATTTTGTAGATGACAATATCATAATACATGCCTGATAAAGTATACTGCTTTAAAACATAATAATTTCCCCCATTTGATAATTTTTTTGTAATTATTAAAGTTTTATTTGTTTGTTGTGCTTGTGTTTTGTTTTAAGACAGGGTCTCACTGTGTAGCTTGGGCTGCCCTAAACTCACTATGTAGACCAGACTGGCCTCAAACTCACAGATAATTCTCTGTCTCCTGAGTGCTGAGTGAGATTAAAGATGTGCATTACCACACCCAATAAGTCAGAATTATTTTTGACTGACTATTAAATAAGTAACTTGGTGAAGCTTTAAGCACCATGTGCTCTATATTCTTAATCTCCTCTTTCTACAGTGAAATTGGTTAGCAGTATTACAATTAGGATCAACCTTTTGATGTGTTTAGTCTTTTTTCTTGTACTGCTTTTTCTCAGAGTATAGTGATTCACTGGCAGCCCCCTTCTTCAGCCACACAAAATGGGCAAATTACTGGCTACAAGATTCGCTACCGAAAGGCCTCCCGAAAAAGTGATGTCACTGAGACCTTGGTAACTGGGACACAGCTGTCTCAGCTGATTGAAGGTAAGCTGCTTTGCATATAGTTAATGGCTAAAAGGTGGTTCTTTCTCAGACTTTAAATTATGTTAGTCTAAAACTGCTCTAAGCAGTTGTTTTATATAAACAAATTTAAAATGGTTCTCAAAAAATTATAATAGTCTTGTTTTTAACTTGATACAAATTAATGGAAAATACTCTTGCATCTTCCTTCATCTCTGAAGGGTTGAATTGTGTTTGATTTTTATTTCTCCATATTTTCTGAGTATATAACATTTAATTTGTAATCTAAAAATGTTAAGAGAGACTACTCAACCTAGTTGGTAACAAAACTTAGAATATTCTAGACTCATGTGACTTGCAGAATATTTGAATAGCTATAGTATTATAATAATTACATTTGCTTCTATGGATAGTCTGAAGTTTTAGAAAATTCTGTCAAAATAGCTTTTTTATATAGTTTTCCCTTTGTATGTAGTAGAACAAGAGGCATATCTTAAAAATGAATCCAAAGGCATATATAAAAAAGGATCATTCTATAGATCACTAGGAATTCTCTTTCTTATACAACTATGAAAAAGAGAGTTGACTAAGCAAGGACAGGATTTTCTTACAGGAGAATTGAGAAGCTACTGTATCTGTAAGACAAATATAACTGAGGATAAAATCTAGGCATTGCTAACTAACAAAGGCAAAAGCAGGATTGGTTGTGCTCAGACCACAGCTAAATAGCAGCTGAATTAAGCATTATCCAAAATCTTATAGACTAAAGGATAGCTATTCCCTATAAGCATGTTCCCAGTATCCACAGAATGAAGAGCTTTAACCTTTGTGAGCTAACATTGAATATACAATGTGAACAAAACGGATTCTTGGAGTCTTGAAACATTAAATTGAAGCTTGCTAATGGAATGTGCAATATGAATTGCTAAGAGTTTGTATCAGACATTGAATTATACAGTTATACACCTAGCTTCACAAGGTGGTTGTAACACTTAACACACATTACCACATCTTTATGTCCACTGTGTGCCTTAGTTTTGCTTTTTCAACTCTGTCAGTTATTTAGAAGGAGAAGCTTCTTTATGCTTCCCTCTTTCTTGCCTACTCTTTTATATATTCTTACCCTTCTAGAAGGCAAAGAATGATAAATGAGTAATTGAATTCTTTTGGATCTTTATTGAGCCAATGTTTGTTTTTATTTTGAGGTTTTGTCCATTAACTTTCTGACAAGATAGTAATGGGGTAATGGGCCTGGAGAGATGGCTCAGTGATTAAGTTAATTGATTGTTCTTCTAAAGGACCTTGGTTAGATTCTCAGCACCCACATGGTGGTCCACAACTGTCTAACTTCAGTCTCAGGGAATCCAACACCCTCTTCTTGGCCTCCGAGGGCACCAGGCGCATGCATGATGCACAGAGATACATATAGACAAAACATCTGTACATATAAGCTAATACATAAAATTTTAAATGGGGAGTTAAATTGACAGCATTTGTTCTTCTTTCTGTTTTTGTTTTTTTTGTGGGCAAGCAGAGTTATATATGTGGGCACATATAGGGCAGAGCCTTCTATCTCTTCTCACCATATGCCAGGTTGGCTACCTTCGCTACAGCATACCTTGATCTCAACCTAGTTACTTACACTTTTAATATCTCTGTCTTTCTTGGGGTTTCTGTACTGTGTGCTGTCCAAAGATGCCAATTATTTGGGTATAGGGAGATAGGATAATATTCATAACCCTAATAATCAGTATCTTACATTTAAATGCTCTAAAAATGTATGTGTGAATGAGTGCATAACTTGTCATATTAACTATCATCTTGCTTTGTAGGTAGACTTTTATATGTGAATCTTTGTTGCCTCTGCATTGGTGAATCATATACTTTATTAAAGCTGGTAGTAAACAAAGAGTTGCATAATAGAAAAGTTTGGGTTTTCTTCTTTGACTTACTATAAATACATTTGGGCAACTGGTTATTGAAAAATAGATTTCTAGGCCATATTTGATGTTAAATTATTTCTGCTCTGTGGTTATAGCAGGTCTCAAAGAACAGAGGAAACCTGATAGGAGTTACTTCTTTATATTCTTTTCTGGGTTTTGGTGTCTTCTGAAACCAACTGATTTTGTTCCTTTGTAACAACTCTTTCATTATCTTTGGTCATGGCTTCCTTTTTAGGAAAATCGAAGAAATTGCATTAAATAATCCCAAAGGTACCTTCATGTTCTTAAACAAAAATCTCTAACTTCCTGGGAGGGTCAGTCATTGCTGTCTTCTCCAAGGGTTGTGTGGGCACAGAGAGCTACCCTGTGTTGTATTTTGCTTGTTCTTTATGAACTTAAAGTTTATTAAGCTGTGAACTGAGTTAGATGGATGAGATGTTTCCTTTTATGGGAGATTACTAACTTTTTGTTTTCCAAAGCTCTTGCTTCAGCTTCTCTCTTTTGTTATTTGATTAAAAGGTCTTGACCGGGGCACAGAATATAACTTCCGCATAGCTGCTCTCACGGTTAATGGTACAGGCCCAGCAACTGATTGGCTGTCTGCCGAAACCTTTGAAAGTGACCTAGATGGTAAGAATAAACAGTGATCAGTAATGGCACATGATAGATAGATATTAACTATTGCCAGTGAGTTCTGATTAGAAAGCCACTGACTGGCTTAAGTCTGTGGATGTTGGTGTGTTGTACTGCTGTCAACCCTGTGGAGCAACAGAGCTCCTCAAGGAGTTATTGTTTTCTAGACATTGTAAAGAAGTATCAAAATGAGCAGGCTCAGAACAGTAAAAATATACAGGCATTTGAAGTTGAGATTTTTGCCTAGGCCAATAAGTAAATAGATGATCTCAAACTTAAAGCTGAGCCACATCAATTGTGCCTATATTTATTTTATCTGCAGCTCCCTTTTTCCTGAGTCCTGGAGACCTTGTCCTTTTTCTCACCTGTTTGTTCAATAAGTAACTCCAGATGGTTATGTGTAGTTAGTTCCTTCAACAGTAACAGTGCCAGACTTGTATTCCTCTTCCGAGTCTCAACTAAGGTAGTAATTTATACACTGAGTAATATACATGAAAGATGTATCAAACTGTCACCTTTTAAAACCTTTTAGTCTTCTAACAATTGAATCAGTTGTGGCTTCAGTGTCATTTTTTTTCTGCATCATTGATTATCTAGAGAAATAAATAACTGGTAGCATTGTTGCAATATATTGGATCAACCTGTTGACAGCAGGTTTTCTAGTTTGTTGATGGTGTACCTTTCTCATTATACCTGTAGAGTTTAGGGAATGAAATGAGTGACTGGGTTTTATTTTCTTCTTAGAAAAAAATAAAACCACAGACTTTATATGACTTTAGTTATAGGTTCTCTTTTAATTCCTGGCCAAAAGGGGGAGGAGAAATTTGTTAATTTTTTTTTTTGTTAAAAATTTTTTTGTTAAAAAGATTTGCTAAATTTTCTAGACAGCAGCATTTTGACGTCGTTCCCCATGGAAATGATGCACTTTCGAACAGGAAAGTACATCTCATTTTCCCCCCTGCTTTCCTTCTCAGAAACTCGCGTTCCTGAAGTGCCTAGCTCCCTTCATGTCCGCCCTCTTGTCACTAGCATCGTAGTGAGCTGGACTCCTCCAGAGAATCAGAACATTGTGGTCCGAGGTTATGCCATCGGTTATGGCATTGGCAGCCCTCACGCCCAGACCATCAAAGTGGACTATAAACAGCGTTATTATACCATCGAAAACCTGGGTACGTTTGCTAAGTAGAAGAGATAGTCATGCATGTGATTTCTTTTTTTTAAATTTTATTACATTATAATTTTATTTTTACAGAAAAATTGCCGCACTTGTGGAAAGAATTTTTCCATATTCTCCTTAGATTCTTAACCCAGATTATTCAGGATTAACATTTTTCCACATTTCCTTTGTCCTCTTCTGTTTTCCTATATGTACATTTCCACTGAAACATACAAAAGTCATTTGCAGGCGTAGATATGATAACTCACCAATCATTAACTTTAACATGAAATTCTGTTAAATTGTTCTAACAATATTCTATTTAGAACAATAGCCTACTTATTGAAATAAAGACATTAAAATTGAAACAGAATTTTTATATTTGGCACTTTTCTCATTATATTATCCTTTATGACAAAAGAAAAATGCTGTTTTCTGTTTCAGGATTAGTATTGATTTTAATTATCATGTCTCATTTGCCTTTGATTTAGAACCAGTTCTGTATTTTATTTTGTTTTTTCCATGACCTTGATGAATGACATTTAAAAATACATACATAGGCCATTTAGTCCCTCAAATAAGGCTTATCTAGCATTTCCACATTGCATCTGGGAATGCACGCTTTTGGGGAAAATCACGTAGTGCTGGGTTTTTGACAGTGCCTCAGACAAGCAGAATGGTATCTGATGCTTGTTGTCACTTTCTTTTGTAATTAATAAGTGTTTCAGCAGGGTGGGAGTGGCCCACGCCTTTAATCCTAGCACTTGAGGCCAGCCTGATCTACAGAGTGAGTTCCAAGACAACCAGGATTGTAACAGAGAAACCCTGTCTCCAGAACTAACAATCAAAGTGTTTCATTAAGGAGACTCCTTGATTTTTGCAAATATCTTGTTTCCCATTAAACTAACCTACTACTTTTAGCATAGATAGACAGACAGACAGACAGACAAAAGGTTGGTTTTTTTTTTACATAAATTGAAAAGCTGATTCTGAAATTTATTTTAAAAAGCAAAGAAACAAAATAGATATTTTTGAATAAAAAAAAGTTGGAAAATACATGCTACTCAATTTGATGGTAACTTACTAAGTTAAAGTAATAGAGACTCTATGTGATATTGGTGTAAAGGTAGAGGTTGTACATTAATGAGATGATACGAAGCCCAGAAATAGATCAGTATTTAATATTAATATGGTCAGTTGATTTTTAACAAAGATGATGAAATAATTCAGTTTGGAAAGGACATCTTTCTAACTAAGGATATGGGAATAATTGAATGTCTGTATGAAAGGAAATAAAGCACCCTTCTTCCTTATCCTACACCATAATCCCCCTCAAAAAAAGACCTAAATATAAAAGCTAAACTATAAAACTTCTAGAAGGAAGCGGTGGACAAGATCACCCAAAGAACAAGATAACACAAACAAACAAAACCCCACAAACCATAAAATTAACACAGTAAAGTCAGTGAAGTGGCTCAGTGGATAAAGTATTTGCTGCCAAGCCTGACAAACTGAGTTCAATCCCCCCAGGACACACACATAGCAAGAAAGAACCAACTCCTATAAACTGTCCTCTAAACTCTGTGTGTACACACTTAAATAAATAAACATGCTTTAAATTTTTTTAATTGGCAAATGAATTATATCAAAAATTTTAATATAGTTTATTTTATGTGCATTGATGTTTTGCCTCCATGTATCTGTTCACCACATATGTTCAATGCTCATTGAAGTCAGAAGAGGGTATTGGATCCCTTGAAATAGGAGTTTGAGACAGTGATTAGCAGCCATGTGGGTCTGAGAATCTAACTGGAGTTCTCTGGAAGAGCAACCAGTGCTTTAACTTCTGATCCATATCTCCACCTAACCCTTAATCAAAATTTTAAGCTTCTGCTTTTGAAAAGATACCAATAAAAATGAAAAAGCAAGCCACAGATGTGACAAAAATTCCAGCTATTCAAATATTTGACAGAGTTTGAGCCTAGAATATATAAAAATTCTTACTGTTCAATAAAAAAGAAAACCCAGTCAAAATGGGCAGAAGATGTGAATAGACATTGTACAAAACAAGGCATAATGAGTGGAGAGTAAAAAAAGGTGTGTAGGTGGGAGATCAAGCATATATATGAGTGGAAAATAAGTTTGTTAAAAGGTGCTCAGCATTGTTACTTGTCAGAGAATCCTAAGTGTAAAACCTCAGCGAAATGCCACTGTACATCCTCTAGAATTCTCACATTTGCTATTAAAAATGCTGATAGCATTTGTAAAATAGAGGTTTCTTATAAAGTTAGCCATACAATCTAGCAATCCCACTCATAGATACTTAACCAAGAGAAGTGAAAACAAATGCCCACTTAAAGGCTTGAAAAAAATACTTTACTTATAAAAGCCTTAGGGGGAAAATAAGAATTTTCAGGTCCTGAATTCATTTCCCAGCAACCACAAGGTGGTTCACAACCATCTGTAGTGGGATCTAATGCCCTCTTCTGGTATGCAGGTGTACATACAGACAGAGTACTCAAAAAGAATGAAGGAAGGGGAGGGAAAGGAAGGGAAGGGAAAGAGGGGAGGAGAGGGAAGGGAAATAAAGTGAAATAAATAAATCTTTAGCCGGGCAGTGGCTCACACCTTTAATCCCAGAACTTGGGAGGCAGAGGCAGGCAGTCAATGTGAGTTGGAGGCCAACCTGTTCTATAGAGCGAGTTCCAGGACAGCTAGAGCTACACAAAGAAATCTTGTCTCAAAAAAAAATAATAATAAATAATTAAAAATAAATTTTCATCAATTAATAGTAAATTGCAATATATCCCTGTCATGGAAACGACTCAGTAATTAAAAGGAATTGGTCATCAGTACACACAGCAGCAGAAATGAGTCTAAGAAACATGCTGAGCAAAAAGCCAAATACAAGATAATATATACTGTTAATTGTGATTTTATGAAATTACAAAATAGGCAAAAACTTAGTATAGTGACAAATTATGACCAGTGACTGCATAGAACCCTGCGTACTAGGATTGATGGCAAGAGCATAGCTGCTTGAAAATGTCCTAATTTCTCTATTTAGATCTTAATTACATGAGTATCCAAAACTTATATCCATTTAAATACTTATATTTTATTTTATACTAATTATATCTCATAGTTAATTTTAAAAGCAAAAAATCAGAAATACTAATTTCTTATAATAATGAATTATATGGATCAACAAGTAAAGATGCTTGCCACCAAGCCTGACAAGCTGAGTTTGATTCCTGGAAAGCACAGGAAGAAGAAAACCAACTCTGCAAGTTGTTCTCTGACATCACACATGTGCTATCATATGTGCAAGACCACACACATACGTACATGCACATAAATAAATAAATATAGTTTTTAAAGTTAACATAATATAATAATGAATTAATTTAGGTGGGTATACCTACTTTTCCAAATTGGTTCGTCATTGTCAGTGTTTCTCTGAAAGACTTTCTCTTAATTCATAATATATGCTGGTGAATTTCTTATTCAGATTGTTGCTTTGTAAATGTCTTTCCTAAGAAGAGCTTAAAGTGCCTGACAAATGAGTTACCAGATCATTTATGGAGAATATAAGCAATTGTTTATAAATGTAATCCAAACAAAATACAGTTTCTGTTTTTCCTTCCAAAAAGAGACAGATCAGCTGAACCCAGGAGGCTTCATAACAACACCTGAGTTGTCTTACAGTCAGTTGTTGGATAGCAGAACTAAAGCTTTTCACTGGATAAAAATGTCCCTGTGATGACTAGCTTCCTACTGTTTCCCTTATGGAACTTCTGAAATAAAAGTCCTTTGCAGTGCAGTCAGGACTTAGTCCTGACCTCCTGGAACTGTCAGTCCAAGAGGAGAACCAAAGTAAAGCGCAAGAAACAATGAAGTGAGTTGAAGTGAAGTGTGTTCAGAGAAAGGAAAGCTGAACAAGGCAACATAGAACAGTCCACAAAGAAACTTAGCTGGGCTTGAAAGATTAAACCAGAATAGTGTTTGAAGCAGAGTGGTAAGAAGGAACACAGGAGTATGCTAAAGAGACTAAGCAGTTGAGCTATTAGAAAAGAAGTATGCATGTTGAAAAGTAACAAAAACAATTAGTTTGGCATAAAGTAAAATGTGTATTTTAGCCTAACTCAGTATAAGATTCATAGAACATTGAAAGAAACAAGTCAGAAGTGCAGAAGTTCATTTAGGAATTCATCTATTCTTCAAGCTTAAGCTCTCTCCTAAGCTTCATGTTTATACAAACATCTGCCCACTGGACATCTGCATCTGGATGTAGCCCGTATTCCATCTGGACTGAAATTTAAAATTTGTATTTCCTTCTTTGCCCAAAGCTTTAGATCAGTTAATAGATGATTAATGAGCACCTACAATGTCTCAGACACTGTATATAGAGAAAGCAAAGAAACAGACATCACACAGCTATTAGAAATTATACAATCTAAAAATATCTGAGAGCTAGTCATGGTGGCACATACAGGTAATCCTAGCAGTCAAGAAGTAGAAGCAGTAAGATCAAGAGTTCAAGGCCAATCTCAGCTACATAGCAAGTTCAGGGCCAGCCAGGACTACATGAAACCCTATTTCAGTAATCCCAAATGATGATGATGATGATGATGATGTGGTGGTGGTGGTGTTGTTAACAATGCTAAGAAGGAATGGGGTAACTAGAGAGGTTACCAGTGTAGGATGAATCCTTCTGGATGGATGGTTTTATCTGTGTATAGGGGAAGGGTAGAATGTGCCCTCAGAATAGAGAATGGAGATAGCCAGGGAAGAGGAACCCCTGAAAACAAAGAGAAAATAGTGAGAAACAGAATCAGCAAGATTTGATTGTTTGCCAAGAAGAGAAGTCTTAATGATTCTCAAGCTTCTGTCTTGAGCATTAAGATCGGTGGCTCTATAGAGGGGTCTGCAGTAGGGAGAAGAAAAGGAGGAAGAGGAAAGATTTGAGATATTCCAGAGCAAGTACCAAACAGTTGAACTAAAACCTAGTGTTCAAAAGAAATGTCTGCGTCAAAAGGATGTATTTGCAGATGATGGGTAGTCAAACCAAGGAAACAAAAGAGAGTACAAAGAGTGAAGAGTATGCCTAAAATAAGCCTTGAAATTGTGTGTCATAACTGCTCTAGCTTTGTCCCCAATCTCAGTGAATGACATCACTCTACTGTGATGCCCAATCCATTTTTTCCTTGCCTGTCAGGTACCATGTGTTGATTCTGTTTGCTATTTCTGTTTAACATGAGAATATGAGCTACCTTGATATATTGCCCTTTATTATCTGGAGAATGGGTGGACTACCAAGCAAAACATCTAATTGAGCTTTTGAAGTACATAAGCCACATAACATGTGACCATCTTGGAAAACTTAATGGAATAGGAACCTGCATTTTTACTTAATTGAACTTTGGAGTTACCCATATTACATATTATCTGGATCAGTCATGTGATTGTAGACTCTCCTGCTTCCTCTGGTAAAGGTGAATGCTATTCCACCTGTTAATATCCCTGTGTTTGAATATAGCAATAATATTTTGAAGGATCCCCCAGAGTAGCAGTTCTCAACCTATGAGTGATAACTCTTTTAGGGGGTCAAATGATCCTTTCACAGGGGTTTCCTAAGACCATCTGCATATCAGATATTTACATTATGATTCATAACAGTAGCAAAACTACAATTATGAAGTAGCAACAAAATAATTTAATGACTGGGAGTCACCACAACATGAGGAACTGTATTTAAAGAGTCGCAGCATTAAGAAAAATGAGGACCACTGCCTAGAGAGATTGTTCTCTGACTCTCCTTGCAGAATTACATACAGGCCATCAAATCCAGAGTCATATCTTGTTTAACTAGGAAGTTTACTGCTTTGGATTAGGGGCATCCTAGCATGTTGAAGACATTTGACACTGTCAGTTTATCTCCTGCTTCTCTACCATAGCTGTTGTGGTCAGGGGTGGAAGGGGTTTAATTTCAAGCTACACTTGAAGACTTCTGACACACAAAAGCCTTATACCATACAGTAAGCATCTTAAACCTTAGTAGATACCAGGAGAAAGAGAATAGTCTACCTCCACTCTGAAAACTAAATCCAGGAAATTGGTACAACCAAATTTTTTATACTATATGTGCTTCTCTCTTCCATATTTCTTCATATCCCCCAAAAATCCCATATTTTAAAAAACTATAAACTTTTTTAATTTTTCTACATTAGTCATGCTTGTGTTCTTTAAATTCTGTAGAGAGCATTAAAAAATTGTTTTGACTTCTTTTGTTCAGATCCAAGCTCTCATTATGTGATTACCCTGAAAGCGTTCAACAATGTTGGTGAAGGCATCCCCCTTTATGAGAGTGCTGTGACCAGACCTCACACAGGTAGGGCATTCTGTTTGTCTTGGTCGTCTGCACTTTTTCCAACTGTTTATGCAGAGTATGACCTAGTGGGTCTCCCTGGTGGATGTTCTTGAAGGAAAAATACATGGCAGCTTGGAATGCAGATTGGAATGGTGATAAGCTGTTTTCTGTGTACAGAATTCTCTTAGTTCCTGTTTTGCTTATTTAAATTATTAAGTCTGTTATGTACGCCATTCTATGTAGATATATACATGTTGTTAGTATGTTAGAATCTAGACTGCATAGCTTTGAGAGAATTAACAGTAATTTTTCATTTTTCAGACATAACTGCAATGAGTCAAAAAATGAAAGGCACTTTATATATCCATAGGATTATATAGGTTACACATCATGACAATAAGTATATATGTGATTAGTGAAACTAACATTTGTTTGTAGTCAGATATCTGAGTTAGTTAGGAAAGTACTTTTTGTGTGCCCTTCATAAAGTTCATATTTACATAAAGGGATAAAGTTAAAAGCACTACCTACATGATCAGTCACATTTATTATACCAATACCAATTTGTTACACCAATAGTCACTATTTTCTTTATATTTAAATATCTCCAAAAATAATGTAAAATTTTTATACTTTTGTAAGACTTCTAACAGATTTGAATGAGAAAATTTTTTGAAGTGAGTATAGTAGAGTTTTGAACTTTTTAACAGGTCTAGAACTGGGGACTAGTGAGATGGCTCAGTGGTAGAGAGCACTTGTTCTTCCAGAGGACCTGGATTCTGTTTCCAGCACCCGCATGGTGGCTCACAACCATCCCTAACTTTTTCTGGAATCTGACTCTCTCCTCTGCCTTCTGAGAGCACCAGGCACACACATGATGCACATTTTTTTAAAGAGTTCTAAATACAAAAGAATTTCTTTTATAAATGCATTTCTCCCATTTGTTGCCTACAACTTTGAGTCAATATCATGAGCTATGTCCTCAGGATGCTTTAAATAATTGTGCAGACTTGGCAGTGTTCTTTTTTCTTTGTCCCTTTTTTAAAAGCTTATTTTGTTCAACATCATTACTCAATGTTTGATAGATCTGGCCTGTGTACCTACAACTTAAGAGTTCAGATAGAAATAGTTTTAGTGTTTTAGTAAAAGTTATCCAAAAATTCATCTTTATCTTCTTTTTGTTTTGTTGTTGTTATTATTTTGTTTTTCAAACAGGGTTTCTTGGTTGTAACTCTGGCTGTCCTGTAACTCACTCTGTAGACCAGGCTGGCCTCAAACTCAGAGATTCACCTGCCTCTGCCTCCTGAGTGCTGGGATTAAAGGCTTACACTGCTACCACCTGGCTGACCTTTACCTTCTTAAATTGGACTACAATAGAAAAAAGTTATTTTTCACCTGGTTTAAGAATGCAGAAATATTTTAAATATATAAGGAAATGCTTCTAAGTCATGTAACCTAGTTACTTTACCCAAGAGTTGGCACATACAAGAAGATGTTCCTTAAAGAATGATAATTATTTCTGCATCTGAAGTTCATTGTCTGTAGCTAATTGGTATGTATTCTGGCAATCTTAGAACAAAGCCCTGTAGGCTGCTCCTCTGTTATTTTTAGTATTCATTGTGCAGAAAATGCATACATGAAGACTGTTACTTTAGTGTAGCAATTATTCATAAACAAGGTCATGTCAATTCAGATTTTCAGTTATATGTAAAACCAGTCACTATAACTATATGCGGAAACAGCATTTAAAACCTGAACTTTTAAAATAAATGATAATGTATGTATTCAGAAACTAGCTAGGAGTCAGGAAAATCCAGAGGTCCAACTCTCCAGCACTCTAGCTGTGGCCCCCAGTATTTTTTTTTATCACTCTGGCCTCTGTTTTGCATAAAGAGTGTGTCTGCTGTGTAGAACATAGCACTCTGATCTCTAAAATTTGTCAGTACTGTGCCATTTGGATCGTGATAATCATGTACCTTAACTGAAGGGGACTTGTTCACTGCTTTATTCAGACTGCTGGAGAAAGTACAGCAGACAGTGCAACATGGTGTCAGCTTACCTTCTCCCAAGGAATAGGAGTGTTTGGATTTATTCAGCTGTTAGCCATCTCTCCACTGCCTCTGCACTCAAGATATCAGCAAGCCTGAATTTACTTAACCATGGACTGACACTCAGCTTTGAGAAACAAACCATCACATCTCCTAGTGCCTAGGGATGGGCACTAGGAACTCATGTCCCAAAATGTAGTTACATTTATTAAAATCTCAGACCATGAGCTTTATACTGCTTGTTCAGAAATTATACTCTGGATTTTAAGAGCAGTTTTTGTCTTCTTATGATCCTTTCTCTGACAGCAGGTAATGTTTTCAAGTAATTCAAATAAAATTCAAGCATGTATGTTATCAGAATCGATTACTATTTTTCAATGTCTTTAGAGTATGGTTGAGAATACAGTTAAGTACTGATTTGCTTAACATTTTTCTACTTTTTTTTCCTTAAAAACACACACAATAGAAGTATTCTTCTGAATTGATACGGACTATCTATTAACTCTGGATTTTCTTTCTTTTTCTCCATTTCTCATTTTTCATTCCATTATATTCCTCTGCATTCCCTTTTATTTTTGTTTATGTTAAAATGCCACTTCCCTTTCTTAATTACTTTTTACCCAGACACTTCTGAAGTTGATTTATTTGTTATTAATGCTCCATACACTCCAGTGCCAGATCCCACTCCCATGATGCCACCAGTGGGAGTTCAGGCTTCCATTCTGAGTCATGACACCATAAGGATTACATGGGCGGACAACTCCCTGCCCAAACACCAGAAGATTACAGACTCCCGCTACTACACAGTCCGGTGGAAAACCAACATCCCAGCAAACACTAAATACAAGGTATTGAACATTTGCTTTGGGTGGAAAAAAAAGCTAATCAGTGACATTTTCTTGTTTTAAAGTTCTTGATTCATACTTTTCCAGAATGCAAATGCAACAACTTTAAGCTATTTGGTTACTGGTTTAAAACCAAATACGCTATATGAATTCTCTGTGATGGTGACCAAGGGTAGAAGGTCAAGCACATGGAGTATGACAGCTCATGGGGCTACCTTTGAATTAGGTATGTATAGTACAAATCCATGTTACATGGCATTCCTTCTCTTTGTAAACTATGAAAGCCTATGGAAGTTCACATTGTTGTGCCACGTTCTCAGCCATGGGACATCTTATGGCCTGCTTTTACTATGCAAGGGAGTGAACATATTGACATCTTTAAAGAACTCAGTGGACAGCCGCATTTGAGTTGTGTTTGCCATTTCAGCTATTGTGGATTTGGGGGTCACTTTGCCAGAACATTAGTAAACAGTGGGATAGCATAATACAAGACAGGCTAGGTTTTAGAAAGTAAGAGACTTGTATTCAATCTTAGGTCAACTATCTACCAACTGTGCTCATGAGCATGTCATCTAATCTCAGTTTCTTCCATCTTGGGTGGTAATCACCCCCTTTTCTACTTAAGAAGGTTATTATAAGGTAAAGTAAGGAACAGATGGAAAAACATGTGGGCAGATACAAGAGATTATAGTCATTAATCCTGCTTTCCTGGTAAATTGAAATTGAAAAAAGTGAAGTGACCTGCCCTTGACCAAGTAGTTGCCCAGCCATGCTTGCCCAATCCAAATACTTTACTGGATAGCCCAGGGCTTACCAATATGTGAAATGTTTATTTTCCTTTAGGATAATTTGTTTTACTAGACATTTCCATCTTATATTGGATCTTATATATCCAATGTTTTAGGAAGTGACAGTTTGAGAAAATACTTGATTTTAACATTTTCCTACTCATACATTACATTAAAAGTTCTCAGCTATAACAGAGTAAAGACATTTTCTCTCGCTGGCTCTTCTGCTTCATGAACAGCTTTTGTTTAAAACAGTAATGTCAGCAGTTGGTGGTATGCTTTCGTTGTAAGCTTAAAATGAAAAATATCAAGTTGTAAATTTCTTCTTAGAAGGAATTAAGCTTTTAAAAGCCATATTTGACTTGAAGAGCCAACTCTAAGAGAGAGAAAACTATTTCACACTTTAAAATGTCCTACCAAATAAGCCAAATCGAGTGAGAGATTGCAATCTGGGATCATTTATGTTTTGGTGCCCTAACCTCCCAACCAGGAACAGTGACATCTACCTCTCTAGGTTGCCATATCCTTAATGGAAATACTGATTGTACAATGCCAGACAGTAATATGTACTTGGAACCAGTGGCATTTGATTCTCCTGAGTGCATATCCCTGACTCCCAGCCCAGAGGCCCATTCTCTGATCTCATAATATTTTGGTTTTTTTCTTTGATACTTTGTGTAGTCTTTTTATTAGGCATGGTTGGTTACACATAGACTTGAGTTACTGAAACCAGGGGGCTTTGTCTTTGTCCTATACATTTACTTTGCCTTATCAATGAAAAGAATGTGGTGAATTATTTTGAAATGGACAGTATTTGTTATTTTGTAGTTCCTACTTCTCCACCTAAGGATGTGACGGTTGTGAGTAAAGAAGGAAAACCTAGGACCATAATAGTGAATTGGCAGCCTCCCTCTGAAGCTAATGGCAAGATTACAGGTAAGATGCCTTAGAGTGCACTGTTCCAGAAGAGTAGTGTGTTGTCAGTAGAAGTGGGAGTGTGAGGCTAGCTTGGAGTGAGTGCTTTGAGTTGTGTTGGTCTTTGAAATTGGAGCAAGGAAGTGCAGTCTACCCAAAGTAGCATGGAATTGAGTGGCTAGCCACTGGTTCTGTTTACCAATATCTGGTGGGGATGGAGTCTTTTAGACAGCCCTTGTTTTACTGCAGCTTGATGGGTATATTTATTTTCCATAAAGCTATTTACTCCCCAGGTGACTTGCTTTGAACTTGTGTGTCTAGGATTACTTGGAATTACCTAATGCGTATAGACTGTGCTTTTCTACTTCAAACCACCAACTCCAAGGCCTGCTACTTCAGGTTTCTGGGCTCTTACAACTAAAGTTAGAAGTTTCTATTACCCTAGGCTTATGAAGGAACTGGGAATTTTTTCCTCTTTGGACTTCAGAGAGAAATTTACCATAGTAGAGAGAATACTGACTGCTGTTTGGAACCTCTACCCCATTCAAGAGTGCGCTGAAGAGCCAGTTTACCCTCTGAAATATGAGGAAGGTAGCCTAGGGACTCAGAAAGTATTTCTTGATTTTGTTCCTGTAACTTTGGTTTTTTTTTTTTTGTCTGTTTTAGGTTTTGGGTGTTTAGGGTTTTTTGTTTCTTTTGTTTTTTCTGAGGCAGGGTTTTTCTGTGTAGCCCTGACTGTTGTGAAACTGCTCTATAGCCCAAACTGGCCTCAAACTCCTTAGAAATCTGCCTACCTCTGCCTCCCAAGTGCAGGGATTAAAGGGGTGTTCCACCACACCCAGTGTGTTCTTATAACTTTGAATAAGATCTCCTTTTCCATAAATCCTAGTCTTTATATCTTATTTTTCTAGGTTCTTACTTTGCCTCTTCCATAAAAGAAGCAAATATAGCTTGATTCGAATTACATGTTACTCTGTCTTTTAAAATCTTAAACAATACATTGTGTTTCTACAGTTGGGTCAGATAGGCTTATGTTTATGAGGCTTTCTGCCTCATCTGTGGGAATTGAGTGCCCCCTGGTGGAAATATCTGTTGACACCTCTCTGTGGCCTCACCCACCCCAGTTTTAAAACTTTGTGAGACATTTTCCAATCTGCCAAGCATTTTTCTCCTAGGAAATGACTTTGGTGGAGCTAATTGAGCATGTTCTACCATTACTAAGTCTCAAAACTACATTCTTTATTTTTATTTATTTAAAAGTCTAGGCCCTCCTGGTGCTTTATTCAGATATCATAGGCATTTATTTTCTTTCCGATTGTAAAAAGAAAAGCAGAAATGGGATTTCTTTTTCTGTTAATTGCTTTGGACAGGTTACATCATCTATTACAGCACAGATGTGAATGCAGAGATACATGACTGGGTTATTGAACCTGTTGTGGGAAACAGATTGACTCACCAGATTCAAGAGTTAACACTTGATACACCATACTACTTCAAAATCCAGGCCCGGAACTCAAAGGGCATGGGACCCATGTCTGAAGCTGTCCAGTTCAGAACACCTAAAGGTAAAGGTCCCTGAGCCAAGGATTTTAATATATTGTCTAAAGAGTGGGGCTGCAGCATATAGAGTCTGTGAGTAATATGGAAAGTGCTGGTAATGAACTTGCCAGCCTCAGTGTGAAGACTTTCAAAGGATCCTCTCCAACTCACTGGCTGCCAAATCAATACTCCCCCAGTCCACATAGAAGGGAACTTTGACTCGACATATCTGGGCAGAAGAACTGCAGTTGATCTCCAAGTTTTTATCAGGGAAATTAGATGTAGTTCTTTTGCTTTCCATAGAGTTAGACTGCATATTATTGTGACAGATATTTTCTTTCAACACACGCAGGCTCTTAACATAAAAAGTTTATGTGTCAACCTGTGTAGAGGATGACACTGGAAGGAGCCTTTTATATAAAGCTCCAGAAAGTGAATATAAAATAGTAAGCCAAGCAAGCTTAGGCTGATAAAATTTAGTTGGGTACTGAGTCTGCGGAAATGTGGAAATCTAAATTTCTTTTCTATTGTCAATTTATTTGGAAGTTTGTGGGAATTTTATTTTTTCCTTTAAAACTTCTGTCTGTCGATCTTCAAAACTGGTGATCCTTGCTCTTGTTTCCTCTTCCCCTGTGCTTGGCCTGTCAGCGGACTCCTCTGATAAAATGCCTAATGACCAAGGTAAATGAGTAGATGGCCTCTCTCGTTTCTCTCTTTTGTGACCTATTATTAGCTTTTCGTTTCATCCCCCACTCCCTGAAATTAGCATCATGTGTTCAAAACCACACACATACTTCTTGGCCAAAGTAGAGTTGAGTCCATGTTTATAGCTCTTAGAATATCTGAAAAGCGGAGGGACTCACTTAGAAGCTAAATCTACTGGTGGGAGAAAATTGAATTGAATAAACTCAAGATTGGCCTAAAGTAAAGGTCAGGTTATCCTTTGGTGTTAAGATGCTAAAGTTAAAAGCAGTGATAAGTATTTGAGGCATAAAGTGACCAGTAAACCAACCTTTCCTATTTATAGCATTTAGGATTTTATTTCTTTATATGAAGAGTTTATATCAAATTCAGGTAATACCATATTTTCCTTCTCCCATACATGTATACTGTTAAATATGTGCTTATCGATGACTAAAAGTTTATTATTTTGTAATACTTTAATTTACAGCTCTTCTTCTGTTTCTTTTACAAATTAAATCTGAACATTTTTATAAAAGGATTGAAAAAGTATATGGCATGGACACTTAGGAAGCATGAGCCTTGATGGCACCA
The DNA here is from genome assembly GCA_026225945.1 of Cricetomys ansorgei. Lineage (NCBI taxonomy): Eukaryota > Metazoa > Chordata > Mammalia > Rodentia > Nesomyidae > Cricetomys > Cricetomys ansorgei. Next base: position 12,315,428 of record JAMJFZ010004023.1, on the reverse strand, counting down.
GTCTTGAAATCATCCATCAGCACTGTTTTTCATTGTAATTGCTCTGGTGGTATGGTAGCTATACATTGTGATTTGTATCTCTGAGAAATCAGCTAAAGATAGATTTCCATACTGAGAAAGAATACTAAAAGTAAATTTGATAATTGCTTTCATGGTTTAAGAGCAATCAAAAAATACAAGGTCTTTGGATCTTGGTTAAAGCAAGAAAGAGTCAGAACTTGAAAGTTTGAGTTTCATGGCTTAGAGATGTGTTTGTATTCAACAAGTCTTTTGTTGTACATGAGAGAAAACTTCAGGCATAGTTTTTTGTGAGTATAGAAGCGTGAGATTTCACAAATCATTACAGTGTATATGAAGAGAATATAAATGTGTTTTGTTCTTTCCCATCACTTGATAACCATTGTACAACCCTTTGTTCTTCCATGCCTCTGGTATTCAAAATTCTTTACCTGTTGTTATTTTGGGTACTAGATTCATCCTTTGAATTTCCTGTTCATTCTTTAAAGAAAAATATAGGGAAATATAGGAATATTAACCAACTAATGTGTCTTGGCAAAGCATGTTCATTGGTGGTTTTGTTTTGTTTTTTGTTTTTTGTTTTCACGTGAGGCAGTGCTCTGGAAAGTTTAATTTAAATGTAGCCTACATTTAAATATGAAGAACCATAAAATGCTAAGTATCTCTGCCAATTAGATTTTGGCTGAGGTAATTGCATATGAAGAACTACTGGAATCTTGATGTATAGTGTGTATCACTTGGGAAAAATGATAGCCTCAGAAGGAAGAGGATAAAATAATAAGTATGAGCAATGAAAAAGGAGTCAAGGGCTAAATTAACTTCTAGAATATACCCTAGAAATCCCAAGAATGTACCATAGGAGCCAAGAACTCCCGTTCCTTTCTTGTATAGGTTTCTGGCTTCTGAGAGCATAACAAACATTATATTTAGCCCCTAGATTTATTCTATTAAATGAACTACTTACACAACCTTAGATTTGGGGTTCTTTATTTATTTTAAAATCTGGTAGTTTATAAGAGGAATTGACATTAGCTCTAGTGTTTCGCAGAAATAAATTTAGTTTATACACTTCTAGTCAACCTTTATTTGTGAAAATATTTCTCATAAGTGTTTCCTAGAGCTCCATGTGCCCTGCCTCCGTAAAACGAAAGAGTATATTCTTCCTTGAATTTAAAATGCTTGTAATAGCTAGCATTTATTGATCATTTACCACGCACCAAGCAGTATTTACATTGTTTCATGGTCTTAAATTTCCATTAGCCTCACAACAGCTTATTAAAGTAGATGCTTTTAGTATCCCTGCTTTAACTTAAGGAAACAGAGGCACAAAAGACTAAATAACTTGCCCAACATCAAAGTACTGCTATGTAGTGGAGCTAGTGTTCAAGGGCAGGCACTTAGGCCCTGTGCACTATTAAATGTAAGGAGCAGCTTTTACTTTTCATTCTTGTGGGCTTCCTTTCAAGAACTTCCTGCTGCTTTCTGGCTAGTAACTTTGAATTGAGAAATAGCTTTCTTTATGGAGGAAAGGCTCCCCCTAAGCAATTTTGCTATAAATGTGAAGAAAGAGCCTGAAAACCAAGAATAAGGATTATAAAACAAAACAAAACAAAAACCTGGTGTTTCTGTCTCTTGAGGTCTTCTGCTGGGGTGACCCCAGACCCGAGTCAGCAAGTCTTACTTACTTGAACCTGTGACTATGAGATCAGTGACCTTTGTAAGCAAGTAGAAAGAAGACTTCTTGTGGTTGTTGTTGTTGTTTGTTTGTTTAATGCTTAGGTGACAGAAAAGGAAGTAAGAATCTGATTTGAACCTGTTTATCTTCCTGCTCTAGGTTAATTTTACACTTGTAAGGGCAACTTCATAATCTGAAAAAGTAGCCAGAACAATACTGACACTAGCCAGGCCAGATCAACATCACCAAGTCCTTTGGAGAATACAATTGTTTGGTACAAGCATCAGCTTCACATAGCCCCTTGGTCCCTTTTGTTGTAGAAGAAGCTACTTCTACCACATATCTTCTCTGAGCATCACTTCCTGGGCTAGAGAAATGGGGAGTTCCCCCACTTCCTGAACAACAGAGTGGTAGTCTGGTCATGGCCTTGAAACAGAGGTATCAGTCTTCTAAATGCCTCCCTACATAGAAAGCTGTACCAGTTTACCTTGGCACACAAACTATATTCTCCCATTATTTGTGTTGTTTCATTTTCATACAGAGTAGCCTAAAATGTTTTATCTTTAGAGAACACTCAATAGTTGTGAAGTGGACTGTTGCACCTACATGTTGGATTGTTATTGACATGACTTCTTCTGCTTCAGCCTTAGGATCGGCAGGAAAAGGAAGCCGACTGCCAGACCTAGGATCTGACTACAAACCTCCAATGAGTGGTAAAGCCCTCTCTAAGGCTCTTTCAGCTTGCTATGGACAATATACAGTTTTGCTTAAATTTTTCAAATATGTTTAATAGCTTGAGTGTTGGTTTATGGTGTGTTAATATAGTTTATTTTATTTAGCAGATCTAGCCTTGGGCACTTTTTGGTAAATGTTGCTGAATTACTGGAAGCCTATTCATCATAGAATCTTGTTTCTCCATATAGCCAGCTGGAGACAAGATTGATTCCTAAACAAGCTATCTGTCTCCTGCTACTGCTAGAAAAGAATTAGACTTCCAAAAATCAGCCCTCTGGTAGAATCCTATTAATTAGGACTAGCCATCACCTGTCACAAGCCAGAGAACTGCTTTAGAATCTCATCATCTCCCTTACTACACTATTTTTAGTTTGAGAATTCTAGAAAAAGTAAATTCTACTTTTCTACCATTCTACAAGATAGTGCCCTCAACTTATTAACACTTCCTTCTTGGTGCTGGAGACATGATTCAGAGCACTGGCTGCTCTTGTAGGGAACCTGGGTTCAATTCCCAGCATCCACATGGTGGCTCACGACTGTCTGTGTCTCTAGTTCCAGGGAATCTGCCCTCCTCTTTTAGCCTCCTTGGGGCCTTCATGAATGTGCTGTACAGATGCAGACAAAACACCCATACACATTAAATAAAAATAAATATTTTTTTTTTAAAACTACTTCCTTTTCCACAAAAATGTTACTCATCATTTCTGAGTTACTTTCACACTTGGACTCACCCTTATCCTCCACTCTGGGAAATAGGAAGAACAAATTCCATTATTCCCAATTAATACAGTAAGAGAATGAGTAAAGTAGCATGTCTGAGTCCGCCCACTAATTCTGACTGTGCTTTTCTCACTGTCACATGCAGCCTACGGTGCGGGGGAGTCTATACCAGATACAAGAGCCCAGATGGGAAAGTGTCCAGAAGTAGTTACTAGAATTGGTTCTCACTGCCTTATCTCCGCCAGTGATAAGGAGGCGAATATCAGTGAACAACTTCTTACTCTCCAGCTATCTGACTAATGCCCGTACTTCAGGGAACTCGGCTGACTTTTAAAAGAACTAGACAAACATGAATGCTTCAAAGAACTTTTATACTACCCTTGTTTTGAGATTCTCCTTCATGCATTTGTTGCATGTTGAGCTACAGACAGAATAGTATCAAGGCTGTAAGCAAGTAGTTATTCCTTTGTCTTTTCTTTCATTTATATATCTATTTGTACATTGTATTTTGAAGGTTCAGACTCTATGGCAGACTGTAGAAGGAAGAGAAGTATCAAATACCTCAAAAAAGATATTTGATAGAAAAATAGGAAAGCTTTATAAGAGGTATTATCTGCCCTATATCCTAAAGGGTGTGTGGAAGATTGGGAGCTAGAGAGACGGCTCAGCAGTTAAGAGCACTTTCTGTTCATGTAGTAGATTGGAATTCAGTTCCCATCACCCCAGTTGGGTGGTTCACAACAACCTGTAACTCCAGTTCCAGGGGATCCAATGTCCTCCTCTGGTCTCCACAGGCACCCACCCACACATACACAGACACTCACACAAATACACATAAATAAAAAGAACCTTTACAGGAAAAAAATTGCTAAATGTTAAGGTGGGCATCAGACATTCTGGGAAATGCTAACAGCATGTGCAAAAGCATAGCATCACCAGTGTAGGATCCTACTGCCTGGAGGTAGAGTAGAAGTACACAGACAGGTTAGAACTAGCCTGACAGGAGCTCATATACCAATGCTTAGAAATCTGGACTTTGTTTTATAAATTGCATATGTAAAATGCTTGACACTACTGATACACTAAGACCTCCATTTATTCAGAATCTGCTATTATTAGTCTAATAACAATAAAGAAGATTGAGAGCTAAGAAGATGAAGTTGGGGAAAAAGAAGCTGTTCCAGTAGTCCAGGACAGACATAAAGAAATGCATGTAATATAATCTCAGGCAAGAGTGTTGACAACCCCTTTGATGCCCTTCTTACTCTGTGATAGACAGAAGCTTTTATCCAACTCTGTATTAGAAGTTAAAAGTCAGGTAGTGGTGGTGCACGCCTTTAATCCTAGCACTTGGGAGGCAGAGGCAATCGAATCCCTGTGAGTTCGGGACCAGCCTGGTCTACAGAGTGAGTTCCAGGACAGCCAGAGTTACAACAGAAATCCTGTCTCAAAAAAAAAAAGTTAAATACAAGTAAATGAAAACTTATTTGTCTTGAGTAAAGAAAAGAAATACTTTCACTTCTACTTGTTCTCATACCCTAGCTTCCGTGCCCTTTGGTTTTCAAGGTTGCCCCTTCTTGCAAGAATTTAGCCCAGTAGCTCAATGGTTTTGTTTATAGCAATGTTAGGTTATCAGTATGGTTAATTTTATTGGCTCTAGGACTATAGTTTTTCCCAAATATAAAAATGCTATCTCACTGAAGGTCAATATGTGCAATTTTAAGTTGTCTGCTTAGCTTTTTCTCAGAAATGAAGGATAAAAATGATTGAACCAAATGTAAAAGAATAAGCTCTTAAGCCTTTCTAAATCAACCTCAGATTTAGCACTGTACTTAGATGTCTATAAAATCATAGAAACAAAGTTGGAAGGTTAGATAATCCAGTGTTGTTGGAAGGGATTCCCACACAATGAGAAAGGTTTGGTTTAAGAACCTGGTGCTCCGTTTATCAGCTAAGACAGGTTGGCTGGTAAGCCCTGAGATCTTTCTGTCTCTGCCCCACCAGTACTGAGGTTGTAATTGTACTCTACCGTGCCTAGTTTTTATGTGGTCCCAGGAATTCAGACTTAGTCACAGCACTTTACATACTGAGCATCTCCCCAACCTGCTTTGTGCCTGTATTGACAGCAGTTCCTTCCACAACAGCCCACTCTTAAGTACTTTGTTTCTGGTTGATTAATTGGTTAGTTTTAAGACAGAGGTAGGCCTGGAATTCACTGTGTGACCCAAGCTGGCCTCAATTTACTACAGTCTTCCTGTTTCAGTCTTCAAAGTGTTAGTATTACAGGCATGTGCCACCACATAGTCTTAATAACAATCTTAGTGCCAGGCAAGGGACACCTCTTCCAAGATGTTTCCTGAGCCTTTGGGGTTGATAAAGATGCCCATCTCTGGCTGAGCACTCATAGTCACTTTGAACAGTAATATATCTCTGCATTGACTTGTACACACTGCAGTGAGTTTAGCCTACCAGCATTGGGAGCAATGCAGATCTATATAAATATGTCTGTTCCCTCCCTCAGAGCAGTGGTTCTCAACCTGTGGGTTGTGACCCCTTTGGGGGCCAAATGATCCTTCCACAGGGGTTTCCTAAGGCCATCTGCATATCAGATATTTGTATTACAATTCATAACTGTAACAAAATTACAGTTATGACATAGCAATAAAATTTTTTATGGTTGGGGGGGGTCACCACAGCATGGGTGTTAAAGAGTTGCAGCATTAGGAAGGTTGAGAACTACTGATCTAAAATATCTTTCCTCAGGTCTTTGTATGATAGGATCTTTCTTGTCTAATTATAAGCTCGAAATTTCTAAGAGAAGCTCCTTTTTTTAAAAAAAAAATCTAATACAGTTAAACAGATGAAAAGAAGTTGAACTTAGAGTCCAGATTGAATGCTTTAGAAGCTCCTTTTTGCATGGCTTGTCTGCTTAGTCACTGTCTACAGGGATATGCAAGTGCAGGATGCAGACCTTGTTTCTCCAACATTTTGGAAAGAGACACTATACATGAGACAGAGCTACATGGGGCAGAGCTCCATAGGATTCAGAAAAGCTTTCCAACTACTTAGTCTAAGCTCTACAGTGTAGCTTCTCTTTTTTTCTTCTTCCTCCCCTTCTTCTTCTTCTTCTTCTTCTTCTTCTTCTTCTTCTTCTTCTTCTTCTTCTTCTTCTTCTTCTTCTTCTTCTTCTTCTTCTTCTTCTTCTTCTCTTCTTCTTCTTCTTCTTCTTCTTCTTCTTTCTTCTCCTTCTTCTCCTTCTTCTCCTTCTCCTTCTTCTCCTTCTTCTCCTTCTTCTCCTTCTTCTTCTTCTTCCTCCTCCTCCTCCTCCTCCTTGTCTTCCTCTTCTTCCTTCTTCTTTCATAACATTCTTAACTAGTATTTTCTTACTTGTTTATTGTGTGTGCCAACCTCCCCCCCTAAGCATTCACCTACAACAATAACTGGCACAGAGTAACCACTTAGTAAATAATTGTGAAAATGAATTATGTGTGCCGACCTGCATCTTGCTGAAGTTGAATAAGAAAATGAACTCTGTATTGTCTGTATGCTTATAAAAAAAGACTTTTTTTTCAAACAGTGATTTTTGTAATTTCAGATATCTGTATATTAAGGAAAACTTTTTGTTTTATATGAATATGCATTTTTATATGATTTTGAAAGCAAAAAGTGGATTTAGAAATGGTGGTTGTGGTGTGTGTGTGTGTGTGTACATGTTGTATGTGTATTTGCAGAGGCCAGGTTCTATCCACGTTTTTTAAAGACAGGGCCTCTCACTGGGCTGCAATGACCCTTGAGCTCTAATGCTCTGCCTACCAGGCATCCACTCACCTTACTTCCCCAGCACTGGGACTATGGACTATAAGTGTGTGTCACCATGCCCATCCCTAACACCCTCCCCGCCCCTCAGTTCTGAGGATGGAACCAGGTCCTCATGTTTGTAAGACAAACATCTTACCAACTAAGCCATCTCCATAGCCCAACGTGGGACATTTAAAAAATGAATTTGCACATCTCACAAGACACCAAAGAGGCAAGACACTTACTTGTCAGAATATATCTGAACCTTCGAGCTTTGAAAGTTTCAGAATGTTAGTACACTTGAAGGTTTCATTGAATGCTATTCTTTGAGCAAACCTCTGTGCATGTATGGCAGACTGTCTAGAAACTTATAATCTAGAAATAGTTTCCTTGAGTGGCACTTTATGTGATACTGTGATAACTGGTATGAAGGAAGTTCACATGAAACAACCTTGGAATAGTACGATAGCCTGATTGAATGTTGTTGTTGTTGTTGTTTAATTGTCTAACAGATTAACAGTTTTACCATTTTCCCTGTGCAGGCAGCAACAGCCCTCATGGGAGCCCCACCTCTCCTCTAGACAGCAATATGCTGCTGGTCATCATTGTCTCTGTTGGTGTCATCACCATTGTGGTGGTTGTGATCATCGCTGTCTTTTGTACCCGGCGTACCACTTCTCACCAAAAGAAGTAAGGATCCCTAAAATGTAACCCATAAACTTGTAGTATATCTTTTTTTTTTCTTATATATTGCTTCTGTTTTTACAGTGATGCAAAGTTAAAAATAAAGTTCATGAAAAACCACTTTAAATGCAGCTATGCCCCTCCATAGGAATGTCTCAGGGATTGTGCACATTATGACAGGTCCCATAGGATTTAAATGGAGCTGAGATATTCCTGCCATCTACCAAACACAGAGATGAAGAAGAGGCGAGAGAAAAAGAAACCATAGGAGGAAGAGGAAAGAGAACCCCTAAGAAATTTAGTTACGATTTAACAGAGGCTTTTGTAAGCCTCAACAAACTCCTTAAAAAGTTTGAAAACTTATGGGGCTGGGAAGCTGGCTCAACAGTTAAGAACATGGACAGATCTTGTAGTAGATCCAAGTTCTGTTCCCAGAATCTGCTTTGGGTGGTTCATAGCCACCTGTAACTCCAGCTTCAGGAGAATCTGACACCCTCTTCTGGTCTCCTCAAAAGTGTATATATAATTAAAAATAAAAATCAATCTTCAAAAAATAAAAAATTTGAAAACATGTTCCTCTGTCCCAGGCCAAAAAAAAAAAAAAAAACAAGCAGGAATGTTCATGATGTGCTGTTTTTAAGTTTAAAAAAAAAAAAAATGTTAAAGAAAGGAAATAGACTAAACAGCCTGCCATAGACATTCCTGAGTAGGGAGACCTGATCAGGAAATAGGGCAGGTTCTCAGAAGGGATTGTAGAAGAAGGCGTTGTCAGTCATAGGAGACCACACAGTAACATACATATTATTGCCCCCAGAGACCTTCCAGTAGGACAAGGTATGGATGTACAAGACAGTAGCATGGAAGATTTGACTCTGTAGACAACCCAGGCTAATATGTGTGTTTGTGTCTTAGTGTTTTATTATTAGTTGTGTGTATGTGTGTCTGTATGTAGGTATATGTACATGTGCAGGTGCCCACAGAGTCCAGAGATGTCAGATCCCTCTGGAACTGGAGTTACAGATGGTTGTGAGCCAAACCCACAGCAGTACTAGGAACTCAGGTCCTCTACAAGAACAAGTTTATACTCTTAACTTCTGAGATCTCTCCTACAATTTGTCTTAATTTTTAACAACAATAACAACAAAAATGTTTTAAAAACTAAAAAGTAAAATAAAAATCAGTGGTTCAGTGAGTAAAGTTTTTATATTGCAAACATTATAGGACCTGAGTTCAGGTCCCAGTACCTACTTTATAAAAACCAAACTCAGCACCATTCATCTCTAACTCCAGCAGTGTGGAGTGAAAAGGGAGTGATAAATAGATCCCTCAAGCTCGTTGGCTGGCCAGCCTTGCCAGTCTGTGAGCTCTGGGTTTACTGATTGACCCTGTTTCAAAAAATACGGTGTAGAGTGATAGAGGAAGAAACCAGATGTCAATCTCTGGACTCAATACACACTTGTACACATGTACACGATCCCCCCATACGCATGCATACATATAAAAAAAATGGGAAGTAAACCATTGAAATGGTAAAAATAGAACATTCCACTTCTGTTCTTTACCACAAAAGTCAGAAAGCACATCTGTATATGTACTCAGCAAACAAAACACCTAGAGCTTCCAAGCAGGCCTACCACAAGCTATTTCACATCCTGTGTGCCAGCCAAGGTGAGAGAAAACTATAAGCCTAATATAAATGTTATAGCTTATGAATACTTTTTGTTTGGTTGGATTTGAGGTGTTTTTTTGTTTTGTTTTGTTTTTTGTTTGGGTGGTTGGTTGGTTGGTTGGTTGGTTTTTTGAGCCAGAATTTCACTATATAGTCTTAGTGGCCTAGAACCTAATATGTAAACCAGGCTGGCTTCAAACTCACAGAAATTCACCTGTTTTTTCGTCTGGTGCTGGAATTAAAGGTGTGTGCCACCATGTCCAACTACTATGTTTGTTTTCTATACATAGGGCAGGTAATAAGCTATTTGAATAAATTGCTATTTGAATGACTTTATGTCAAATAGGCTATGTAATATTTTAAATCTCTCTTCTCAAATAGCTTTCTATAGTTAACATTGCATTTCTTTTCTAAGAGGAGGCTCCTTTTATATATGCCTCTTGTCCACTTTTGATTATGGAAAACTGTTTTTCTTAAAAGCCTGAAAGACAGCTTTTTTAGAACATTTCTGCAGGCTTCTGTAATTGGTGCTTCATTTATCTATCTGTATGAACTTGCTGTTATATCTAATGTTATTCTTGGGGTCTTTAATAGTATCTAAAAAGCAAAATGAATGCACACCAAAAAACCCAAAAAGACAAAGAGTTCCAGACTGCTTTAGAAGGAGTTAAAATTCAAAGTAGATAAAAATAAGAGGGTCTTCAGACTGAAAATAGGAAAATAGGTTCTGTATTCTGTATTTGAATCTGCAGGCCCAACAGATTTGGGTCCCTTTGTTTAAAATAATTACATCAAATCTTCATAGAGCTGCTCCCCAGCTCTCCCTAAGCTGCTTTTGGGTGTTCTGTTAGCCATTGAAAAATATAAATGAGCCTCTCTTGTTCCTTTTCTTCCCCTTTACTACTTGAAGTACTTCCTGTTCAGGTGATGGCTTTTATAGCAATTTACAGTGTCAACATCAATAAAGAATTTAAGAGTTTTTAGGCCCTCATTGCTTCTCAACTCATTCTCTTTAGCCCCCTGAATCTTGACAAATGACCCCGGATTCTGCTTCAAGAAGATAGAAGCTGTCAGATGATCTGTTTATGTGTTTTGTGTTTCTACTTCAAAATACTCAAGGGTGGGCACTTTGTAAAGAGATTTATTTGTTTCAAGATTCTGGTGGCTAGAGGGTCTGAACAGCATGATTCTGATGTGCTGGTCAGGGTCCCTTGTCACAGGGTAGCAGAGAAACAGAAAGGAAAAGAGTCATATACAAAAGAAGATTCCAGAAATGAGTACCAGACTCCATTACAACACCCTGTTCTTTAGGAACTAGTCAGGTCCTGTAAGAACGACTTTAATCCTCCAAGGTGATGCCCACTAGCTTAATTCCCTCCCACTAGCCTCCATCTCTTACAGATTCCATTACCTCTTTTTACCACTAATGAGGACCAGGTTTCCAGCTCATAATTTTGAAGGGTCAAACCAACATCCAAATCATAGCAGATGAGAGCTACCTCATCATGTCATCATCTAACCACAATTTTCTGGTTTGGTATTTTAAAGAAGGTTTTACACCAAGCTGACCTCAAAGCCATAACACTTATTTCTCAGCCTCCACACTGCTGGGATCACAGATGTGTGCCACCATGCCCAATGGTTTTCAGATTTTCGGTTTAGGGATGCTCAACTTAATGATGCTACCACGTATGTAATAGTAGTCCTATAAGAGCATATCACCTACTGACAGCACGGCCATTTTAGTTTATGAAAGTACACTCTCTGATTCACCAAACAAAATGAAAAAGTTCTGAGCAAGTATCTCCATATCAATCATATGTGTGACTACCAAGTAGGTGCTGTACAAATGGTTGATATACTGTATTTATTGCTTGAAGAATAATGACAAGGAAAAGTTAACATATTCAGTTTATTTTCAGTCTGAAATTGGTTGAATCTGAGAATATGAAACTCACAGATATGAGGGTCTACTGTACTTGTTTATACTAGCTTGGAGTCTTTTTTTCTTCACTACATGTTCAAGCTTTAGTCGTTTCTAAAGTACTTTCTGTCCCAACCATTTCACCACATTTGCTTTGATTGGATTACACAAATTCCTTAGGGCCTGAGTCAGGATCTCCTCTCTTCTCCAAATTCTTTCACATGATCTCACGTACTCTGTGGTCTTATTTATTATTTGCTTCTTAAAAGCTATATTTCCAGGCCTCTTTCTTCTGAGTGTCAGGCATTCACACCCTGTTGTTTCTTTCACATTTCTTTAAACTTAACACTTAATTTGGATGTGAAATATGCCCACTTCTATAGGCTCCTGTGTTTTAACACTTGGTCCGCAGCTAGTGACTATTATGAAGATTATAGAACTTTGGGATATGGATCCTTGTTGGAGGAAATATTCCCTAGGGGTTAGACCTGAGGCTAACCCAGCCCCACTTCCTGTGCAGTCTCTACTTCTTGACTATAGGTGCAGTGTGACCAGCAACTTCCTGCTGCCATGCCTTCTGGCCATGGTAGACTGTATCCCCTCAGACTGTAAGCCAGAATAAACACTTCCTTCCTTAAATTGCTTCAGGTCAGATAGTTTGTTATAGCAGTGAGAAAGTAACTAATATATACATGTCCAAACCATTCATAGTTTTCTCAGTAAAACTTCTAGTCCACTATCCCCAGTATAAGTAAGTGGCCTGAGAAGTGTGGCCTTACCATTTACTTCTTTTTCTTCTTCACGCTGCCCATTCTATATTCATTCCCTCACCAAGTCCTATCATTTCTGTCTCCTGAATATGCCTTTCAAAACTGCCTTTTCCATTCCCACTGCCACAGGTCAGCATTAATAGACTTCCTCCAGTCCTCACCTCACAAATTTATCCTTCACAACATGGTAGGGATAACATTTGAACTCAGGATTGACCTTCTTACTCTCTTGCTTAAAACCATTAAATTGTTTTTCATTTCTTATAGAGGGAAGTTCACACTCTCAGTGCTGCTGTAAAAGCCCTTTATGATCTGGTCCTTGACTGCCTTCCTAGCACGGTTTCCCATCATTCTCTTCATGTCTCTTGCTGTCATCACTTAGGAAGGACTCTACAGAATCCCTCCAGTATACAAGACTGCTGCTGCTGTTCCACTTCAGAGCTTTGACATAAGTTCATTTAACCACCTGGAATACACGTGATGTCCCCATTATGTCTCAGCACAAAAAGTCACTTCCTTCTACACATTTTTGCTATCTACCTTAGTTCCAACTATTAAGATTAACACTTGGCATTTCGGTAAGCTCAGAGCATTTAAAAATAGTTCAGTGTCATTTTCCTCACTTGACCAAAAGTGCTAAGGGCACAGCAGTGTAGCACAGGATCTAACAGGAACAAGGTACCTAATAATGTGGTTATTGAACGGGAAAGTGAGTGAATGAGTAAAGGAGGCACAATGAAGACTGTTACCCCATTCTTGACTCCACATATTTTATATTCCTAGTGGGATCCCTAGAAAATGGCTCCTTCCTTCCTCTATCAGCCATAGATTTTGACCTTTTCTAGTTGTATTTTTACTTCTTATTGTCCCTCATCTAGTGGAAACTTGAAGAGGAACTTTCTGCTTTAGAGGTTTTGTTTTTAAATGCTATCTTAATCTCTTAATATAAAAAAGATAATATTCAAATATAAGCTGGCATAATATCCAAATTATATGAGCAAAGCAAAAATAACTTTACTACTTCTTGCCTCTGTTTTGTTTATTGTTGTTGTTGCTGTTTGTTTCCATTTCTGCCTTTATTTAAAGCATCTCACAGAAGAGGGGGTTGGGGAGAATGTATTTTGTTTTGATTGGGAGTTGAATTTAGGGCCTCACACATGCTAGACAAACACTCTACTGATCAGCTACATTTCCAGTTCTTTTTTGACTTTATATTTTGAGAGTAAATGTTGCTAAGTTGCTTAGGCCAGCCTTGAGCTAATTATAGCCCAGGCAGGCTTAACTGTTTTCCTGCCTCTGCCTCCCAAGTTGTTGGTATTATAGACCAGTGCCACCAAGCAGAAAATCAATTTTAATCACAGTGATTTGATGAATATTGTTCAAAAGAAGTACATTTTTTAAAACTCCTCTTAATTCTGTGCCCAGGAAACGAGCTGCTTGCAAATCAGTGAATGGATCCCATAAGTACAAAGGCAACTGCAAAGATGTGAAGCCTCCAGACCTATGGATCCATCATGAGAGACTGGAGTTGAAGCCTATTGACAAGTCTCCAGATCCAAACCCTGTCATGACTGATACTCCAATCCCTCGAAACTCTCAAGATATCACACCAGTTGACAATTCCATGGATAGCAATATCCATCAAAGACGGAATTCATACAGAGGTACCATTTCCACTTTGTAAGGTTGCCTGAATTTGGTGATTCCAGTAAGAGGTTAATTTTAAAGAAGTGTGTGTCTTGGGATGTTTTTCAGCATTTGATGAACAATAGCTAGCTGTTACAGAAGGGGAGAGATTATGTCATTTAGGAGCTGCCTTCTAGATCTAGTCTTTCCAGCTTCAATCAAGCATTTGAGCCATTTAATTCATGCGTGTGCATTGTACTGTGTCTTTTCCATTGAACTTCAGCTATCACTATGGTGTTCAGAGCCTTTGTGATATGGCTGCTTCTGCATACATCTCACTGAAGTACAGTGTGCACCGTCATGTCATCCTCTTTGAATCTCAGCATGAATTCCCATGATGCCTTACCCTGGTGCATTGTTTGTGAATCCCGAACCCACTGCTGATGAAAATGTGTTACTGTCGAGGATGCTCAGAGGCCTAGGGCATATACTTGTTGCTAACCTCCATACTTCATATTTAGGGCATGAATCAGAGGACAGCATGTCTACACTGGCTGGAAGGAGGGGAATGAGACCAAAAATGATGATGCCCTTTGACTCTCAGCCACCTCAGCGTAAGTAGAAGCTTCTCTTCCCTTCAGTGCTACCAGTCTTCCATGTCATTGTGAGAAATAGCAGTGAGCAGTCTCTAATTTCACTTGATTCCAAGACAAAGATTAACTGCCAATACTGTTACGTCTTACAGGAAGAAATAAATCTTTAAATAAATAAAAATAATGCATTAAAAAGAAGAAGAACAACAACAACACTAGCTTTTCTTCCAGAAGACCCAAATTTGATTTTCCAGCACCAACATGGTGCCTCACAACCATCTGTAACTCCAGTTTCAGGAGAACCTGACTAATTTTTGCACTTTCCCAGGAGTAGAAAAGTGTCTGTTCTCCCTAAAAGCATGTAGCATGTCCACTGGAGAGACAGGAAATCATCTCTTGAAACTGAAACTGAGCTTTGCCAAATGTCAGACACATGCTTTAGGCCTCCTGACACATGATCAGTATTAATAAGCATCTGTGGGAGTTTTACCTTTTTTATGTAGTAGACTTTATAAAGTTGTTTTAGATTTTGCAGCATAAGGTTTTAAAAACATTTTCATTTTGTTGACCTATGCTTGCTTCATTTTCTCAAGCATATATGTTGCTAAATCTCCTTTCATAATTGTGATTAAAAATAAGTCACTAAACTGTCACTATTGAGAATCAAAAGAGAGGAATGTGTTGAAGAGACAGCTCAGAAGTTAAGGCCATGTGTTGTTCTTGCAGAGGACCCAAATTCAGTTCCCAGCACTCACATGAGGTGGCTCATAACCACCGATAGTTCCAACTGCAGGGGGATCTTTTGCCTCTGGGCTCCATAAACATTGCACTTGTGTACACAGCATACAGACATATACACAGATACACACATAACTTAAAATAATAAAATCAATCTTTTTTAAAAATCAAAAAGTGCCAATCATGATGGTAAATACCCGTAACCCCAGCACTTGTGATGCTGAGTCAGAATTGAGTTCAAGAGCAGCCTAGGCTGTCAGTCAGACCCTGTCTCCAAAGTGGGAAGGCAATGAGATAAGTCATTATTTTCAGACTACTGTGTCCTTTCCCTGGCCTCTTTTTCTAGATAGAAAAACATAAACATTTCAGACTAGCTGGCAACTGTGGGCAATGCAGTCAAGAGAGTACATAGCCACATCTCTGCCAACAAATGATGAGATTAAATTGCTCTTGGTATGCTACACAGAAATTGGTGCCGTGGAACCCTTTCCTTGGAAAAGCTCTCATCCACACTTCTGATGGAACCAATAGGCATGTACATCTGTCTTCTGTCACTCACACATGCCTCATAATAGACAGTCAAAGAAGACACTAGATTGTAAAGATTAGCTCTGAAGAATAAGGCCCTGTTTTCATAAATAAGCCATTTTGCACAAAAGAACTTAGGCTTCATGTCCATAACAGAAAGAATGGCTCAAACTTGGAAAAAAATACAGGAAAAAAAAATATTTTGTCTATTTTTAATAGGTTCCCTATGTGAATATTCCCGGTTTTAAAAACACAGAGAGTAAATTAATCTATTTCACTTGTTTTTTTGTTTTTGTTTTTGTTGTTGTTGTTGATGTTTTGATTACTTATAAATATTTTGACTGAATTTGACTGTATGCTTTGACTGAATGTTCTAAGTAATTTGACTGAATATTCTAAGATCTCAGTTCCTACCTGAACTGTCTTATTTCTAAAACTTAGAAAATTGAACTCTTTTGAGATTTATTAAATATATTAAGGAAAAAAGATAAATACAATTCCAGTTGAAATCATTTTCTCTCTTTTTTTGTTGTTTTTGTTTGTTCGGTTGGTTGGTTGGTTTTGTTTTTGTGAGGAAGGAATATGTATGATACATATTTACGTAGTTTTTGCTCAAACAGTTGGGTAGTTGTTAGAATGTTTCATTCAAGAATCTGAAACCAAGTGCCTGGATACATTTGGGGCTTTGGGAGATCCTTTTCAAAACCTTTTTTTGACAAGCTTGAATTCCTTTAGCTCTGGATCTTGAGATGAAGTTGGAGCCATGAACCTGGCATCCACATTCCTTGATTTGCAAAGACTGAGCAGAGCTGGATAGGCTTTCTGGCATCAGGATGATATCAGATCCAAACCCCACACAGACTATCAAGACCAGATTCGGCTAACCACCGACACATTCACTTTTTTAATTACTTATTTGGAAACACTTGAAATAGCTTTTAAAAGAAAACAAATCCATTCTGGTTTTCTTTCACAGTCTGTCCCTAGAATGCTTTTCAAGTTGCACTTCAAGGTCAAGCTCAATTTTACTCCTTTGCCCTAGCCTAATTTTGGAAAATACTGATTCTGAAGCATCTCACTTTGAAAACTATTTCTCTTGCCCCAGGGGAGATCTTGATCTGAGACTAACTGATCACCCTTCTCAGTCAGCTTTTTTTGTTGAAATTTATTCCCATGGACCTGCCAGAGCCTCTGGTCCCGGAGAGCTGCTGGAAAAGAAAGGCATCTATTGCATGTCTGGGGTTTCTCATCCCAAAGTGATGGTCATAGCCCCACAAAGATGTATGGAGCTCCCATACAACAGAAAATATTTTAATAGACTTCCAAGAACTGATTCAGTTTGACTATTAAAGTTTATGAAAACCTTGAGTAGAAAAAGGGGGGCAGGGAATTCTGTTTCTTGTCTACCCTGCCTGCATATTTCCCTATTTGGGCAGTGTATAGCTAGTTATCTTGATCATAAGCATTGTTCTTTAACTGTTCTAAGGAATACCTAAGAAAAATGTTATTTCCCGTCTCTTAGTCACCTGGATTTTTTTTCCTGTTTATATCTCAGGTTAAATAGGAAGCTTCATTTAAAGAGGCTTCATAGGAGGTTACACATTGAATACATACAGAACTTTGTGGGGTTTTTTACCTAAATTCGGTGAATTGAATCCTTAGTCAGGAAAGGAAGAAGGAAACTGGGAAATATCCATTTATAGCTTGAAATGCTAATGGATATGGCTGAGTCCCCAGAATGAGCACAGTAATAAATGATGCTGTACTATTTTAATTTATACTTTTACTACTAGATTGGAGTATGAGGGTTAAAATTTTTATTTATTTATTTATATTTTTATTTTATTTACATTCCTTTTTAAGATATGAAAACTGATATGAAAACGGCTACTTACTTCTTAATACCCATTAATCGAGAATGAATTAAGAATATGCTCAAAGGAGTTAGGTACTAATGTCCCTTTAGCAAGACAAAAAATAGTAAAAACATATTTGCTTATGGATTTATATTTTGTGACATAGTTAAATAGATACTGTAATATTCATGTAATTCATGTTAATATAGAAGAATTCAGAAATACAGATAAACCAAAGAAAAATATTCCCCTAATCCTGACCTCTGTTTCCCTCCACAAAATTACCACTGTTAACAGTATATATCCCTCAGACTTTCTTATTATATATAGATACAGAATTTGCCTAGAAGTGTGTTCATTCATTAAGTCAAATATGAAATTGATGGCAGATTGTCCAGCCACCTGCCAGCCAAAAAGCTAAAACAAAGATTGGGTTAAATGGGAGGTGGGAAGGGGTGACTTCCATGTCTGTGCAAGCATGTTAAGCATCTCTCTGTCTTGTGTTCATTCACAGCTGTGATTAGTGCCCATCCCATCCATTCCCTCGATAACCCTCACCATCATTTCCACTCCAGCAGCCTCGCTTCTCCAGCCCGCAGTCATCTCTACCACCCAAGCAGCCCATGGCCCATTGGCACATCCATGTCCCTTTCAGACAGGGCCAATTCCACAGGTGAGAGATGAGGATCAAGCCCAGGTGCTGAAAGCATTCCAAGAGTTGGCAAGTGAAAATGGGGAAGGACTTGCCCTATTGTTTATCTTAACATTTCTGTGATGGATTCAAATTTGTTTCTATAAAATCTACTGCATTCTTCTCCCTAAATTTTAAGTATTCAGTGCAAGGTATAAATCCTTTTAGTAAAAAGCAGCAGTAACTTGAATTATATAAGCTTCTCTTCTTTCAGCAAGCCTTATGTCTTGACTTTGTCAATTTTTTCAACTTCCTCTTTTTTTTCTTTCAATTCTACAATTTGAAGGGGAAGCATATTCAGAGTGGCTTTCAGAAACCAGTGGTTGCCTTTGTCTCTGTCACTTTAATGTTGAGGATGTCTGTAAGACAGTCATTAGGTACAGGTACATACTAAGACAGGTATTAGGTACATTAGGTACTGCCCTCTGGACAGTAAGGACAGCTTTCAGAAGGTAGCAGGACCACCATAGGTTGCCCAGTAGACTGAAAATTAGATAGGGAGTTCACATCTCTAAAATACAGGGAAGTGGTGAAACTGTCTTCAATGTGTCTTTAATGCTTTGCTGGACAAACATGTCCTCATTTGGAAATCTTAATACACAGCTTCATCAGACAGTTTAAGGAGGGAATAATGAAGATGAGGAGACAGCAAAAAGAATAGACTGCTATTATCTATTTTAAGCTGTAAATCCTAGTAATGTCTTAACATATACCAACTACTATTTCCCATAATTTGAAATTTACCTATTAATAGTTATTACTGGTTTTAAAAGAAAAAAGTGTTGAAGGTTCTGAAAAATGAGGAAAATTCTATTAAGATCCATTTTTAAAAGACCCTCAAAACTTAATATTTAGAAGTTTGAGTTGCCACTACTAACATCTTCCTGTCCTCAAGTTTTGATCAGTCACTAATATGCCCAGAATACCAAATGAAGGTCAAAGCTTTAAGGGCTGTCTGAAGGGCTGTCTGATAGCTGCCATTGCTCTTACCTGGTTTGGATGATGCTGCATGAACCCATGCCTAAATTTGGCCTTCCTACTATATCCTTACAAATCTAGATGTCAGTTCTACATTTAGGAATTATTCCAGCTAGCTATATGGGAACCAGAGTTTGTCTCACAGACATGATCTCATAGATCAATGAGTGCCAGAATGCAACTTTCCAATCCAATGCTACTCTTAGGAAGGCAGTGTTGTGCTCAGCCACACTTAGCATTTTGAAGGCACACACAATCATTACATAAGGAACTGTGTGAGGCAAGTTCTCCCAATCTCTCCTCCTTTGTCCTAAACTAGGGGGAGGTTGGGGGCTAGAGAGAAGACTGGAAGTTCCCACTGAGCTCTCATCCAAGTAGTCTCCTATTGTTGGTAAAGTTCTCTTCTGTATATGCTGAGACAGAAAGTGAGGAAGGGGAGCATTACATTACAGCAAAGTCCTTGTTTTAATGCCCAGAGAGGATAGAGTGACAGACTCATTAAAGATATTTGAAAAAATAGAGCTAGTATCTAGAAGTGATCCAAGTTCCTGCTTTGTATTTCCCCAAGCCTTTATGTTGCTAGAACTTAGACTACTGTTTTCATAGCTTTGGGTGTGGAGGCTGCGCAGAACTGGAGCCTGGCCAAGTAGTCCCTGCTATAGGGGCATTTACCACTGCTTGCCATGAGAAGAGCACTTTCCATTTGACAATTGTGAACTTTGTGTGTTTTAAACAACTCTGAAAGGTAAGGAATTAGGCTCCTCTCCAAAGCAGAAACTTTAGTCTGAGGCTAGTATTTTTAGTTGGAGCTTTGTGTCTTAGTAGGTCCAGATGATACTGTTCAAGGAACATCCTCCTTGGAGAATGCAGTGTTCTGGTGCCCTCTGAAGTACACAAGGCAACCCTAGTCTGTAGCAGTAGCTAGGGCTTTGACACATGCAAACAGCTGAGCCTTCCTTTCTCACCTTTCTTGCCATCTATTTGTTAAAGTCAATTGAGGCAGTTAGGCCTTTATATTCATAGTTGACCTACCATATTGGCTATTACCTAGTGATATGGTCAGGACTTAGACCCATGTCTCTCTCACAGCCTCCTATTTCCCTTCCTAACCAACTTCTACCTGGGCCTGGGTCACACATGGTGACCAGAAGCTCCACAGCTATAGTGATGGCTGACTTGAGCAAGCTGAGAGGTGGCAACTCCAGCAACCCTGTCTAAACCTGGCAGGATTTGTACAGCTCACTTGGGATGGGGTTGGGGGCAGGACATGTGCATTCATCCTCATCCCTGGGACCCAAGATCTTTTAAGTTAAAGAGGTAGTCTGTCCTGTCTCCTGATAGCCCAAGGGAACAGACTGATTACTTTTTTCACAAAGGCAAGGAAGTAGGTTGGATTTCTGCAGATGGTTTATATGTTGCTCTTAAGGCTGAGAACTCACAAAAATTACAAGAAGCCTTCAGACTACATGCTACAGCCTGTTGCCCAAGCTGATCTCCCTGCCTCTCTTCTGGGGGTGGTCTGTCCTGTTCATGCTGTGAAATCAATCCCTGACATTGTTGCATCTGCTTTGAGGGGAGACAAGTGTCATCAGGTACAGAAAGGTAAGGAGTATGTAGGACTTCAGAACGTGAACCTGGGAGTCAGAGCAGGGGTTCCAACTCTGCTCTGTTGGGCCTGTGTATGGAAACCTGCTTATTTACCCTCGAAGTGCCTCCCAAGTTACTCTGAAAAATAAATGTAAAGTGCTTAGCAAAGAATAAGCACTCGGTGATCTACAAAAAGAACCTCTCTGTTGTAAAGGCACTGTGTTCAGCTCTTCTTATACACCTCATTTAATACTCGAATTAAATGTTTGTCTCCATGTTTTGTAGATAAAGAAACTAAGATTCAGAGATTTGGTGACTTTGTCAGATTCACTCATCTAGTATTCCCAAAGTAGAGTGTAGGACTGACTGATTCCAGAGCTGGTGCTTTTTCTGTCCCACCATGCTGCCTTTAGGACATTTCTCACTCTTTGTACTTTCTCAGATTGTTGCCTTTTTCTTCCTGAGTCTTTCCTTGTCCAGGCTAACCCTTCTCTATTCCTCTGGATAAAAACACCATTTATTTAACACAGTCCCCAGCTGGGTGCAGATCCCTAGGCTACTGTGAGGATGGTCATGAGGCCAGAGCCATTCACAGTGGTGATGGCCATGCAGTGCCTGAGCATTGGCCTCACCTGCAGTTACCACCAAGCCTTGCTGATAGCCAGTTCCCAGTGGGTATGATCTAGCCTTTATTACTAGACATGGTTATCTGTGAAAGGTTAGCTTCTAAGACTACAAATAGTGAATGAAATTTGAAAATTTATATACATTAGTCTTAGGAACTTTCATGTGAATTCCATAGTAAGTACTTTAAATCTTTAAACTTACAACTACCTAAGTATGTAAGTGAAAAAATTGAAACAGCTGTTTGGAACAGGATTGTTTGGAGATACTTAGATTAGTTCTATTCTTAGCCTTGCAGTGGTCCTGATCCATGTGTCTTGGGACTAGTACTGATCTCCTCATATCTTATTGAACAGATTTAGGGAATGCCTGGAAGTTAGCCAAAAATGCATGTTTTAATAGTAAATAAATACTAACATTTAGGCTTTCCTGCCATAGAATCTGTTCGAAATACCCCCAGCACAGACACCATGCCAGCCTCCTCGTCTCAAACATGCTGCACTGATCATCAGGATCCTGAAGGTGCTACCAGCTCTTCTTACTTGGCCAGCTCCCAAGAGGAAGACTCAGGCCAGAGCCTTCCCACAGCCCATGTTCGCCCTTCTCACCCATTGAAGAGCTTCGCTGTGCCAGCAATCCCACCCCCGGGACCTCCTATCTATGATCCTGCACTGCCAAGCACACCATTACTGTCCCAGCAAGGTGAGTGAGAAGAGCAGCACAGCTAGAGGGACCCTTTAGCTCAGGTTTGGGAAAGAAGTCCCCCCACCCCCACCCCTTTTTTAAGAAGAACAAAACAAAATATCCTCCAAAGTTTTCCCAGCAACTTAAGAGAAGCTGTGTGTCATTGTTCCCGTCTTTGGGAATGCAAACAAGCCACAGCATAATGTTTTGGTGAGCAGGGGCTGAACTTTTGAACTGTTTTCCATGTGGAATCCTTGGTATTAAAATTTAGTGACATAGGTTTGGACAACAGCTGATCTGTCTAGGCCCCTGGAATCACCTCACTCTTAAAAACTCATACAAGCTAAAGAAGGGACAGGAAGGCCAGGGCTCAAAACCAGGAATCTCAAGATAGAGAGTGCTCATTTTCTTACTTCATAGCTCTGGGACAGACTGGCCATTGTGTATCATGGTCTATTTCAGAATAAGTCTGTGGTTCTTAAATATTTAGTCTCAAAGCTTCTTCCAGTCATAAAAGCTGCAGAGAGCACAGAATCCTTTTCTGAGTATGGAGTATATCAAGTGTTTGTCATGTTAGGTAAAAATAAGAAACTTTTAGTATTAATTCATTTAAAAGATTAACACATTTTTGTAGGAACCGATGTCATTGTCTTACAGTTTCTCTGATTTTGCTACCGTATGGTTTGATGAAAGGCAGCTAGATCTTATATCTGCTTCTGCATTTAGTCTGCTGTGGTATGTTGTTTTGGTTGTTAAAAACCTGCCCTTTCAGATACATAGTTGGCAAATGATAGTGTACTTTATAACCTTTCTGATACTTATAGACAATTCTGTTTTGAAAAGGGGGACTTCTATATTGCCCAGGCTAGTCTAGAATTCTTAATTCTCCTATCTCAGTGTTTGGATTTCAGACATATGCCACCAAACCTAGTCTTTTTTTTTTTTGATCCTATGGGAAACTCAACAAGTTGTAGTTTCTTTTCTTTCTTTCTTTCTTTCTTTCTTTTTTTTTTTTTTTTTTTTTTTTTGCTTTTCAAAACAGGGTTTCTGTGTTGTAACTCTGACTGGCCTGTAACTCAATAAGTAGACCAGGCTGGCCTCAAAACTCACAGAGATCTGTTTGCCTCTGCCTCGAAAGTGCTGGGATTAAAGGCTTGGGCCACCACTGCCCAGCAAGTTGTACTTTCTTAAAGGTTGGTTTATAATGTGGAATCTGCATCTATCCATGGACTCTATACACTCCATTCCACTAAGTTGCGTTAATCTAGCTTGTACTTTAGATGTACAATGCTGAAACAGCACATTGGACATTTGGAGAACATTGGTTCACTAACTTTAAAAAAATTCTCCAAAAATGACATATTCATTGTGTATAAGAGTCGTTCATAGTCAGATGACAGAAACAAGTTTTTCAAAATGGTAAAACAGTATCCATCATTTTCCTTAAGTTGATGGCTTACTACTTTTTGTTGCTAGAAAATATCTGAATGACCCATTTGCCAGTTATCTTTGAATTAAAAGAGTTGTTGTTAGATGATAGAACCTCAACTGGTGGTCAGTCTATCATGGTGTCCTTGAAGACAGTGATTTACGTAATATACAAAAGAAACACTACACTCTTTGCATTTGGTTACACACAAAAATTAAAAAGCATGTAATTGAGAGTTAAGATTTAATAAAACAAATAATTCTTACTGCTTCATTAAAGGTTATAAACTGGCTTTTTTTTTTTTAATATAAGAGCACGCCCTTGGATATGTTTGCAGTTCATTGCTAAGGCTCTAACAGTTTTGCCCAAGTTGCTGTGTACTCTCAATACAAATGCGATAAAGAGGCAAATGTTACCTTAAGTGGCATAATGAATGAGCTTTGACTCCCAGGCATTCTATGAAGAGTCTTGGGCCACCATACTTTGAGAACTATTGGGCAAGGATATTAGTTTTATAAAGGTGGTGGGATATTTTCTCTGGCTTCTTGAATTCCCTGCTGCCTTTTTCCTTCCATCTTGCTCCAATAACTTTTCAGAGCAGGATCCCTGTCTGGGCCTGTATGCATCCCTAACATTGAAACAGCATTCAAACCTCTGGCGTACTGCTGAGGTCTAGGGCTTGCATCTTTTGCCACAACCTGATAGTGCCCTTTACCTCTCAGCTCTGAACCATCACATTCATTCAGTGAAAACAGCTTCCATCGGAACTTTAGGAAGGAGCCGGCCTCCTATGCCTGTGGTTGTTCCCAGTGCCCCTGAAGTACAGGAGACCACAAGGATGTTGGAAGACTCCGAGAGTGTAAGTTCATGGGACCCTCACCTTAGCCATGATGTCCCAAGGGGACTGCTTGTATGCCGTTGAGCAGACTGTATTTTTGTGTGGACTAGGTCTTTGCCATCCGTAAGTATAAAGAAGATTTAATCACTCACTGGGCAGATGCCCTTGGAGCATCTCCACATACTGTGGGAATATATTGTGGGTCTGGTTTGATTTCATACCTACTCTGATAGGTATGAAATTGTCATCCCATCCCAGTTAGTCATACACATCCTTCCTCTCAGTTCTGTCCCTTCTTCTGATGTGAGCCACATACATGTTCTTTCACCCTGAGCTCCACTCCTTGCCATTTCTGAGGAGCATACTGGAAAAGGAAGTGCCTAAGATTGTTTTCAAATCCCAATAAACACATCTGCATTTCCAGATGTACGGTTCTCTAAAGAGAATGCTTAAGCTCAGAGATGCAGGGCACACAAATTGTATTGCTCTGGCAGAGATCTAGAAGAGGACAGCAACAGGGCCTCTGCCTTATGAGGTCATTGTGGGCTGAGGAGTGTGTGTATGTCAGGAGAAAGGCATTGTGCATCATCAAGAAATGCTGTCTTTCTTAATTGCTTTGACTACAGCCTGCTGCTTCTGACTTTGCTGAGCCAGCCTGGTTTCAGAAGGCCAGCATCCCTGGCAGTTTTGACCAGGCCATTTGGTACTCTGGGCTGTCCTTTGTGGACAGCTCTTCAGGTCATCCCCAGTAATGATGTTCTCCCTTCTGTAGAGCTATGAACCAGATGAGCTGACCAAAGAGATGGCCCACCTGGAAGGACTAATGAAGGACCTAAATGCTATCACAACAGCTTGATGACCTTCACCTGGACATGACTCCAAGCCTGAATCTAGAAGTCTTGGAACTTAACCTTGAAAACAAGGAATTGTACAGAGTACGAGAGGACAGCACTTGAGAGCAGGGGCCAGCA
This sequence comes from Cricetomys ansorgei, assembly GCA_026225945.1. Classification (NCBI taxonomy): domain Eukaryota; kingdom Metazoa; phylum Chordata; class Mammalia; order Rodentia; family Nesomyidae; genus Cricetomys; species Cricetomys ansorgei. Next base: position 12,290,292 of record JAMJFZ010004023.1, on the reverse strand, counting down.
GACCAGCCAGTGCCTCTACACAGGGCTGGCTCCAGGCACAGCCACCTGCCTTCTACTGGTCAGCCTGGATGATGCTTGTGTTGAGGCAGCTTCCCTTTGCCTGCTGATAGCCTGCAGGACTGGGCACCATGGGCCAAAATTTTGTGTCCAGGGAAGAGGCAAGAAGTGCAACCTGCCTTTCACTTTGTGGTCAGTGGCTGTGTCTTCGTGCTGCAACTGCATCACATTTATGGAGTGTAGACATTGGCATTTATGTACAATTTTGTGTCCTATTTTATTTTACTTTAAAGAAAACACTATCAGAAGCCAAGGAAGTCTGTGATGTTCTCCGCAAGCAGTTGACATTTGACTGCTGGTTCCAGTTACTTATGGAAAGTCATTGACAGTGCGGTTGTTTGACATCATTGACAGGGGTTGGCTTGTTTGGGGTTTTGTTTTTATTTTTTTAATCCTGAGACATTGCATCCTCTGCCAGCTGTTAATCCATCACTTTGAGGGGGAGGAAATGTTGCATTGCTGTTTGTAAGCTTTTTTATTATTTTTTTATTATAATTATTAAAGGCCTGACTTTCTCCTCTCATCACTGTGAGATTACAGATCTATTTGAATGAAATGTAACATTGAAAAAACTTGTTTGTTGCTTTCTGTGCAGATTCAGTATTGGGGTGGGGTTGGGGATTGGGAATAGGAAAAGGAGGGCTGCTGAGGTCCTATGAATGTTTCTATCGTTGTACTTTGTTCCAGAAGCCTGCAGAGAATGAAAGCAGCATTTTAGTGTCCTTTCCTGGCATGTCCATCTTAGTGTCACTACATAGCAATTGGAGTTTCGTTTGGATCTGGTTATAAATTCTTGTACAATAGGTGGTTTTGATGATTTAGCTGGCCTGGTGTCTTGGTCATGTCCTATTTGGAGTGTCCACACTGAGGCCCCCAGTATTGTGTTTTTAATTGCTTAAGTGATGCCAAGTAGAACCGGAGCCTGATTCTGCTCTGAGAACTTAGCACAGGGTGGAACCCCTTTGTGCTGCTGTCGTTGGTTCTCTTTGGAAGGTTAGAGGCTAATGAAGGAGCTTGGTTTCCTGTTCTTACTGGATTCCTGCTTCTCCAATGCCAGTCCTCAGCTGGGCAGCTCTCATTTCCACACTGCAGAGGCTCTCCTGAAAAACATCACCATGAGGTAGGACGGTGGCACCCATGAGGCTTCCCCACGTTTCTGGACAGAATTCTGCAAGGAGCAGAGGACCGAGACAGTGGAGAGAGGGTCAGTGGAAGCAGTTGCCTTCCCTATCCCAGCAGCCCAGCCAGACTCCTTAGAATGAGTCAGTGGGAGGTTCCAGGTGGCCGCACAAGAAGCCTTTGCCTTTCCAGAGTTCTTGTGGTCTTTTTTAAAGAGGTAAGAAGCTGAGGTGTGTATGTTAATATATAATGAGAAGTATAAGACTAACCCTCAGGCATCTTTTTCCCCAGTGAATCCCTGGAAGACAGTAGAGAAAGTAAATTGGGTTTGGATTCTAGAGCCAGTGAAACTGCTCGACCACCAATGGATATCTTAGCCTATCTGCCCCTGAATGTAGGTTATTTTACCCTGTTTTTTTAGGTCTTAACTCTTTTTACTTTTTGACAAGATAAACTCTTTGTGTGATTTGAGGGGCAATGAAAAATGCAGTGATCCAACTCCTGCTGCCCTTCTAGCTGGCCAGGCAGGGTTCTGGGACAACCAGTGTGCTTTGGCCATTCCAAAAAGAGCAGTAGAACATTCTAGCCACCTGAAGGCTAGACTCCTCAGAAACTGTCTAGCCTTTGTCCACAGAGCATGCTAGGTGTTTAGGGCATTCCTTCCCATGAACCCCAACACTTCTGTTACCTCAGGGCCTTGGTACCTGGATACTGCCACAGAACTTCGATGGGGTAGGGGAGGGACATATTTTTAAATAAAGTAACTTAAAAGTTGGGGGATTTTTTAAATTCAGAAAATGCAAAGCTATTCTGTATTACACCATTTCACAATTTAATACATGTCTTATATTTTCCTGTGATTCTGGGAACTAAACCATTGTGTGTCTTGTTGTGTCCTAGTTGAGCTGTAGCCCAGCAGCTTCCTTCGGGAGGGTGTGAAACAAATGTGTCTGTTGCCTTGCTGCCTGCTCAAGGGGTCTGGAGGACTGTTGGGACTGGGTTCTGTACACACTTGTTTGGCCTTTTCTGTAGTTGATGCTGTAAAACTCTATGGCTTTTTAAAAACAATTTCATGTTTTTATTTAGTATTGGAAGTCCAATACACTTTTTTAATCCAATCAAACTGTGGTCTGGTCAAAAAATTCTTTCTCTTAAAATTACTCTGGGGGCTCCTGTTCCTAGCCTCCAGTGACCTCCCTGTGGCTCTCACTGCTATAAAGACAGGAGTTGGAATGTCGATCTGCAGATGGGTAGCAGGTAATCTAAGAAGTGTCTGACTTCCAGCCCCAAAGATGTGTCTTGTTCCTGTCCCTTTCCCACTATTGCTGCCCTGAAGGGGACTGGGAAGCCTGAGGGATGGCAAATGGCACCTGACAGCAAAGCCACCCTGAGTTACACAGCACCGTGCTGAGCTGCATTTCCTATGCTGGAGAGCCTGCATTCCCCAAGTAGGATTCCTCAGTACTCCAGGCTTGGAATAGTGGTAACCTCATCAGTCTTAGGTCCCCTGCCATCTGTTACCTTGTGACAGAGCAAGGGCTAAAGGGTATAGTGTTCCTCGCCCCTGTGTCCATCTGCTTTGCCATCAGCGGGTACTTGGAAACCTAGATAGAACCCACCATACCCACTAGTGTTGCTGGGTTGGCCTCAGGATAAAGTCTGAACCCCCAGAGCTCGAAGAATGCTTGTCTGCCCTCACCTCTGGGTCCAGACAGACAAGCAGGTGCCAATACACTGCTCCTCCAGCCTGAGAAAGCTGCTTGTGAGATTGCATGTCTCCTCCCCAGCCATCCCTTTCCACATCGATCACCCTCTGTGTCCCTAGATGGCACTCTTGGCACATTTTCCAGTGATGGCTCTGTGAGTCTTTCTGTAAGCGTGTGGTTTCAATACAGGCCAGAATTTCACTGCTTTCTGCCTGCCTCAGGCTAGATGCAGCTTCTGACATTAGCAGATGCTTAGATGAATAGACAAACAGCCCTAAAGATAAAGTCTGGGGCCTGCTAGAAGGCTTCTCCCATAGTCCCTCCTTGCCTTTCAAGGACTCCAATTGGTCCTTAGTGTTATGGTACTTGGGCCCTCCCACTTGAGCACCTGTGTCCCTGTGGAGTCCTGGAGTGCACTTGAAAGATAAGCTATCTGCCTCACAGAGTCCTAAGAAATAATGCTGGTACCACAGCTAACTTGGTTCTGAGAACTAAAATGAGGTTGCCATCAAGACTGGCTCCAAGTTAAACAACATGGACAATCCTCTGCAAAAAGAAAAGAAAAAAGAGAAGAGGCTCCCCAGTTCCCCATCAGTCATCTACCCCCAGTTTTGGCAACCTTCCCACCACAGATAGGACGCACCAACTGTAAAGACGAGAGCATCAAATAAGCCACCAAATGGTTGCCTATGGCCATGCTGACAAGCAGGGAGCCAAGAGGAGCCACCCCTGACCACACGGAAGATCCCAACAAGAATGCCATACTCATAACCTCGGGTTTCTGGCTACCAATGAGAAGAAATACTGTGGTGCTGGGGGGAAAAGTATGAGGTATTAATTGAAGGGAAGTGCTGTAGTTTCGTTCCACTGCTGTAATAAAAACACTCTGACCAAAAGCAACTTAGGGGCAAGAAAGGGTTTGTTGGGCTTACAAGTCCTAGTCACAGTCTACCATAGAGAAGTCTAAGCAGGCCTGCTTGCTGTTTCACAGCATTATCTCCAAGCAGGAACTCACTTCACCTCCAAAGACGTAAAGAAACGTGAAAGATGCGGCTTGCTAGCCGGCTCACAGGCCAGCTACTCAGCTGCTTTTTCACACAGCTCTGGACCACCTGCCCAGGAATGGTACTGCCTGCAGTAAGCTGAGCCTTCCTACATCAGGAAGACAGTCCCCCAGAGACCTGCCCACTGGCTGGTCTAACCTAGGCAATTCCTCTTTCACTGAAGCTCTCCTCTCAGGTGACTTTAGGCTGTGCCAAGTTGACAGTTAAAATCAATAAAGACATAACACTTTAAACCAGTGGTTCTCAACCTTCCTAATGCTTCAGCCCTTTTAACACAGTTGCTCATGTTGTGGTGACCCCTAACCATAAAATTATTTTGTTGCTAGTTCATAACTGTAATTTTGCTACTATTAGGAATCATAATGTAAATATCTGATACGCAGATAGTCTTAGGTGACCCCTGTGAATGGGTCATAACCCACAGGTTGAGAACCACTGCTTTAATCCCTTCATGCTATGTAATATTGGAATTAAATACTATGTAAATTTGTCATTATCCTTGAGTCTAGTGGGTGATGTTCGTATTGAGATGTCTTTGACCAACTTTCATTCGGAAAATTAAAGATATAAAGCTGAGCAGTTGCTGCATTTCAAAGAAAGAATAATTTGAAATTTCCTTAATTATTTGGGGGGTGGGGCACTGGAAATCTGTACCTTTAAGAAGATTGGGGAAGGTTAAAGGAAAATCGAGAGAAAATGGCTTGAGGCATCTGAAAGAACTTAAAATAAGAGGATCTGAGGCATTTCCTAAGCTATTTGACCTTATATCAAGTGAGTCCCTTCCAACTCCCAAGTCTTAAGTGCAGCTGTTCTGGGCACAAGACACTGCCCAAAAGGAAATAAATGTCTCTAGACAACAAGGAGATGAGTATCAAAGAGCTTGGCATGGTGTGGGTGACCCATAAATGGAATGGGCTTTCTAGAATCCATGGGATTGAGGAGAGGGTCAGCACAGTTGGGTCCTAGCCAGCAGTGTCTGGGTCCTAGAAGGTCCTGTACCATTGCATGCACTCTCAGGGTCCTGGAGCAACCCTGTCACCTAGTTGCTAGGTACTTGTACTCTATGAACACCGCTACCCTCTCTCAGATGGGAATGTGGGAACCACCTTAAGCTCTCCACACCATACTTCAGCTCATTGCTCAGCTAATTCTTGGAGCCCTACCTCTCAAATGTCCCCCAGAGTGCCACTTCCTTGTCTGTTAAGCAATTTAGTCTCGTGTGCAATCTGGCGGTGATCCTCTACAGCAGGCCAGTATCTTTTCTAACTCTTAAGTTCTGTCTCCCCTGCTCAACATCGTGCAGTGGCCTACTGTGGCCCACCTGGCCTCTTCTCTCCCTACTTGGCCTGGCAACAGAGCAGACTTCCTCTGCATCACAGGCCTTGTGCATAGCCTTTGCACTGTTTGTTCTGTCTCTTTTTTTCCCCCTCACCTCACCACTGGCTCTGTCAGTGGATGTGTGTTTATCTTTAAAGACCCAGTCAAACCAGTTCTCTGATCATTCTTTCTTAGTTTATGTTTCTTCCAATATGTAATGACCTCCTTAAGGAAAGAACTATATGTGTTTGGATTTTCTACCTTGGTGCCTAATACACTGTAGGTTTTTGCTAAATGAATTTCCCTTGTGAGAAAGGTAAGACCTAAAGTCAGAGAGCTAATGCTTCATGACCCAGCACTGAGGGGATTCAACAAGGCTCAAGCTCTTCCTGCAAGAGAGCACAACCTGTGCTGTGTCTGAGATGTTACAAAAAAAGCTACATGTGGGAGACAGACAGGTGGAGGTGCTGCAGAGCTGGCCCCTTCAGGTAGATGCCTGAAAGAGAGCAACTCCTAGGCACCCCATACCAGGCCTGTGCTAGACTCCTGTCACTGGGAGAAATGAGCTCTAGCAGGTCAGTGCAGGGGCTGAGGCAGGTACATAGATGTGGCTGGGCACCTTCACTGGAGAGAGCAAGCTTGTGCTATCTACCCACAGAGCGTTTTCTGGAATGCTCAAGGACCTAAGACTGAACCCAGTTGAGCCACAGATCAGATGGTGCAGGTTAGGAGTCAGCCTAGTGAGTTAAGGATAAAGTAGGTACCTTTCATAAACTCAAAAAGAGGCCTTGGAATGGGGAGATGGCTCAGTGAGTAAAGTACTTGCTGTACAAGCACAGGGACCCAAGTTCAAATCCCCAGAACTCACATAGAACTAGGTGGAGTAGCACATACTTGTAATTGCAGTACTCCTATGAGATAAGATAGAGGCAGAGATAGGCAGGCGTAGAAATAAGAGATAAGAGACAGGAAATTGCCCCAAAAACTTACGGTGCAGCTAGCCTGACATACATAGTAGCAACCAACAAAGAGACCCTTTCTAACAAGGCAGAAGGTGAGAACTGACACCCAAGGCTCCCCAGTCCCCATGCTCTACGCTCACACCAAAACACATACGAACGCAAAGGTTTTACTGAGAATTCTGAGTCGTTCCCTGCTTTCTGAAAGGTGAAAAGAGAGCCGTGAATCTTGAAGGCAAAATGATAGACCAGGCTCCCATAGACAAAGTTGCCTGGGAGATGTTAGATAAAGAAACTGCTTGTGAACATTCTAGACTAACACAGAAGGAAAGCTAGCTGGAAACGAAGCCAAGGAGAGCATGGAGTGGGCAGGTGACGGGAAGGAAGAAATATTTTGGGTCATTCAGAATGGGTTTTCCTTACCCCAAACTCTAGGAACCATACACTGTTTTCAGGTACTCCTGGGGCCTGTGATGCAGCATACACAAGGATACAGCCTGAGTTAGACAGTCTGTTGCTGAGTTTTTCCCTAGAGGAGGGCACAGACACTCAACAACAGAAACCTCCAGGTAGCTTGGAAAATGCTGAGACCTGAACAGCAATCTGACAACGATCTGTCTCTAACCCTGATTGGAGGCTTGGCCATGAAGCCGGTTAACAGATGATGCAAATCCACTCAGAAAAGGAACAATTTCTTTCAGAACTATTTGAACTGGATCTGAAAAGAAATGAAAAAAAAATCAGGAAACTAGATAAATTACAACAGAAATGCTATTGAATGATTTTTTTCTAAAGAAAGTTCTAATGAAGGAAGAGAGAATCAAACCTAATATACAGTTGTCTATTGCTGTAAATTTTCTCTCTTACCATTGCTTTTTCTGTATCCCATGTTTGCAGGGTGTCCGTGTGTTCGTGTGTGTGTGTGTGTGTGTGTGTGTGTGTGTGTGTGAGAGAGAGAGAGAGAGAGAGAGAGACTGTCATTCTCTTGTGACCAGAGAACATATTTTATATGGTTTCATCTCTTTTAAATCTACTGAGACCTGTGGTCTAATACATGGTCTGTCTTGGAGAATGTTCCATATGGACGTCAGAGTGCTGTCAGAAGTGTTCCAGAGTGCCTGTTAGGTATAATTGGTTTAAGTTCTCAAAACAGTAAGTTCTACTTATTTTTTGTTCTTTGAAAACAGGCTCTCATATGGTCCATTCTAGCCTTAAACTTCTGATCCCCCTGCCTTTTTCCCAGGTGCTGGGATACAGGTGTGCCCCACCAAATCTGGCTTTATGGTAATCTACTTTCATGCTAATCTTTAGTTTATCTGTTCTATGCAATACTGAAAGTGGGGTGTTAGTTGGCAGTTAGTACTGTTGCTTTGTCTACTTCTCCCTTTCAGGTTTGCCTCATGCATTTGAGGGATGTGTGCTTGTATAAATGTTAACATCTATTTATTAACCCTTTTTTCTTTATTAAATGTCTCTTTGTCTTTAGCAATAATTCTGTCTTAAAGTCTGCTTTGGTATTAGAATAACACTCAGGTCTTTTGGCCATTGTTTACCTGGTATATCTTTTCACATTCTTTTATTTTCAACCTAGTGGTATATTTGAAGATAACATATATCTCTTGTAGACAGTATATAGCTAGATCACAAACATTCATAGAAGCTTTATTCTTAATAGCCAAAAATGGAAACAGCCCAGTTGTTCATCGATGGGTGAATGAATAAACAAATCGTGACCAAGCCGTACAGGGGAGTACAGCACAGCATCCCATGGGCAGAGCTCAAAAGCGTTAGGCTAAATGAAGGATGTGAAGCAGGCATAGACTAAGGGCTCCATGAGTCCCCTTACATGAAACTTCAGGAATATGATAACAGACTGCTGAGAATCAAATAGGAGGAAGAAGCCAAAGGGGAATGAGAGGGAATCATGGGAGCATTCTATATCCTAATTGTTAAGGTGGTTGTAAGACCTCATTGAACTTGACGCTTAAAATTAGTGAATTTTGCTGCATATGAATTATCTCTCCATAAGAAACATAGATAAAATTAGCAATAGTAACAAAATCATAAGATGCTAGGAACGAATACAATGAAATGTAAAAGCCTTGATGAAGACAATCGTAAAACCATATTGAAAGGACTGGCCATGATGTTAAGGACACAGACAGCCCAAAATCACCTGGAAGAATCTTAATGGAAAATTTTACAGATTGTTGTTCTGTACTCATGTCTGTGGGAGATTGTCTTGGTTGTTAATTAATGTAGGAAGATGCAGCCCATTGTGGGCGGCACCATTCCCTGAGCAGAGAGTCCCAAACAGCATAAAAGGAGAGTACAATCTGAAAGTAAGTGGTAAGTCAGGATCCACAAGTCTACCTTCTCTCTGCTTTTAACTGTGGCTGTGACAGTTTAAGTTCCTGCTTTGGACCCTGTGATAATGGACTGGAACCTGGAATTGTCAGGCAAGCAAGTGCTTTCCCCCTATGTACTTTTAGCAGGGTGTTTTATCACCACAACAGAAATAAACTGACACCTGGAACATATTCTAGATAGCCTCACCTTACATACATCACCTCTTTTGTAGTTCAGTTGTGGCCCTGTGACAATGGGGTATGGAAGAAAGTGAATGAATAACATATACTATCTGAGTATGAGATGTTTCTTAAGCAAAGAAGGCACTAAGGAAGTTTCTAGAATTTGAAATGTATGTACTGACAAACTTGAACTACATTTTAATATGTAAAGCATCTCTTCATCAAAACAGATTAGGGAGAGGTAGGAAAGGAGGAAAGGGGCCACACGTATATAAACTAGATCCAGGAAGAAGATATTTGTGACACATTGTTACTAAAGGGTTTTTTAGGATTTATTTTGTTTTCCTAATAGATGTGTGTAAAAGTCCTCTAAATCAACAAACAGACAAATGACAATAGAAACTGGAGCAAAACACATGAATTCACATTTCTCAGAAGTAAAAGCATAAATGAAAAATTAGTATATGAACAAAGACCCAGCCTTACTAGTAATTAGAGATTTGTTCATTAAAACACAATCAGTAGCACTAGACTGGGGAAAGTAAGAAGCCTGATGACTCCAGTTATTGGCAAGAAGGTGGAGCAAGAATAATGCATGCCCTGCAGGTGGGAGTGTAAATTGAGCTACTTAAAACAGGTTGGCATTATCTCATAAAAAGAAAATTAATTTGCCCATGACTCAGCTGTTCCACTACTGGATACGGAGCTTCAACGGGAGCCTCGATCAGGAGCTTTTGAAGCCACAGTGTTTGCATTGCCTGAGCCGTCTCCAGACTGGAGTCTTATACATGTGAGATGAAGGAGCACCAAGCAGCTACTTCTCTCTGTACTCCTCAACCTTGATATGTAACCAAATACATTACACAGAGACCTTATTTCTATACTAAAAGGGAGGAGTGATGTTAGATATCAGATAAGTGGTTTTGCCTGGGGAAGAAGGGCCAAGGATGGCCACAGAGAAGATGCCTTCAAAGGTATAACACCTTTGTCCCATTTCTTAAACTAGGTGATTAGTAAGTGGCTAGTATCATTAATATCTTCACATGGAATGTGTCTTCTGCCTATCTGAAATATTCCACCTTCAAGAGAAAGAATTGAAGAAGCAAAGTCAGCAGGAACAAGTGTCAGCAGGGACAGGGGTCAGCAGGGGCAGGGATCAGCAGGTGCAGTGGTCAGCAGGGGTAAGGGTCAGCAGGGGCAGGGGTCAGCAGGGATAAGGGTCAGCAGGGGCAGGGGTCAGCAGGTGCAGTGGTCAGCAGGGGGAAGGGTCAGCAGGGGCAGGGGTCAGCAGGGGCAGGGGTCAGCAGGGATAAGGGTCAGCAGGGGCAGGGGTCAGCAGGTGCAGTGGTCAGCAGGGGTAAGGGTCAGCAGGGATAAGGGTCAGCAGGGGTCAGCAGGTGCAGCGGTCAGCAGGGATAAGGGTCATCAGGGGCAGGGGTCAGCAGAGGTAAGGATCAGCAGGGGTAGGGGTCAGCAAAGGTAAGGATCAGCAGGGGTTAGGGTCAGCAGAGGTAAGGGTCAGCAGGGGCAGGGGTCAGCAGAGGTAAGGATCAGCAGGTGCAGGGGTCAGCAGGGGTAAGGATCAGCAGGGGTAAGGATCAGGGCATAAGGATCAGCAGAGGTAAGGATCATCAGGGGTAAGGGTCAGTACAGGTAAGGATCAGCAGGGTTAAGGGTCAGCAGAGGTAAGGGTCAGCAGGGGCAGGAGTCAGCAGGGGTAAGGGTCAGCAGAGGTAAGGGTCAGCAGGGGCAGGGGTCAGCAGAGGTAAGGATCAGCAGGTGCAGGAGTCAGCAGGGGTCAGCAGGGGTAAGGGTCAGCAGGGGCAGGTGTCAGCAGAGGTAAGGATCAGCAGGTGCAAGGGGTCAGCAAGGATAAGGGTCAGCAGGGGCAGGGGTCAGCAGAGGTAAGGATCAGCAGGTGCAAGGGGTCAGCAGGGGTAAGGGTCGGCAGGGGTCAGCAGAGGTAAGGATCAGCAGGTGCAGGGGTCAGCAGGGGTAAAGGTCAGCAGAGGTAAGGGTCAGCAGGGGTCAGCAGAGGTAAGGATCAGCAGGTGCAGGGGTCAGCAGGGGTAAAGGTCAGCAGAGGTAAGGGTCAGCAGGGGTCAGCAGAGGTAAGGATCAGCAGGTGCAGGGGTCAGCAGGGGTAAGGGTCAGCAGGGACAGGGGTCAGCAGAAGTAAGGGTCAGCAGGGGCAGGAGTCAGCAGGGTAAGGGGCAGCAGGGACAAGTGTCAGCAGGAGCAAAGGTCAGCGGGGATGGGGACAGCAGGAGCAGAGGTCGGCAGGGAGAGCAGGGGCAAGGGGCAGCAGGAGCAGAGGTCAAGAGACATAAGGCTCAGCAGAGTGCAAGCTCTGAGCTTCACTGGGAACTATGAACAGCAGAGGATGGAAGGAGCCCTGGTCCATTGGAAGAGGATGAAGACGCCCCAGCCAAAGCTCAGGGAAGGGCGAGCCTGGGTTGAGATGAAGTATGGGAGGCTTTTGCCTACAGAGGGAGAAAGCCCTGGGCGTGGATGAGGTCACCCTAGAAGGATCTATGAAGTGACAAAGTAAGGGGCCAAGACCAAAGGCCTCAGCAACACCAACTTTGGGGAAGAACAGAAACCCTTACAGCTGAAACTAGGTTGAGTTGGGAGAGTAGGTGACCCCAAAGCTGGAGAGGACCTGACCCATGGGGTCTGACACTGAGAAGAACAGCAAGGCCAGGCATAGATATCAGCCCTGGATTCTCCTGTGTGAACCTAGAGGACTAGCTCAGAGCCTTTCCTGGGGAGGAGAAATGGAAGCCACATTGCTAAGGAGGAAGAAGTGACACCCAGGGTAGGAAGTGAGGCCAGAGAGTTGAGACCACCTTTAGGAAGCTCTGCTTAGGAAAGCAAGGTATAGGGCCTGGGATGAGACAAGGCTTCCAGGGAGGAGTCTAAGTCCATTCAAATTCAAATTTTCTTTTGAACCAGGCCTGATTCAGACCCATAGCTGAGGAGCTATCTCAGTTATACCTATACTGAGTACCTATAGCTTGAGCGGCGGTCTCAGCTACTCAAGAGGAGGCTGAGGCTGGAGGATCATCAGTTCAAGGCTTGCTTGGGTTATAGACTGAGTTCAAGGCTAGCCTGAAAAACTTAGCAAGACCTGTCTCAAGAAACAAAACCCAGGGAATGTAGACACACACACACACACACACACACACACACACACACACACACACACACACACACAGGTAGGGGGCAGAAACGACTTGAAATTCCCAGTCTAGTTTAAGTGCTACTGAGGCCTGGGAGGAGCCTTGGGGTGGGGCCTTTCTGATAGACATAACAGTAGCTGTCCATGGGGCTGGAGCTTGTGGGGGTGGTATCTCCTGGTGTGGAGACAGAGGAGTATTTCATTGGACTCTTTAGAATTGTTAGTCTATGTTAACAAGGAACCCAAAACAACTGCCATTTTCACTGTGGATTTTTAATTCTATACAGACCGTCACTCTATTATAATGTCTGCTCCTCCCACCCTGCCTCTGCTGAGCACCCAGTGCACAGGGGCCAGACCTGAGTCTCCTGGCTGAGTATGCATCCTGCTCCCTCCACTCTGGTTGATGGGTTATGGGTAAGTTCAGGCTCTGAGCCCCAACCCCTCTCCTGTGGCTCACTGTCATTGAGGCTCCATCTGAGTTGCTGGGAGAATGAACTGAGACAATACGAAAGTACCCAGGGCCTAGCATACAGTAGGCACTCTAACTACCCCTGTGAATTCTAGGAACAAATCAGAGAGTCCGCTGGTGCAGCCACCCACTTTGGTAGAGGGACCTACCTCTAATCCCACCTCACCCCACTCCACCTATAAAGGCTTCCCCTGGCTCCAGAAGCCAGGCCTACCCAGAGTGTGGTCCAACCACTGTGGTCCAGCCTAGGCTTCCCCTATAGCAGCTGAGTTTAGCCCCGCCTATTCCATGCCAGTGGGGTCCCAGGAGGAAGCACTGCCACCTGGCCACAGGGGGCAGTTGTCATGGGGACGCTGGGCCTGCTGAGCTGTCTGCTTAGCAACAGGACTCCCAGGCCTGTCACCACGGAAACAGCCTAGGCAAGGGATGGGGAACACCTGGTCTGTTCCCTGCTCTTTCCAGAGGACTTCCCCTCTTTAGGCAGGCAGGATGGTATCCCCAGCATCCAGGAACCTGAAGGCCGTTCTTCCAACCCCAGACACCTGTTCTAACTAGTAAGGTCAAACAAAGGGCCTGCAAGTACCCTCCACAGCCACAGATTGGGTAGAAGGGTAGAGCGCCAGGTAGAAGTTGATGCCATATCACCTCCCGGCTCCAGGTCTGCCATCAGGTGCTGGAGCCCCGAATCTGTACTCAGGTGCTGGAGCCCCGAATCTGTACTCCACCAGTGGTGCCTTTGATGCTTTCCCCACAACCGGTCACTTCCTGCCCCCAGCCACCCTCCCTCTTCTGAAGCCTGTCTGACTGCAGCAAGAGGGCACGTGCCCTGTTCAGCATCTAGCTGGATGGCATTCATGCGTCCACGCACTAGCCGCCTCCTTCTTCAGAGACTGTGGAGCCCCGACAGAGGCAGGGAGGAGGGCCTGCCTCAGGGTCCCCCCTTTGCCTTCTCCCTTGACTAGTGGTAGCAGGAATACACTCCCTCGCCCTGCTCAAGGACCACCGCAGGTTGAGCATGGGTGCACCCCTGTCCGTAGCCAGGCCACGTGCTCCTGGACACAGCTCTCCCACAACTCCGCTCATGCTTCTGGTGTGGGGCAGACTTGTGCACACGTGTGTCCACAGGAGCTCAGAGGGCAGCGTCCCACCACCCTCCACATCCTCTCTGGAGGCTCCATGTTTCACTGTGAACCTTACCACCCCCACTTTTGACCCCCAAATAAGGCGGCATTTGCTGGAATTTTTTTTATTTAAATAAAATATACAAGACGGTGTGTTTAACCGTTTTCTGTTTTAAAAGTGGAAGATTTGAAAATTGCTTGTAGAGGTTGGGGGTGGAAGGTCCTACTGACTGGACCTGGCCTCTCCAGTCACCAAGGAGTCGGCCAGTGAGTCAGAGCGTTTAGAAAATGCATGTATCAGTAGAGAAGAGTGGCTAGGCCAGGCCCGATGACAAGAGACTCCTCACTCTTAGATCCCAGACCCGTCGTCTCCTCTCCCACGCCTCTAGGGTGGACTACAGGTTTGCGTAGAGTCCTGCTGGCTCCCTGAGCTGCCTTCCTTGGGGCCAGGGTACAGAACTCAGGTCTGAGGACTCTCTGGGTCTGGGGAGACTTCTCCAGCTCTTGTATAGACTAGGGCTTCTACCGAATTCCTAGGGCCCCAGGGCCTTTGCCCCTTCTCTCCTGAATTATTGCATTCATTCCCTGCAGGCCATCCACAGGGGGCTTCATGTGGCATCCTGGGGCAGCTCAGGGCCACACCTGCTCACGCCACCATCCTGCCAGTGCATGGGAACCAGCACAGTAGAGCCAGCCCTCCTCGTGACATGGGCATCAGAGTCCTGCCTGGGTTTTGGAATTCCTGCCATGGGCCCATACATAGGGAGGCCTCTGGCCGTGGCTCTGCCAAGGCTCCTGCTGGAGAAGCCGGTCAAGCCTCCGGAGGTATCGGGTTGCTTTCCTGTCTCTGGCTGCTTGCTGCCTTCAGAGCTAAATCCACGCCACAACCCTAGTCCAAGGTCTCTTCTGGTCCCCGACCTGTCCATCTCCACCCGCAGCTCCTCCCTGCGCACTTCTTTATAGTCACTCTCTCCCACTCTTCCATACCTCAAGGCCCGGCTCAGGCCCACCACTGGCCACACACTTTCCTCGGGCTGTGACGGAGGCCCAGCCACCTCCTGAGTCCTGAGATTTTAAGTCTTGGAGCCCTCAGCTAAAGTTCCCTGGGCTCCCACCAGAATCCACTGGAGCAATGGGCTAAGTTTATGAGGAAGGGGGCGAAGAAACATGATTTATTGAGCACCTACTATGCTGTGTGCCAGGCACTGGGCTGGGCATTTTATGTCTTTGTCTTATCCGGTTCTCACTGGTCATGGTGAGGCAGTTCTATAGTTATTATTTTACTAATGAGGGAACAGAAAGGTCAGATAACTTGCCCAAGGCCACACAGCTAGGAAATGGCAGAGCTGGGATTTAAATTGAAGCCTGATTGCCACCAAGCTCCCATCTCTTCCTTCTGCACTTTGCCTTGGGACCAAAACTTGGGACTCTACAAAACACTGTTTTCTGACGAGAGAGGTACAGGCTTTAGCCTTAGGGCGAGTGCTGATCTGCAGCTCAGATCAGCCTAGCTCTGCCACTTCTGGTTATGTGATTCTGGAGAAGCATCCCAGACCTCAGTTTACTCACCTGTGAAATGGGGAAAATCAAAGGATCCACCTCACGATCTGTGAATATGTAACCAGTGCTCGGCACAGAACAGACTCAATAAATAGACGTTCCCCTCACCTCCCATTGTACAGCTGGAGAAATTGAGGGCCACAGAGGTGACAGGTGTGCTTGAGGCCCTGGGAAGTGAAAGGCTCAGCCTGGAGTCTTCTCCTTCCATGGGACTAGAGGTTGGGCTAGGGCTGGGTCATAGCCCAGAGCTGGGGAAGGAGGGCCTGCTGCAAGGTTCCAGGGGTCCCCTTCCCTGAGGACTGGGAGAGAGAACTTCCCCCAGAGCCTGCAGTGCCCAGCCTGTGGGCCACAGCAGATTGCTGGATGTAAGGTGACCTGGGTGTCCTGGCAACATGGGATTAAACTAGACTGCACACGCACGTGTGCACATGGGAGCGGATATCTACACGGCTCTACAGAGCACTACATAGCTATACATAGACACATCTTACATACATATACATATTCATATACATATCTTGCTACGTTTATAGTAGAAAAAAAAGTAAGGCCCTTAAGGGCCCGGTGTGTCCCAAGAACTCAGGTGCCGGAGGCTCCCAGGAACACACCCCAGGGCGCCCCCAGCAGAGGGGGCTCCAAATTCACAGCCAAGGGACTGATGGTAGTTCCTGCTCTAAAGACCAATGACAGGTCTATACTAGGATCCCTAACATGGGTCACCCCTGCCCTGCCTCCAGAGACCATACCTGCCTGCCTTTGGCTGTTGCCTTTGGGCCCTGCCTGCTTCCCTTCCCCCCTCCCTCCCTCTAGTGCTGAGTATTAAAATAGTCTATAAAAGCAAGTGACCAAAAATCTATAGCTCTAAGAATACCTGGTTATTTTCTGCTGTCTTTTTGTTTTTCTGGGGTATGGTTTGTTTTTTTTTAAATAGTTATTATTGTTATTGGTATATCTCCTAATCACAGTTAAACCTGAAGGAAGGAAGGAGAAAAAATAAGAGGGAGGGAGGGGCCCAGCTCATAGATTAGACGGCAGTTTGGAGCGCACTGGCTCAGACCTAGCCCCAGGTTCCCTCTGGGGTGCAGCAGTCAGAGGGGGCCCTCCAGAAGAAGCGGCTCTTGCCCCAAACAAAGAAAGTGGGGGTGGCAGAGAACCTGAGGATGTCTTCCGAGGCAAAGTGACATGCTGGCCTGGGATGGCACCATAGGGCCTCCCAGGAGGCCCAAGGCCCCCGCTGCTCCCGCTGCCGCCCCCAGCTCTGGGGAAGAGTGGGAAGGCAGCCACCGACTCCCCTGAGGAGTGAGGGGAGGCCCTGCGGAGAGTCTGTGCCCCATCCTGGGGGAGGGCTGGCTGAGAGGCTGAGATGAGCTTCAGGTCCTGTGTGAGGCGGCCCGGGGTGAGGGGTGGCGTGCCCCTGCGCTGTGGGACCTGCGGAGGTGGAGGGCTGGATGCAGGTGGCAGGAGCAGGGAACCGTGGGAGCCAGAGGCCCGGGGTGGGGCACTTGGGAAAGTTCTTGGGGGACCGGGACTGTGGCCCGGAGGGCTGAGGCCTCCTCGGGGGGTAAAGGCTACAGGAGAAGCCCCCCCAGAGGCCCCTACCATGAAGCATGGCCGTTCAGGCCGTTGGGGTGTCT
This sequence comes from Cricetomys ansorgei, assembly GCA_026225945.1. NCBI lineage: Eukaryota > Metazoa > Chordata > Mammalia > Rodentia > Nesomyidae > Cricetomys > Cricetomys ansorgei. Next base: position 12,273,571 of record JAMJFZ010004023.1, on the reverse strand, counting down.
CTGGTGTACTTGGTGGACCAGCTGCCAGACCCGGGGACAACTCTCCGGGAGGCTGGCCCAGCTGCCCAGGGCTGGACGATGGTGACCTGGAGGAGGGCGGGGGCGGCAAGAAGTGCTCCAGGAGTCCCAGGCCTCCACGGGCCCCAGGCAGTGGGGGTGGCGGCTGGGCAGCCTGCGGGGAGCGGGTGCCTGGCTGCAGTGGGGTGAGCAGCGGGGAGTCAGAGGATGACAGGGAGCCACCTAGCGCCTTGTGGAAGTGGCCGAACCCAGCTGTGGTGGCAGCGGCTGCAGAGGTGGATGGTGTGGGGGCTGATGGGGAGCCGCAGGCCCCTGGAGGTGGGGAAGAGCTAGAGGAGGGCAAGAGAGGGCTCAATCCGGGAGGTGCGGAGAATCCAGCCAGCTGTTGGATGTGGAAGGAGGATGAAGACGGGGTTTCCACCTGTGATGGGCTGCTGGCTGGCGAAGCAGAGCCCAGCGCAGAAGGGATCAGGGACTGTAGCCTCCTTGGGTGCCTCGGTGTCTGTCCAGCCCCAAGGTTGCCCAGCCCAGGTCCCTGAGGGGGCCGGAAGATGGCGGCGGGCAGGCGAGGGTGATGTGTGAGGGCTATGGCCACCGAAGTGGTAGCAGCAGCAGCCTGCAGTGGCGCCTGGATCAGCGGGGTCCATATGACAGGCGTAGGGGTTGGGGTGGCCGAGGCGGCAGCCTGGACACGGTGCGCACAGTGGGCCATCTCACGGTCGTGCCGCACAATCTGCTGGATGATCTCGTTCTCCTGGTAGTTGAAGACTCCTGAGTTGAGGTCATGCTGCACCTTGTGGAGGAGGATGGAGTTCTTCTTGCCTGAGCCATAGAGAGAGAGCAAACACTCAGGTCACGCACAGGAAGGAGAGGTGGAGTCTATGCATGCCTGCCATTCCCTGCCCTCCAGCCTGCACGTTCTGCCCCTCACCTATGCGGTCCAGGCGGTCCAGAGCAACAGTCTCGAAGGCCCTCCGCATCATGGGATACTCCTCCAGCACCTCGTTAAAGTTGTCCACACTCAGCGAGTAGAGGCGGCAGTAAGTATCCGCCCTCACACTGGCTGTGCGCCGGCCCCGGGTCAGCAAGCAGATCTCTGTGGGCACAGCAGGACTCAGAGTCAGTCAGGCGCAGAAGGTCCAGGCCACCCAGGGCTAGGTGATCCTGACTTTGGTCCCAACTGCTTTGGTACACTGAACTCACAAGGCTGTCTGCTAGGCTGTGAACCATACTGGGTACCAGCCCTGCGCTCACCAAATGGGTATCAAAATGTTTCTATCTCTGGGATATCCCCCCTCCAATGGACAGAATGCCTATGCCCACCCATATTCCTCAGAAATCCCCATCCCAAGATGATCTGGTGCTTAGAGGGGAGTCTTTGGAAGGCGATTTGTGCCCTTATAGAAGAGACTGGAGAAGGGCAGGTCAGGTGGCTCAGCAGTATGGCGCTTTTGGCCATACTGAGGATGTGAGTTGGATGGATACCCAGGACCCACATGGTAGAAGGAGAGATCTGACTGCCCCAAGTTGTCCCCTGATCTCTACAGGGGTGCCATGTAGAGTGTGGATACAACACGCGTGCTCTTTCTACCATCTAAGACATAGCAAGAAGGCAGGAGTCTATCACTGAGAGAACGCTCAATGGAACCACCATGCTAGCATCCTGCTCTGTGACATCCTGCTCACCCTCCAGAGCTGAGAAACCAATCTCTACGGTTTATAAGCCACTGGTCATATGGACTTTACTATAGCAGCCCTCACAGAGAGAGACCCCTATACTGGGCTCACAGATACCTACTTCCAGCCCATGGCCATGAAGGGCCCTCCATGCTCCTGATCTCAGGGTATCTCTCCAGCTTAGCTCCTAGTCATTCCCATTCTCCTGGAGCCACCTGTGTCTCACCTCCAAAATAGGAGCCATCAGCCAGCTTGGTCTCCTTGTTGCCCTTAGTGAGCACACTGACCACGCCATGCTGGATAAAGTACATCTTCTTGCCGATGGTGCCTTCGCGGATGATGTAATCCCCAGGCTGGAAGACCTCAAAACGCAATTTGGTCAGCATGGACGTCACAAAATTGGGATCCGCGTTGGCAAAGAGCGGCATGGAGGCCACCAGTTTTCGGCAGTTAAAGTTGATGATTTCCTGCTCCATGGACAGCATGGGTTGAGACAAAAAGGAGCAGGTCAGGGAACTGTGTGCCAGCAAAGCCTGGCACATCCTCCCTGCCCAGGCTGCCTTCAGCTCACCTCTCGTAGTGGCTCACTCAGCTCACCCAAGATGCTTTCCTCATCAAACATCTTGCCCTGGTAGCGGTGTTCATAGTAGTCATGGATGCGCTGCCGGGTATCAGGCGGGAGCTTGTGGAAGGACATGTACTGCTCCACCTGTTTATACTGAGATGGGGAGAGACATAGGAGTCACTTCCAGGCACCCTGGGCGGGTGACTAGAGGCACACCCAACCCTGGGCCTTCATCAGCCGACTTTGGCTAGATGAAACATAACCACACTGTGTCCAGAATAACAGCCCCGAGTCCCAGCTCTGTGGGGTGACTGAGGCAGGGGAAAGAGGAGGCTCCATCAGTGTTTGTCCTCACTGTGCTCACAGCTATAAAGAAGAGTGGGAGCAGGGACTGTCCACAGCCCATGGTTAATGACCAGGGGAGTGACTGAATTTCCTCTAAACATCTGGTGTTTCTACATTGCACTGGAGTCAACAACTCTGGGAGAGAAGGTGCCCATTCCTGCCAGGAGTGACACTAGGCCCACTGACAGAAGAGGCTGCAGTGGGGCAGAGGTACAAGAAGAGGAGGGGAGGTCACCTGACCCTCTGCAGGTAGGTCTGCAGATGTGGCCTCAGCTGAGACCTTGAGGGTTTTGTTTGTTTGTTTGTTTTTTACAGCAGTTCTGGTCCAGAGGAGACACAGGCCAGGCGGGGCAGGAGTCTCCCGGCCAGCTACTGTGATGAAGGCAGCCTGCATATTTGGAGCCGTGTTTTGGAATTGCTTCTCAACAAACAGATGGAGGAACACCAGGCAGGAGTGGGAAAGCTGTTGGCGTAGTCTAGGAAAAGGATGTGTGTGTGTGTGTCGAGGAGGTGGGGGGGACCAGAGAGGTAAGACATTTGAGAGAGATCCTTAGGTAAGTTAGGAAGACACAGAGTTAGGAACCCAAGAATAAAATAAGGGAAATTCTAAAGCAAGTCACAAGCAGTTTCTCTGGTTGTGGTTCAGATCGCAACATCTTTTCTACATAGACCCCTGCTCTGAGTACCACAGGCCCTGATGCTAACGGCAGACTGAGCCACACCTAGGCCTGGGCTGAGTCCTGGCCTTTATGACCTGACTCCTGTTCTATCTGCCTCCCCCACCCCCGCTTACTGCTCACCCAGAACGGTGCTCCCTACCACCCTCCTCCACATCATTGCATGTGTGCCTCGTGACCACTGGCCTAGAATTCTCTCCCACTTTCTCCTTCCTCTGCCTCCTCAAAGCAAGCTTTCCAACCCTCTCCTGGCCTGAAGGCTCTCCTGAGCTTCTCTCTTAACATCGCAGGACCTGGACCTCCACACCTGAATGACTGACATCTGTCACTCACCCTTCCAGGGGACAGCAGTCAAGGCAGACAAGCAGCTAATGAATCAACGGATCCTGAGGTCTACTGTGTCAAATGCTACAGGCCACAGAATTGAATCCTGCTCGTGAGGAGCCATGGTCTGGACAGGGAAGATGGACTATCACTACAAAGTTAATTGTGATTACTTAGTTACAGGAGGCAAAGAGTACTGTGGAGTCACACGATGTACTGGAGCTAACTGGGTCACAGAAGGTCAAGTTCAAGATGGGATGTTTAGATGTCAAGTGGAAGGATGAACAATATTCTGTTGCCAGAGCCTTGTCTAGGTGTGAGTCAGGAGCACTTACAGAGACACCTGGCATGGCTGGACTAAAAGCATAGGATCCAGCACAAATTGCATTGAACATTAGCTGGATCATGGCCCTTACGTGCAGGTGAAGATACCTGTCAATGACCCCTTAGGAGCAATGGGAAACCTTGGAGAGTTTTATACAAAGGAGCAATTCTGTCTCATTCATATAGATGTGTGTATACATACATATATGAGGAGCTTACTATGAGATCCAGGTTGGCCAGGCTTCATATAGGCTGGCCTTGAACTCCCTGTGAGGCTGAGCATAGCCTTGGAACTTACGAACATCTTGCCTCCACCTCCCAAGAGCTGGTGTTACAGGCATGTACCACCACATGGTTTATATGATGCAGGGATCAAATCCAGGTCTTCATGCATGCTATGTAAGCACTCTACCAACTGAGCAACATCCCTAGTCTGGTCTAGAATTTTTAATCCTCCTGCCTCAGTCTCTTGAGTGTTGGAGTTACAGGAGTTTGCCACCCATACCTGGCACAGGAGTACACAGATGTAGCTACTTAGTTCATGAATATTGAATAGCTTATTCTGTGTGAATAAATGGTAACTGGCTTACATTACTCCTCCCAGACTCCAGGGCAGATCTTCCCATGCTGTCCTGTTCTGCACAGAGAGAAGTGACAGGACCACTCTAAGAGCTGTCAGAGGAGACACTAAGGGAACCTCGGGATGCCTAAGTCCAGGCTGTAGTTTTCAATCACCCCAATCATGACATGGCTATAGTGATCCAGAGAGAAGCTAAGCAGGGTTGCAGGGCTTTAAAATAGCCATCAGACAGGGCCATCAAACTTGGCTGATGGCTCCTGGCTAGGGTCTGAGCTCCTGATGTCTGTTAGTAAAATGGGCAGAGTGGAGAATTGGTGTGGCAGGAGGGTTAGGAGGGACTGTCCTGATTTTATACATGATGAGGGCGGGTTGTCCATGGGCCACCCAGGAAACACTGGAGCCGAGAATGGGATGGACTGGTGATGCGCCTGGGCCTCCCTGCATGTGTGCCATGGAGCATGTGAGGGCGGCACGGCAGAGCCTAACGCTGGGCAGCCTCAACAGGATCAGAGCACTTGGGGACCTGTGGTGAGACGAAAAGCCAGGCAAGGCCAGCAGGGAGGACTGGCCAGAGAGGTGCTTTCCTGGAAACCAATGCAAAGCCAGGGAGAGGGTCAGATGCTGAGGGGAAGGCAAGGGTGGCTTGAAGACCTTTCTAGATTTAGCAACAATGAGGGTGCTGGTCTCTCCAAGTAAGGAGACACCCACCCCACCCCCACTACAGCAGAGGAAGGCAGGCTGTGTGCAGGGCAGAAGGTTCAAGTGAGGGACTTGACAGGTTCTCATCCAGGAAGACTCCCATCACAGCACTGACAGTTGTGGTCTGGGCACCCACTCGCTGGCCACACGTGCTTCCTCTTGTGCAGACCCAATAAGCAGGTCCTCCTGAGAAAGCCCTGGGTGGACAATGTGCAACCTACCTTCTCCTGGTACTGGCGCCGGGAGGAGTCCAGGGATTGGATGAGGGCAGTGGCATGGCCAATGAACATGGCATAGCAGGTGGCGCCCACGATCATGCTGAGCATAGTGAGCCAGACGTCAGACATGCCCACGGGTGCCTGTCGTCCATAGCCAATGCACAGCATGTGGCTCATGGCCTTGAAGAGGGCGTAGGAATACTGCTTCCCCCAGGAGTTATTCTGCAGAGAACAGGAGGAGAAATGGGTGGGGGTGGGGAGAGCAGGTCTGGACCAGTAACAGGTAAGGCCCTTCTTGCTAGCACCTGGAAGATTCCCTGCCAACCTTCACACACAGGGCTCCCAAGTGTCGCTTTTGGCTGAAGACCTTCAGTGATGGGCAGGGAAGCTGGCACTGGCAACTCCTCATGACAGGAAACAAAACCTAGGCCTTCTTATCACTGTGGGGGAGGGAGAGGAAGCAAGGACCACACAGGAAGGTGTATCATGGGGATGGTGATCTGACCTCGATGGCAGGGGGAGGAGGCTGAATTCTCCTGGCAGGGTAGTATACAGGCCCCAGGCTGAGCCACCCTGCTGTCTTTCCCTCACTAAGTAGCTCCATCTCCTATCCCCAAACAGCTGCCAAATGAAGCCCATTTCCCCACTGACCTCAATTATAAAGCTAGCTATGCTTCCCCTGAGGGGATGGCTCTGCCATCATCACTGTCCTCTTTTTTGGGTGAGCAGCAGTTAGAGCTTCCTGTTGCTCTCAGAACCCTGCCCTCGTCTGCCCAGGGCTGCAGCCCCTGATTCTCCTGCCACTGCCCAAAGGTGGACTCTCCTGAGCACACAGTGCGTGGGCTGGGAGGGGGGGGCCTCTTGGCTACTTTCATCTCCAAAGCCAGCCAGTGTCTTAAGGCAGGCGCCTTGTGGAGCACTGGACTCAGAAAAGGCAGTCTCTTGGATTTAGTGCGTGTATGGGCCTGCCACCTTCACACACATAGAAGAAATGCCCCCATGGGAGGGACCACCAGATGAACCCCTCCCTTGGCCCTTTCTCCAGTGTCTCCACTCAGAAGCCAGGGTGTTAGGAACAATATGAGGCCCACAGAGCCTGTGCCTAGAGTCCTAAGCATTGCTGCAATGTCTGACTGTTCAGGCATCTGGAGGATGTCAAATCAGGCCCTGCCAAGTTCAAGGTCACCATCCTGGCTAGAGTTGGGCTCCTTTCTGGAGTCTGTGGTTCAGTCCAGACTGTGGGTAGGGCTGCTCCCCAGGGGTGGAAGAGGCCTGGGCCCTAGCCCTGAGGATTAGGGGCAGCCCCCAGCTGTCTCCTGTCAGGGCTTCCAACCTCACTGCTGAGCCTCTGGAATGGAAGAAATTCAACCCATATGGCCGATTCACTTACGTTTAGCTCATCAAAAGGCTATTTTGTAAAGGTCTGTTTGATGCTGAAGATGCCTAAGGGTCTCTTTCACCTCTTTCAAAGCCAGTTTTTCATCCCCTGAGCCCCTGGGGATTTGCCTTCAGGCCATACCAAACTGACTAGGAGGAAAGGGGTTCAGCAGAGCCAGAGAAATACCCAGGGAGCCCTTCCTGGGGAACCCTTCCTATCTGTAGCTGGGGGCTCTGTCCTGTGGCTTTCAGAAGCCCAAGTCAGATTCTCTCACACACTCACAATGTTGGGGAGGGTCACCCTCCAGCCTGCCCACTCTCCATGCTCAGCCCTGCACGGGGGTGCTGGTATGTGATTCTGTTTAGGGAGTTGGGACACTCAGCTCTGCCCTCAGAACTGAGTCTGCCTGGGCTGCTAACAGCACTCTCATGGCCTTGGTTTTCTCAGCTCAGCTTCTAGGCAGCATGGTTAGGGAGGCCGGAGCCATCAGCCTAGTTTTGTCACACTGTCACAGCTCAGGGTAGCCACGGTCTTAATACCCTTGGGTAAAGCCAGAGCAGCTGTCAATGCGCACGGCCGAAGTTCAAACAGTTAGATGGTGGCAGGGACGGCTCACAGCCGAGAGTTCTGAGAATGGCTTGTACTCGGAGGGAAAGCTCAACCTGCAAGGACAGAGCTATGTGCCCTTCAGAACTGGGCAAGCATCTCAGGACCCACATGCTGGGATTCAGGATTGCCCAGTCTCCCTACCCATCCCTGTTTCTGGAGAGGAGACTCCTAGCCCCGAGGGAGGCAGTGATGTGTACTTACCACCATGTCATTGATGGATACCCAGCAGTCATGGGGGAAGTCCTGCAGCATGGGCACCAAGAACTGCAGGCAGCCATCCCAGTGGCAGAGCAGAAGCATCATGCCAATGAGGTTCACGATGCGCACCACGGCACTGGCCAGGTCATAGGTCATATGGAAGATCTGCGGAGGTGAGACATACCCAGACAAGTGAGTGGTCAGAATGTGTATGTGCCGGAAGAGGTAGGCTGGAGGGTACCACAGTGACACTCCCCGAAGCCATGCAGATGCAGATATTCTCCCGTGGGCGGTGCAGCTATCCAGCATAAGAAGTGGGCAGAGAGGCCACCTCATCAGCTTGCTGAGGGCATGTGGACCCCAGAGAGAAGCCACTTAGCCTAAAGCATGCTTTGAACCATGATCTGAGTCAGGCCCCAGTCATGAGTCTGTTACTGGGATATCAATGCCCATTCCTGGAAGTGACAGAGCATGCAGCATGGACCCACAGGCTCCATGTCCGGATGGATCTTGATCCCAGGCCTAGTTCTGACCCAATTTCTAGCTATACAACCTTGAAGAGGTCCCCAGACTTCTCTGATCATGTTTCCTCACATGGAAAACGGTGAGAAAATATTCATGACTGAGTGGTTGTCAGAAGGATTAAATTATACATATGAAATACTTAGTATGGTGTATAGAAGGATTCAATAAATTACAAGCCATTATGAGACAATATTATCAACAATTAATCTCCATGATTGGTTCATATGCACTAGCAGTACTGCTGTTTCTGGCATGTGAATCCGTTATAGCAGTACATCCACCCAGCCCACTGCAGCCTGCCCACCTCCATGTGTGGCTCTGTGTGCCCGGCTATAGAGTGGCAGGGTCTGGTCAGGATGAGTGAATTCTAGTCTCAATGGTCCCACCTCTTCCTCCAAAGCTGCCATATACCAATGTATGGCAGAGACTTAAGCCTGCCAGGGGTCCCCAAGGTTACAGGGGATGTAAGAGGATGGGGAGGGGTTGGGGGAAGCCTAAAAAGAAGTCTACAGAAGTTCTGGCCTTGCTTCTAGTCTGGGAGACTTTGGGGACCCTCTAGCCATCTGTTCCTAGTTCTGATCCTTCCATACTATCCCCAGGAAAACACACTCCTCATGGATGGGGGGCTTTGGGTCCAAATTACAAACCTTAGATGCTTAAGACCCAAGCCTATTTCAGAAAGGGAAGCTGAGATCTGGAGACAGACTAAGTATTTCAGTTCTCAGTCTGATGGCCCTAAGTCACTGTCAGCAGAGACAGTGGTCATGGCAGGCAAGGACAGCAGCCTCAAGGGTGTGTACTGAGCTGGAACCACAGAAGCAGACCTGTCCCTAATGCAGCACAAAGAATTCCACAAACCATAGGTCTTCATAGCTGAATCCGGCTGCCAAACTGCTACAGAACATGTTCTCTGGCCCTGCTTTGATAGAACCTACCATCACAATGTCCTGAGGACCAGGGCTTAAAGCTAGAAATGTGAGAAAACCACACTAGTCAGTAAAGTGCTTGCCATGAAAGCGTGAGGACCTCAATTTGATCCCTAGAACCCACATTAAAAAGTGTGGTTGCATGCTCTTGTGCCCTGGCACTGGGAAGGCAGAGAAGGGGAATCCCTGGGGCTCACTGGACAGCCAGCCTAGCCTACTTGGTGAGGTCCAGAGCAGTGAGAAACACACACACACACACACACACACACACACACACACACACACACACACACACACACGGGGGTGGGGTGGGTCCACATCAGAGCATGGTTCAACTAGCTCCTCTTCCCTGACTGTGCCATGACAAGAGACTTCAGCGTATGGCAAGCTCTGTTCATGACATTCCCATAAACAGCCCTGTGTGAGGAGGTCAAAGGGATGCACAGGCACAGGGCAGTACCCTGGAGCACAGATCTCACAGGCTCTAAAAGTCAGCTTCTGAGCTGTTTAGACAGGGAATCCTAGCTTCCGATTCCTACCCGCCCTCCACACACACACCATGTGGTCTGGAAAGTGCGCCAGTGAGCGAGCCTCCCCAGGCTCCTTCCTGCAGGAGGAGATCCCTCTAGAGTGAGAGGCTGGTGGGACTCTTCTTGAGTCTCAGGGGAGAATCCTCAGAAGAACTCTTGACTGTCTACTACCCCATGTCTCCAGGAGGCCACCCTGTGTCAGCCAGTGCCAGAGAAAATCCCCCTCCATGTAGGGGGCAGGGAGGAAGCTTGCCCTTGCCCACCCAAGCTCAGGGTTGGCCACACAGGAAGGAGACTTGAGTGCATGCCCGGAATTCCAGTGACAGAGGAGACTGAATGAGGCCCAAAAGGGGGTTTGACAGAGAGGCCAGCCTGGCTCCAGGCTGCCCTGACTGGATCCTCATGGGGACTGGATGTCATAGCACTCACAGATGCTGTGGCCACCAGCAAGGTCCTGCTTCCTCCCATCCCTGGCTTGCCAAGCAGCACAATTCTGTGGAGGACTTCCTAGCGATGAATTGCATTAGAGGGGGATGTCTCCAGCTATACCCTGAATGGAGTCTCACTGTCTAAGGAACTCCCGGGGTACATCCGAGCTGCTCATCACAAGAGACCTGCAAAAGAGATCTACGATGCCCCTTCTCACCTGAGAGGATAACCTCCTTTTGTCCTCCCTTCAACCCCAGAGATGCCCCAGTTTTTTGTTTGTTATGCCCAGGACACATGAATATACAAGAGTGACAGATTGGCTGGTGTGTCCAGCTGTCTCCCTGTCTGTTTGCACATGGACACATCTAAAACCTCTTCTTCCCTGGCTGTATGGGCAAGCAACAAAAACAGGACCTTCAGGCTCCTCTTCCTGTGGAGACACACCCCCAAGCACCTACTGCACTGCCATCAAGCAGGGACAAGCTGCACACTGTGTGGGACTCCATCCCCCCAGCCCATTCTCCACCATGCAGCTACAGAGGGCTCTTCGAGATAAGCAAACTTTTTTGTTGTTTTTTCTGTTTTTAGTTTTGATTTTGGTTTGAGTGAGAGGACAGTAATTTGGGTGTGCAGGGAGGAGGAGTGGGGAATGAATATGATCAAAATATATTGTAGAAAAAAATTTTTAACGAAAAATTTAAAAAACAAATGAGGCTGTATCACCCTTGACTTGAAACTGTGCAGTGACTCCATCCATATTTCAGATCACACACCACCTGCTGACCAGCCCCGGCAGCCTGAGCCCCAGCCATTCCCCACCCCATCCCTCCACTCTGCCCATGACCCCTCACCTCTGCCTACAGTGGCCTCTTTCAGGTCCTTGAATGGCCCAGCCAGTTGTTGCCAGGACACAGGGATTCGGCATTGCATCTGCCAGCCCATCTGCCCGTGCCTTTCCTCTGGATCCTCATCCTCCTGTCTTACTATGTCGCAGAAAGGCCTGCCATACTGCTGTGTGAAGTAACCAGCTGCCCTCCCTTCCTGCCCTCACCAGGACTCTTCCCTGACTGATATCTTCTGTGCTGTTCTATCTAAAATGAGATTTACTAACTGGCACACAACACGAGCCGCGGATATTTTCCTCCGGTTTTTGTGTCTGTGTTCCCTCCATGGAATGCACAGGTAGGCATCTGCTGGTTGCCTGCATGCACGGGCATGTGCTTAAATGAACGAACAGAAGCCATATGGAAGCCAGAGGAAGCCTCGGGCCCTGGCTGTAAACTTTCTCAGACTGTCACAACCCACAATCCCTGCCCTTTTCTAAGAGTCAGTCTGGGTCATAAAGACAGAAGAAGCATCAGAACTGACACGTTTCATACAGCCTCTTCTTTCTTCAGTCCCGATTTTTTGTTTACCTTAGGGGACTGCATGCAACACAGTACACATGGATGGATATCAGAGGAAGCCCCCCACCTTGATGAGACAGGATCTCTCGTTGACTGCTGTTTACAACGGGTTAGCTGGCCGGCAAGCTTCCATGGACTCTGCCCCTCAGCTAGCTGTAGGCACGTGTGTGTGTGTGTGTGTGTGTGTGTGTGTGTGTGTGTGTGTGTGCAGACATGAGTCACGGAAGCTGGCTTTATTGGGTTCTGGGATCTGAGCACAGGCCCCCAGACTTGCACAGCAAGTGCTTCACCCCTGAGCCATACCCCAGCCCTGCTCCCCTGCACTTTTCTCCATCACTAACTTTCTCCTAGGATCAAGCCTGTCTCATTTTGCCTTTATCACAATCTCGCAGTTCATATGACATGGAGCACGTGGTGGGGACTCAGGCACTGAGACGGGCTTAATGACAGGTAGCAGTGACATGAGGTGATGGCTGGATAAGCAGGTCCCACCCATTTATACATGGTTGTCAAAGGGGGCATGCAGTCTAGGCCCATGCAGATTACAGGCAACCAGCTTTGGCCTCCGTGGGAAGAATAATGGTGGACAGAGAGCCTGGGGTAACAGTGCATGGTACTGAGAGAAGAAAGGTATGGATGCTGAGGTGGCCAGTGGAGTAGGGGATGGGTAGGTGTACCAGCCTGGCCACCTCTGAGCTGCCTGGTGGGTGGACCCTGGGTAGAGGATGCCCTGAATTGCAAGGACACTCACAACACCTTTAACACGGGACAGTACCCAGGATATGGTTGTCAAGGAGAAGACTGGCTATTGCTGAAAGAAGCTGTGTTGTGCTCATGTCCCCACTGTGGGTTGGGGCCACATGCCACCTGCCAGTCAGTTGCACTGTGCAAATATTTGCCTTGCTCTTTATATTTCATTAAAACCTCCTCTTACGATGTTGGCTCTGAGTAGGGGGTTGAGCACTTTTCTTTCTAGGCTGCTGGAAGCCTTGCCAGACAGGTGGCCTGGGAAGCTCACTCTGCCTGCCTGCCATTCTAGGAGCCTGTGTCCATTCCCGCAATTTTCCAACTTCACTGGTAAAGCAATATGTCTTCCATGTCCTAGCATGCCCCCTCGGGGCCTCAGTTTCCTTATCTGTGACTGAGTCACTGACTGCCAGCTCCTATAGGACCACTTTCTACAGAGGCCAACCATTAGAGTCTGAGAAAGATGGTGAACTTGAGACCCACAGAAAGGGGCTCATCAAAGGCTGGTTCCTGGGCCTGGCTCCTACTCCTAGCCCTCATCTGGGAGAGAAAAGGTTTCTGGGATGGGTCTTGGCATGCTGAGGCCTGCAGCAGAACATCTGAAGGGGGACAGCCAGGGTTCTAACAATAGCCTGCGTGCCTATGACAAGCTCACACCTCAGAGGGAGGGGAGAGGCTGGCTGGAAGAGGCTCTGAGGGAGACTGCTGACCTAGATCACTAGGGACAGAGGAAGCTTGTGCCTAAGCTACTCTGCTGATCCTGCTACCAAGTCCAGGGAAAACTCCAAGGTGACTGGGCTGGGCCTGTGGGGAGCCAGGGAAAGCTGGGAGATCAGGTGCCTTGAGACTCCACGTTTTCAACATGGGCCTTGGGCACACTGACTCCTACACCTCACCCTGGGCTTTCTCCTTCAGGGCCTGTCAGTTACAACCAGGTCCTCAGGGTGAGCTAATGTCACTTTCACCAAGAAAGACAGCAGGGCCTGAGCACCTCAGCCTCAGGAGACACCAATGCAGGAACCTAGTTCCTGATAACCAGGGAAACAGAGACCCTTATAAGATAGAAACTGCATAGGGATTTGAAGACGAAATAGGGCAGGATGTTTTTCTATACCCCTCACCCGACTCTGTTCCCTAGCTTTTATGTAGTTATGGGGTTAGAAGGCTCTTTCTAATGCCACTGCCAGGCAAGCTGAGGCTGGGAGAAGCCTGGAGGTTGGATTGGGCTACACAGGTCCTTGAGATGGGGTTCCTTGGGCCAGCTGGGAAACCCCGATCCAATCCCAGGGTAGCCTTGGCCATGCTGCATTCAGGCAGAAACCAGCTCAAAGCAATTTCCTCCCCGGCTGGTAGGAGAGATAAGGGTGCAAGTGGAGGGTGAGGAGCCGTCCATCTGGCAGCCTGGGATGTCCCTGCCACAGCATGGGGATAGCAACCTTCAGGGCCTCGCGCTTCCTGGGACCTGTCTCCCCCAGGGAAAGTCCAGGACTTTAGCCTGCCTTACCAGCCCTGGGCCTGGGCTCCTGAAGCCTGGGGTGCAGGGACAGTCAAGGAAGAGCTTTGCTCTGCCCTGGGCTCACCTAGCCCACCACAGGCAACTCTGTCAACCCCCACTAAGCAAGGAGGAAGGTCGATCCTGGGGTTATGGGACCTGGTGACCCAGACCAACTCCATAGAAAGGAAAGGATTGCCTCTCCTGAGTCTTAACTGTGGCCCTACGGCAGGAGAAAGTCGGGGTTTGCTCATGGTCTGAGGAGTCACCTGAGTCCTGTTTTTCCACAAGGAAAGAAGCCTGCCAGGTCGCTTTGGGACACATACCACTCTCTTTCCTTCACAGTAGTCTGGACACAAGGTGGGTTGGCTCACCTGTCCCAGAGACACCATCCCTCTCTCCTCAGCCCTGAGTCCAGACTGAGTCCATACAACCCATCACACACTGTGACCTCCATTCCCCATGATGCACCCCTCTTCTGGTTGAATTCCCAGGGCCACTCCCCGTCCAGGACACAACACAGGTAGACACTTGGCAAGACCCTTTTAGACCAAAAAGAACCCAGGTGCCCACCACAGGTGCACCCTACTAGCAGAGAGCATGTCATTAGATCACTGGTCATGGACTGGGAGAAAGGAGCCTTGGCCATAGAGCCTCACTGGGGCCAGGCGGGGCTTCCAGTCCTCAGCTTCTTCACCTGGAAAATGAGGGTAACGAACTCTGCCATTTACCTTGTTAGCTATTACTAAGAAGACTGGTGAAAAGGGACATTTGTTGAATAGCTCTCTGTGACAGGCTTCAAGAAAAAGCCTCAAGGGGAAAAAAAAGGTATTTTTCATACTCATTTTATAGACAGAAAGAATGAGGCTGAGAGATTCAAGGTGGCATCAAGGTCACGGAGCCAAGCAGTGTGTGACTGGGATTTGAACTCAGGTCTCCAATGTGTCGCCCTAGCTCCAGAGTCCTTGAAGTACTGTTACACCAGGCAGGGACAGCCACACTGCAGGGAGCCAAGAGAGCTACCTGAATTCAGCTTCATTCTGCCAGTGGGGCACTTTGTGACCTTGGTATAGTCATTGTCTCTCTGTCAGCAGGAATAATGCAAATTTTCCAAGCCCAAGAGAATTTCTGCTGTGGAGCACTTCTGCCAGGCTGGTGTGGGCACTTCTACTGCAGCACGCGTGTTCATGACGCCTCTGACCTGAATCTGCCGGGCCCCAGCCATCAACGGGGCTGCCTCAGGGTGGGGGCAGGAATGTCGGAACCTGATCATGGGGCTTCCAGCCCAGTCAAGCAGGAGTTCTGGAGAGCAAGAGGCCCCCGGGGAGAGGCACCTTGGCAATGAGCTTGCTTAGCACAGCCGAATCTACACGCCAACGTGAGTGTCACATGCAGCATGTCTCCCCCAAACTGAGAAAGCTCCCAGCCTAGCCTGCTTGCTACCACTAACAAAATGGGAGCTGTGGTGGTTAGAATTTAACAATTTGACACAAGCTGGAGTCATCTGAGAGAAGAAACCTCAGTTGAGAAAATGTCTCCACCCAAGTGATCTGTAGTCAAGTCTTTGGGGCACTTTTCCTGATGTGGAGAGGCCCAGCCCACTGTGGGCGATGCCTGGGCAGGTCCTGGGGTGTATAAGAACGTGAGCTGAGCAGGCCATGAGGAGCAGGCCAGTAAGCAGCGTTCTTCTGTGACCTCTGATTCCATTTCTGCCTCCAGGTTCCTGCCTTGACTTCCTCCATGATGACCACAAGCTACAAGATACACAGACCTTTTCCTCCTACATTACTTTTGGTCCTGGTGTTTATAACAGCAACAGAAAGCAAACTAGGACAGTAGCAAACTCAGCCCCAAGCACGCGGCAAGGTCACCGCACCTCTTCTCCTGTGGCCTCGGTCTCCTCCTGTCCTTCTGTGGACCAGCGTTCCAGCTTCGGTGTGGGTTCGCCTGGTTTACTTCAGGTTTTTTGTTTGTGTGTTTGTTTGTTTTTTGTTTTAATTTAGTCTCTGAAACCAGGGCCCTCAGATCCTTGAATCTCTTTACAGTTTTATACACTGGACTCTAGCATCTCAGGGGCTTTGGGCTTCTACAGCCAGCACCTGTGTGGAACCTGGAAACTGTTCTGGCTGTGGCACACGACCTAGGGATGCCCTGGACCACTGACTCTTAGGCAAGGGAATATAAACATTCCAACTCCCTTACCTGGTTAGGACAAGTTCCGGGTATGGTGTGCACTGGCCCAGAGCTCCCACGAGACTTTACTTGATGTCTCCCCTCACTTGTCTCCCACTTTCCCTTTTTCCTCAACACAGTTTTCTAAAGATGTCTCCCATCTCGGAGCATGTTCTAAAATAACCCAATCTAAGATGGTTGCCAACAAAATCTGCGTTTAATATAATAACTCTGTAGCACGAGCAACCTGGTCCCATTCCTACACAGCATGTAAATGAGTATCTACAAGTCTGTGGGGCTACCCTCTGTGACCGCTACAGCCTTAAATGAGATACAGACTGTAAGTGCTTTGTATAGCAACTAACAGGCTACGACGTCTCGAAGCTGCTAACGTGTGTCCTTTTGGAGTAGGCGTGCCGTCTACAGCACACAACCCGTCTCCAGTACTCTGAGAGGACCCCCTGGCTCTGCTTTTCTGGCAGGGACTTAGCCCCCCTGCAGAGAGGTCCTGCCCAACCACTCACCTCTTCCCACTGATGAATGTAACGGATGAGGCGGGAAAGCCGCAAGAGGCGCAGGAGGCTGAGGATCTTGGTGAAGCGGACGATGCGCAGAGCCCTTGCGGTCTTATAGACCTCCGAGTCAATACGAGTCTCCACAATAAGGAAGATGTAGTCGACAGGGATGGAGGAGATGAAATCCACCACAAACCAGCTTTTCAGATACTTCATCTTAATCCGTTGTGGGTCAAGGATGATTTCTGTGTTGTCCTCCACCACAATCCCCGTGCGGAAGTTGAGGACCAAGTCGATGAGGAAGAATGTGTCCGACACCACGTTGAAGACGATCCAGGGTGTGGTGTTCTCATCCTTGAAGAAGGTGATGCCCACAGGAATGATGATCAGATTTCCCACCATCAGCAACAGCATCGTCAGGTCCCAGTAAAATCTGCTCGGAGAGACATAGGGGTCAGTCACTAGGAAAGAAAGGACGAGCTACACGCTAGAATGGAAGTGTTGTGGGAAAGCACACGAGGAGCATCTGGAGGACGCTGAGGCACCCAGGGAGATAGGCATGAGCACCAGGCCGAGGTGTGTCGGTGGTAAACACAGGGCACGGCACAGACAGAGGTTCTTCATTCACCAGGACACCCTTCGCCTGTCTTTCTGTGAGTTCCCCATCCAGCCTATTCCCCAACCAGAGTCAAGCTGAAACAGGAGCCAAACAATGGCCTCTGGGGACAAACAAGAGACTACTTTAGTGACAAGAGAAACTCACATCATCTTCCTTAGGCTCAGGCCAGGCTGCCCCCATATTCCCTGAGGTTTAGCTGTGGCTGAGATAGGCTGTCAGACAGCCATGCCACAGAGCATGACCAGAGAACAACGGACGTCCAGTCACCCAGCAGGGTCCTGGGAGGTAGAGGCTTCAGCTCCAGCTTGATTCTGACACTGATATCCTATGTAACATCAAGCAGGTCCAAGGCTCCTCATTCTAGGCCCAGTTTCTTCACTGTGTAGAGTCCTATAATTGTGACCTAACTTCTCTCACACTGGCTCCCTTCATCAAAAATCTGCCCAGTTTGCACATTGATATGGGGGTGTTACCCAGTGTTTATACACTTCTCCAAAGAACACAGCACATCTACCAGTGAGTTGTGGGTCCAACTTCAGCTTCTATGGGGTGTACTTGATCTTGGTACACTCTGTCCAGCTACATGCTAGTCACTCAAAGACAACCGCATATATTCTTTAGAAGCCACATCCAGGTATTCCCATCCACATACGCGCACAGCATGCAAACACCCATATGCGCGCGCACACACACACACACACACACACACACACACAGCTATCATTCCTTTTCATCTAATCTCCTGGGGAAAACAAACAAATAAAAATACTGTGGCATAAAGGAGCCACTTAGGGCCATGTGGCCCTTCGTACATAAATCTAATAATATACCCAGGGCTAGAGGAGTTTCTAAAATTAACAGATTGGGTGCAAAGCGGCTGGGAATGCTGACTCCAGCAGGCTGCCACTCCAGCAGATTTCTACACCCCACCTCTCCCCAGCTCTAGTTCCCTCAATTACAGACCAAATTCAAGACAGTAATTAACAGGAGAATGTTTGCATTTAGTGGTCTTCATAAAACCAAATTGCATGAGGCGAAACCACCCATTTTCTTACATTCTGACTAATTGTGTCAATCTTGAGTTTCCAGATGCTCCAGATATATCTGGCTGATCCGGGCTGGGGTCTTCCTTCTTGGAGCATCCCAGGAGCTATACAAGGGGAAAGTCAGCCTTTTGGAAGGGGCAGAGTTCTAAGGCCAGCTAACCTTGCACCTGTTCCTGCTCTAGTCACTCACACTCTCCTGTCTCAGTTTTTCTCATCTGCTCAGGGGAGAGACTCACATGTCTCACCAGCAAACTTGTCAGAAGAACAAAGTAAACTGAGACCAGTAAAATGCTCTGACCCATGCCCTGTGTTATTAAATGAGTAAATAAATGGCTCCAATCAATCGATTGATGGGAAAGACATAAGAGGTGGAAGATGCAACCACCAGGGACTAGCTGGAACAAAACTTCTGCTGGGATACGGCCAGAGGGGAACCTGTAATAAACAGAAGAGCCAGTGACAGAAGCCAGGGACCACAGCACCTGACTAATCAGATGGCAGCACCTGTTTGTCTCAGTGTCCAGATGCCTTGACCACAGGGAACTCACGGTCCCCTCGGAGGATAAGCCGTGGAGTCTGAGAAGCCATCCCTTGCATCTGGGCATCTGAAGAGGTGGCTCTTGGTGACCATGGGGGTAAAAACCAGGGAAGTGCTGCTGGCAAGGTGAGAAGATTCAGGACCCAGGAACTGCCCTTGGCCTGGTAGACAGTGTCTCTGTGCTCTTTGCCAGATGGTTGCACAAATCTCTGAACTGAGCCCAAAATTGTGTTCAGCACCATGGACAGTGTCCGTCACGCCTGCCAGCCCCGGTCTGCGGTCCAGCGGGGGAACTTGGCAACAGCCTCCCAGCTGGCCTCTTCACCACATACACCCTCTACACCCCCAGTCTGGGTGTCCAGAAGTGTCCCAAGTGAGCCCCTTCTACGACTAGGATTTTTTATTGGTGGCTTCTTGCAGACAGAAAAGTCTTTATTCATAAAGAGCCCTGAAATGGTGCACAGGGGTTAAAACACTTTGTGCTTTCCATGAATTAGTTCATATAACCCCCACACTAGTACTACAGCTACTGCTGTCTGTGTTTTACAGATGATAACATTGAGGCTCAATGAGAAGTATGTCCTCGGGGACGTATGGCCAATAAGCAGAGGCAAGATTCAGCCAGGTCAATAAACTGCAGAGTCTGGGCTGGGGTGGGGGTAGGCAGCTCTGCAGGTGTAGGAGACAGATGAACCTGCCTGGTACTGTGTCACAATGAAAAGTGTCCTAACAAGGCAGGCACCCCCTTTCCCCAGACACAGGAGAAGAAAGGGTTATTGAGAAATTCTGAGGGGACCGAGCCTTCTGACATCAGGGCCTCCTAAGGTCTGGCCTGGTGAGAGAATGGCAGGTCTCTCCATGTTAAAAGTTATCAGCGTTTACCTGATTATCAGCTGTTAGTCAGCCAGGGATACTTGCATCTATCCTTTGGAAGGGAAAATTAAAGTCCAAGGGAACAGCAGAATTTCTGAAGCCACAAGATAGGTGCCCAATGTTTTCACAGTGCCCCCACTGTCCCTAGAACCACTCAGAAAATGTCACAATCCCAGACAGCCAACCACGGCAGCAGGCACTATGCTGTGTTAGGGAAGCAATAGGCAGTCAGACCAAGACACTGGAATTGGCACATGCCAAACTTAGAGGCCTGGGTCTCTGCTCAAGTGCCTTCCTCCCTTCCAAAGACAGCAACAGCTGGGCTTTCCTTCAGGATGTCAGACCTGTCTCCCCTTAGCCTCCGACTTTGCCCTCTCTCTGGATCAGGCAGAAGGTAGGGAGTGGAGGTCCAGAAGCTGACGCTGAGGACCAAGACCCATGTGTAGGAGAACTGGGAGACAGTAGATAGGCAAATAGCCCTTTACTCTGGTGTCTGGATTATTTCATGAGATGCTCTGAGGGGAAGATGCTATCTTCCATGGAGATGAGGGCAGAGATGGCAACTCCTGGACTTGAACTTGGAGACTCTGGGCTAGAAAAAGGACCTCTCCTTCCATGCAGGCTGAAGAAATGGCTCCCTCTAGCCTCTTGTTTCCTCACAAGCTCATGCTTGCCTGTCAGCACATATGTGGGCAAATACACACGTGTGTGCACCACTCACTGCACATGTGTAAACATGCCTACACACATAAGTGCATTTTGTAAACACTTGCCTGTGCCCACATTTTGCCCTCATACCTACTCCCAGATTCAGCAACACCCAATTGTACATATTTTTGGGCATAAATGATATCTCCTAGGAATCCTGTCAGCTGGAAGAAAGGGAATGCCACTGTCTTGTCATTCAAGTCTCTCCCATAATTCCATGTTCATCTGAATAGCTACCTCCTCTGGGCCCCTTTAACCTTTAACCTAGTCTTGGCCAGCCTGAGCCCTGGTTTCAGCTCTCTTAGCAGGGTGAAGGCTTCTTAAGGGCAGGTCTTTGTCTCTGCCTCGAGTCCCTGGATGCTGACTGTAGTCCTGGTTCTCCACCCTGTGAAGCAGCACCCTGTCTCTTCCTGCTCCTATGTGCAGATGGTTCCTGCTCTAGGCCTCCACCCTCCTCTTAGCACCAGACCTGCCTTCCCACCTGCCTGCAGACTGTGTCCACCTGGAGGGCCAGCTGTCTCTATACCCAGTGAGTACACAGCTGAACTCAGCATCGTCCTCCAGGCTAAAAGGTACAACCTGCATCTCTGTCACTGCAATCAGGGCCCACAGCCTACCCCCAGCTGCCCTCCAGGACCTCCCTCACCCCACCTGCCCACATAAGCCCTCACAAGACCCACTGAGTCTTATCTGGAATCCCTTGTGGTGCTGTCTCAAAGAGCCCTTTCTGCCCCAGATCTGAGTCTCAAACACACACCCCCATTATCTTCCCAAGTCAAGCGACCCTTGACCTGAACCCTATGGGAAACCCCTATTACAGAAGAAGACCTAAGCTCCTTAATTTGGCAGCCCCAGCCACCCTCCCTCTTCTTCCCCTCAGCTCCTTCACAGTAGCCAACAGGACCCCTGACCCTCCTCTCCCAGGCCCCTTCTCATCCACAGCCTTGTTCCTCCAAAGCCATCAGCTTTTGAAGTCCTTTCCCTTATCCAAGGCCCAACGTCTTCATCTTCACAAGGTTAGCTTAACTGTGTTCCCTGCCTTGGGCATGGGCTTTGGTGCTAGCAGATGTCCCCCTCTTCACTCTTCAACTTCTTCACCTTCCTTTTACCCTTCTTGTTAGCCTTCCAACAAATCACAGAACCCAGGAGTCTTCAAGTCTTAGAAAAGGGAAGAAAGCTGAAACAATCTCCTCTAACTGTATACTTTTCTGCTAGTGTTCCTGTTCATTAAAGGAACCGCCCTATGGTAACAGATAGTGAGACGTGGGACAGCAATTAGCAGCTCTTAGGCACCTGCTACCTGCAAGGCACTAATCTATATGTGGGTTATCTTCTTTTGTCCTCATAAAGACACTAAGAGACAGATACTGGTTATGCCCATTTACAGACAAGGAGGCTAAGGCCAGTAAGTTGAGAACACACACACACACACACACACACACACACACACACACACACTAAAGAATTCAAGGGCAGGCAGCCTG
This sequence comes from Cricetomys ansorgei, assembly GCA_026225945.1. Classification (NCBI taxonomy): domain Eukaryota; kingdom Metazoa; phylum Chordata; class Mammalia; order Rodentia; family Nesomyidae; genus Cricetomys; species Cricetomys ansorgei. The sequence goes on along the minus strand of JAMJFZ010004023.1, from coordinate 12,251,949 downwards.
GCTCCATAGTCCTACATTTAACCACTCCATAGAAATAGAAGTTAGGCTAGCGGCATTTTACCGTACTCTCTTCCATGATTCCTTCATCTTAGCTCCTTCACTCTCTGATCCATCCACATTCCCTCCCTACTGAACCTAGACCATCAGTCTCCCCAGAGCCCCTCACACCTCAAGGTCAGGGTGAGTCAGCATCTTCCCCCTGCCTGCTGCCGTCACTACCTGCCTCTGGTAGAAATGTCTACCAGATCATTTGGGCATCCTGTCATCTCTTGGCCATTCTCCAGCATCCGTCTGCCACCCATGGGGACCGTGGCAATCCTGGCACCTGGTTTGCAGCCTTTCATTCCATTCTGTCCTGCCACCACCCTGAATGACTTCCACTCTATGCCATGGGTGCTAACAAGCCCAGGCTCTTCGGAGCCAGAAGCCCCCGTGCTAATGACCCCTCTTGTGTCTTCTGCAGCCACACACCCTAGACCATGTGGGCACCTCCAGTTGCCCCAGCTCTGCACTTTCAGCGTGCGGGCTCCACCAGCCTCCCCTGCTCCTGTTTTCTGCAGCTGTGCCCTGCTAGCCTCAGGGTCCCAGCCTGCTGACTCCTCAGATTCTCCCCCAAAGTGCTGCCTGCCCTGGACACAATGGTCCAGCCCTCCCACTCTCTACGCACATCCTCACCTCTCATGCCAACCTTTCTAGAACAGCCTTCACAAAACACAGCCCTGGCCTGGGTGGGCATCTTCCTGTGTTTGCACGTGGCTCAGGAAGAAATGCCCCAACTCCATTCAACTAAACGTCCAAGCTCTCCTGAGCACCTCCCTCCCCACTCTCAGCTGTACCCGGGAGACCCCAGCGGATACCCATCCCATGGCCCCTCCTTCCAGAAACTCTGAAGTCACCTCAAGCTCCTCCCACTGGCAGACACCACCACCTTCAACTTTACAGAGAAGAGACAAGCCACCAGAATGTCCCTTCCCTTTCTGTCTGCCACCAGTCTCCTTAGCCCATTCTCTTCCTTTCTTTCTAGGTGCAAGGGAGCCTATGGCTCTACCGCCTGCTTCTGGAGCCCAACTTGTCCTTCTCCGGGCGAACTTGTCCACTTTCTCAGTACCTCCCAGTGCCTCTCCAGGCATCCTTTCCACTAGTCTCATGTATCCCATGCTAGACTCCATCTGGATATATAGCAGAGGATGACCTTGAACATCTGATTCTCCTGCCTCTGCCTCCTGAGTGATGGGATTACATGCTCGTCACTATGCCTGGTTTTATGCTGTACTTGGGATTGAACCCAGGGGCCCATGCATGCTAGGCTGAGCTACACCCCAGGTTAGCCTTTAATTATGAGCTGTCTAAAGACTATAGCCAAAGCCATGAGTCCAGCCTGAAGACCATAGACCACAGTGGCAGAAGCCCCTGCCACCCTCGCCCTGTCTGCCCAGGTTCCGGTTTTCTGGGCTCCTAGACAGAGCTGCCCGTCCCTTTGCCTCACGTCCCAGGTATCTGTTGGTTGCCTGCTGGTGAGCAGACACTGCTGACCTCTGCCCTGGGCTTGCCTGCCCACCTCACCCCAATCACAGCTGACCTATTTATCTCGAACCACCCTCTCAGCTCAGGTTTCTAGAGTGGAGCACACTCTTCCCACCACCTCCTTCCTGCCCAGCCTCCCTCAGGCCCCAGGGTCTCCACAACAGTGGAGAAACTGCTCTATTCCTCCCACCCCCGCCTGGCCACCGGGGCTCTATTTTTAACCCACCTCAAAATCTCTGACTCAGAATCACAGGGCTCCCAGGTAGCTGCTCCCGGCTGCCTAGGCTGCTGCAGACACAGATTCAAAACCAAGGGTTGCCAGCTGGGCTGGGCTGTGGATCTGAGCATGCTATGCTTCTCTAATGTTTTCCCACTTATCACTCACTTGAGTAACAATTGTTTTTGTTCTTATAGTAGGTACCTGAATGACCCTTTGGTCTGTGTCTCTTCTAAGGTCCCAGCCCCTCATGATAGAGTGAAGGCTAGAGTCAGCCACTCACTGGGAACAAGGCAAGTTGTGGGCTATTCCTTCCAGGCTATGATCCTTCGGCTATGGGATATAGACACCTGGGTGTCTGCTCAAGGTCTGGGCTTTCGTGGGTGGGGCCAGGGCCTGACATCTGCATTGCTGACAAGCTCCACAGTGGTGCTGAAGTTGCTCGGCCAGCGGGCACACTTTGAGTGTTCAGGCTGCTGGAGGATTGGCAGCTGGGCACTCTGGTGTTTTACTGATAGGTTGTGTGACCTTTGGCAATTCTTTGAACCTATTTTCTTGGGTTTAAAATAAGACCATCAATTCCCACACTACAGTGATCTTGGGGGAATCAGCCCTCTTTTATTTCCCTCTTTTAGACAGGGTCTCTTGTAGCCTAGATTAGGCTGACTTTGAATTTCTGAACCTCCAGCCTCCATCTCTAGACAGTGCTGCAATTCCAGGTGTGTGCCGCCATGCCAGATTTATGTGGTGATAGGATTGAACCTGGGCTTTGTGTATGCCAAGGAAGCACCCTATCAATTGAGCTGAATCCTCCACTCCTAAGATGCGATTTCTAACAGTCACATAGTGTATACAACCAGCACATACTAGCCATTATCCCCACCATCATCATCATTTCTGTGCCAACTAAAATGCAGGGCCTAGTCTGAGAGCTGTGGGGACCTCGTGAAACCTGGCTGGTTTTTGGGCAGACGCAACCCGCAGGGGAGCAAGGGATCTGGAGGCCAACTCAGCAGCAAATGTTACCTAAGCTGGGGAAGAAGTCGGGGTTTATTTGGCTCTGCATCCCAGAGGCTGTGGGCTGCCAGAAGGGAATTCAGCCAAGGCTCAAAGGGAAAACGGCACAGTGTGGCCTGCTGGCTACTACAGCCTTAAAGAGGTGCTGGGGGAGCTGAGTGTGTCCCAGGATCAGTGTTGTGGCTTGAGGCCCATGAGATATGGAAGAAGGCAGGGACAGGAACACAAAGGTCTCAGTTCTCTTTCTGTGTCTAAGCTGCTGTGTTACCTTGCATTAGTCCCTGTCTCTCGCAGCTCTCTACATATCCCCACCAGTGCACAGAGAGTACAAGGCTAGGCACTGTGAAGGCACCACAGAGGCCAGAGAGGCTGGGTAGAGGGCTGGGCCTGCAGGAAGAAAAGGGAAGGAGTATGGCTTAGAGGCCTCAACCTGATGCCTGGATAGAGGAAAGATAGGGACACCCAGAAAGGCCCAGGAGCCAGGTTCTTCTGGGAGCTTTGGGAGCCAGGGGAATGGTAGATTACCCTGGGAATGGACTTACTGAGCCTCTCATTGACATTTCTTCTCCTAGCCTAGCTGCTGGCGACACTTTCAGTGACGACCCATTGCTTTTTCTCAGAGGTTGAGTTCTCTGAATTCTCCGCACACAAACACAAACTAGAATATATATACATGCACGTGTGCACGTGTGCATACACACACACACACACACACACACACACACCAAACTGCACAGCAAGGGACATCTGTTTGTTCTACAATACTCCAAGTTGTCAGGATGCTGACCTCTCAGGCTAGGGGCTCCGCATCTCTATGCTCCACTCAGAGAGAAAATGGTCTGAAAAAGATGGCCCTGGGAAAAGGACCAACATTTAACAAACTTAGATTTGCTTACAAGAACCAAAGAAGGCTTAAGTACCACTCCCCCAGGAATGCGTTATCATTCCGGAGAGTGGAACAAAAATAGAGTATTGTAGAGTAGCACGTGAGCACCACCCCAACCCCAGGGGAAATTAGGTAGCAGTTCACCTGCCCTTGCAAAAAGGCCTACCAGGGTGAAGGAGGGAATGGGCTCGAGTTGTACCAAGGTCTCCGGTGGTTTGTACCACAGCAGCTATGGTAGGGAGGACCCATTGAGGAAGTGAAATTTTGCTGAGGATTAGTTGAGCAATAAGGATTCCACTGGGGTACATGGACTCTGAGGGCCTTGGCCAGATGGGTCTCTAATTCTCCCCAGGAAAACTGTCTTAACAAGAAGGCTGAGGGAGGGCTGAGCTTGTCAAAGACGCTCCCAGCCCGATTTTCATGGTTCCAGTTTATAACAACCTGTGTGGGGAAAAAGCAGGGAGCAGTTCACTAGAGAAGAGGGCCTATCCCTCTGGGCTGGGCATGGGGCAGGGGAGTCGAAATTTGACTAGGGCCCTGGGGAGCTAATGCAGGACTGAGGCAAGCCAGAGCAATCACAGCAGACACTTAAGGCCAACAGGCCCTTAGGGACGCCCACCACATGGGCTCCCAGAGTATTAAGTGACAGGGGCATGGTGGGGGGGAAGTAGGGGTGTGTGCTGTTAGTTTTTTTGTCAACTTCACACAAGCCAGGGTCATCTGGGAAGACAGAACAACAACTGAGGAAATGCCCCCATCAGATTGCCTGTAGACAAGTCTATGGGGCATTTTCTTGATTAATGGTTGATGTGGATGGGCCCAGCCCCCTGTGGGTATTGTCACCCTTGGGCAGGCAGTCCTAGGTTGTATTAAAAAAAAAAAAAAAAAAGTTCAGCAAGCCTTCAGGAACAAACTCAGTAAGCAGCGTTCCTCTATGGCCTCTGAATCAGTTCCTGTTTCCAGGTTCCTGCTACAGTTCCTGCCTTGACTTCCCTTCTGTGATCTGGACGTGTAAGCCAAATAAACTCTTCCTCCCCAAGTCGCTTTTGGCCATGGTGTTTTATCATAGCAGTAGGAAATAAATGAAGACAGGGTTTCCTAGAACTGAACCTGCCTAGCCTCATTCTGGGGAGACCAGTCAGTGTGATTACATTAAGACCTCAGGGACACTGCAACGGCCAGCTCTCGGGCTTTGGGACCTCACTAAAATGCAGCCTCACTCCTTCTCATATTCAAGTGGAGAAAACAGGCCAGAGAAGTAAGGCTTCAACTAAGCCCATATGGCTGGATGGGCCTTTAATTCCCATACTCTCCCTGAACCCTGTCCAAGAGCCTCTGAGGCCGGAATGACCGCTTCCATAGCTGACAGTCCCTCAGGCCTGTGGTTCCTCCATCCACAGCCACCTAGTATGACTCGAAGTCTCCATGAGTCTGAATACTCAGAGCACTTGAAAGGCCAGCTCTGAGCTTCCAGGAGTAGACAACTCTCTCTGGGAGTTGCCCCCAGGAGCTGAGAGGAAATCACCGTCTGGACCTTGGGCAGAAAGGTGATATTTCAGCTCATTTTCAGTAAGCCCTTGCTCCAAGTCGGTCCCTTGGTAGGTTGCCCAAGGAACATAACAAGACCACTTAGCACTCCACAGAGCTGGGAGCTAATGGAGAGCCCCCACCCTGTCCCCTGCATCTAAGGGTTAGCAAGTCCTCAGCAGAAAGATGTCGGCGATGCCCTGACTACTCCAGGATCAGAGGCTGTAAAAATGCAGGATCTGGCTTGGCTCAGCTCAGAACAGAGAGTAGGTTCTTTCTCATCAGCTCTACTGGTCAGCAGGGCCCTGCTGGCTCAATTTGCACTAATGGGGTCAGGCTTGCAGGCTCAATACCTATTTGTGCAATTAGCTCTGCTCTCTTCTCAGGCTTAGCCGGAGTCCTGACCCTGGATGCTGAGAGAGGAAGGGAGCTTGCTGAGGTTCCAAAGCAGGGTGAGGATGGGAGGACAAACTCCTGGTGCATGGAGGACTCACGCTTAGACAAGCTCAGGGTGGGAAGGCTCCAGGTGAGCTAACCTTGGCTCATCTGCAGAGACGTCTCAGCTAGACTACAAGTCTTCTAAAAGGCGTTACGATGAGACCTGGTTGCCTGCAGATCTTCCTGTACCCATGGGAAGAAACAAGCGTCTCATATCTTCTGAGAGACTGCAGAAAGGAGAACCCTTTGGCTGGCTGGGCATTCAGTGGCCAGAAACTTGTGTTAATCATTGACAGGGGCTGCTCCAGCCTTCAAGGGGACTGCAGGGTAATTACTTCTGGGCTCCAGGCCACACACTCAGTGACATTATGACAGCAGTGTCTGCCTTCTGGGCCTTGTAGGGAAGGAGAAGGGAGTCTCCTCCAAGACTGCACATCAGCAGCAACCACAGAAGCAGACAGGCAGCAGGGCCAGAGGCCTGGGAGTTGAGAGAGCAGCGCTTACAGAGTACAGATTGAAAGAACCAGGGTCTGATAACCTGCCCTCTGTGACAGATAACACCTACCCTAAGCAGGTGGTCCAAGCTCCCCACTATCTTCTCCCTAGAAAGTGTGCAGAACTATCTGTCTCCTTCAGATCCACTTCAGATTGGCTTCCTCCAGTGACTCCACACTGGCCTATCATTTTTCTGTCTCCCCAAACTAGACCCAGAGACCTTACAAGGAGCCAGCATCCCCCCTGCTCAAGTGAGTGGTGACTCCTCTTTCCCACAACACGTAGAAAGAGTAAGAGCATGTAAGGGCATATAAGGGCATGACCCCCTTACCTGCTCCTCCTTGGCCCAGAAAACAACGCATTAGCCAGCCCCATTATTAATTTCTGAAAGCCTCATTCATGCAGACATAACACATCCACCCACATGGGTAAATGCTTAGACAGACACAAAATCACCAGTACAATTATCAGGCCCCCGCAGCTGCTGGGATCCGACCCGGAAGCCCTGCTGCATGCTCTACAGAGTTCCGGGTATCCTGAGCAGAATGAGCCCCTCTGTGGAGCTGATACTCGCTGCATTCCCATCTCTGGACATCACTCTCAGGCACCTAGGGCCTTGCTGCCTGGCCAGGAACACCAGACACTAGCCCCAACAATGAGGGTGCAGAGTAGGGCAAGGGGTGGTCATGTGTGAGATTTGGCAGTTCCAGCAGTTGCTTATTCATAATTCGTGCTTTCCCTCCCAGAGAGGGCCAAAGGCAGCTGGCTCAGATGCTAAGAGGCATGGGAGCTTCAGTAAGGCAAGGAGAGCACAAGAGTGGGGGCAAATGTTCCCAATCCTGCCCCAAGCTCTGGGGCCTCCCGGAGGACACTGACATTGGTTCAGGGGCTTTGCTCCTGACCCTGGACCAAGCTTTTATCTTATGAACCCCTAATCCTAGTTGTGACTGACCTTTGATCTTGGTCATAAGCTGAGCCCTGATCCTAATCACAAACTAAGTCCTAGCCCTGGACACAGACTGAGATCAGACTGAGCCCTGATCTTCATCACAGACTCAACTCTGAGCCTGATCACAGAGTGAGCCCAGGTTCCAGACATAGGCTTCAACTGAATCCTAATCTACACACCCACTCCACATACTCATTTTTCTAAAGGTCTGTTTCAGTAAACAGACCATGGCACTATTTGTTTCTCTGGTGGACCAAGCAAAGACACCCGTGGCTATTTGTCCATCTCCTGGAACCTGAGCCACACTCCTGGAAGAGGGGTGCAGATGGCACCCTGGTTGCTACCAAAACCCCAATGGTCTACCCAGCAGTCAGACCTACCAGTCAGGGAGGATCAGGAAGGTAGGTGTCTGGATTCCAAAGGGGCTAGGGCGTGCCTAAGGTCCCCCCACTCTGAACTGCCAGATAAAGGAAGACTCTATTCCTGTGATGAGCTTAAATCATTTTTCTCCTCTTCCCGTTCTCTTTGCAGTGTCAGTGGTAGGCAGAGCCCAGTGTGCAGTTTACCCCTCCATCCCCGAGCTACATACACAGTGCAGGCCTACGTTTCGATGAGGGATAGGGCTGGAGTGAGGACCATCCAGGAAGACTTTGTTGGAAGCCCTGTTCTGAAAGCTGGAAGTCCGCCAGGGTTTTAAGACCTTTGTAGAAAGACGTCACATAACCTAGTGGGTTCTGGTTTTGTCTTTGATGTGGACTTCCTGTGTGGCCTTCCCTGCTCTCCTGCCGCCATCTACACAGGGAATGCTCTAGAAGAGGGTTTGCTCAGGTCTCTCCTTTGGGGCTCTGAGACCTAATAGATTTCCTCTTACCTGCTAATCACCCTTTTCTGAGACCCTCAGTAATATTTCAGTTCTCTGGAGAATATTCCCTAGAAATACTTGTATAATTAATTTTTTTAAAGCAGAGGAAAAGAGGTGAGGGGGAGAAGGAAGAAGGAGGGGGGAGGACATAAATTCAGAGCCCACAGTTAAGGGTCATGTGCCAGGCCTGGGTCTTCCCAATGATGTGATCTGGAATAATGACTCCCTGACCCCATATCAGCATTGCCTATAAAATGAGCATGATTAAACCATCTGGGGACCACGTTGAAGAATAAATGAGATAAAATATACCAGCTCCCCACACAGCCTGGCGTGTGACAGCTGCGTCATGATGGTGGTTATTGGTCTATAAAGCCCCCTGACTTGAGTCTCATGATTTGAGTGAAAAGTTGTGAACTCAGAAGAGAAGGGTCTGAGTAGCTAGATGGAGTAGTAGTCAGGCTGGAGAAGAGACAGAAGATGGGGTCTAGGGACTGTGGACAAGATGGACAGCTTATGTGGAGCTAGAGGGCGAACCACAGGCTTCCCTGCATCTTGGCTGTGAGGTGAGGGTTTAGAAGCCAGGGCTGTTGCTCTCAGTATTTTTGGGAGAAGTCCCTAACCATACTATACCCCACCTCCTAACCATACCATACCCCACCCATGCGTGTGTGTGTGTGTGTGTGTGTGTGTGTGTGTGTGTGTGTGTGTGTGCAGGTGTGTTGAAGCCAGAGGTCATCATCAGGTATTTTCTTCAATTGCTCTCCACCTTAATTTTTGGGATAGGGTCTCTCACTGAACTTGGGGTTCACTAACTTGGTTAGGTTGGCTGGCTAGCAAGGATCCTTCTTCTCTGCCTCCACACTGGGGTTAAAGGGACATAGGTTTCAAATAAATGGTATTAGTATGAGTGCTGGGGATCTATACTCACGTCGCCAGAACTTACACAGCAAGCGCTTTACTGACTGAGCCATGTCCTCAGCCCCCTGCTTCCATGTCCTGCTTGCTGTCTTGAAGCATTGCCTCAGATCTGTCACAACGCACTAAGCCAGCTGAATAGCACATCTCAGTGCTGCATTTAGTCCTCAGGATGCTGCTCAGCGGTACCCAAGTATGCTTCTGTGTTATCTTGAGCATCCTCAGTGCCAGAGAACTCACCACCTCTCAGTGCTGCCTCCTGCCCCAACTTTGGGTGGTAGTGATGGTAGAAAGTGTCTCTGAGTGGCTTCCTGGCCCTTGGGACCACAGATTTCCAGGTCCCTGGCAATGCTTTCTCAGCAAGGAAGCCTAGCTGGCAGAAAACATCCTTTCCAAAGCCAAAACAATGCCCCTGCCCTCCTGTGGCCCTCTCTGGCTGGGAAACATGGATTCTTTAGCATCCCCTGGGCCCAAGCAGGATTGCCTGGCTGGCCTCTGTAGCCTTTCTATTAATTAGCAACTGGCAGTACCAGCTTTGTAAGAGTTCTCAAGCCAAGCTGGAGCCATGGCTGCTTCACTTATATGACAAGCCCCCAGGGGACTGGGCCAGGGCCTTCTGCCCTACATGATTTTCCCCTTGGTATCTAGTGCCCTGGCAGACACAAGGGCCACCCAGGCTTCTGTGACACATGTCTGGCCTGTTATCTGCATTGAGGCTAGGAGAGGGAGAAAGAAGTTGACAGGCAAGCCTAACCCACAGGGGCGGCTGCTGGCAGGGACCAGGGCTGGAAGGGGAACATATGATTGGGACAGATCTCCTGCTCAAGGTGCTAAGACAGCTGCTATTCAGGATGTCTCTGTTCCCTCCTAGCTGGCCACTGTCACAGCTATCCCCGCCACCTCTGCGCTCTCACTGACAATGCCTACCTACTCCATCTTGGAAATCTCATTGCAATATGGTATCCCTGCGTACCCTGTCCCTTCTCTCCCTCTCTGGGGCCTCTGCCTCTGACCCTCAGAACAGGAGAGAAGCTGAGAAAGTGGTGACATGGAGTAACAGGAGTCCCTTGGTCACTTGGTGTCCCCTTCTCTTCAGCTTCCTCAGAAGCCAGCACACAGAGCCAAGAAAACCCAACCCGAATCTGGAGCAACAGTGCAGGAAGCAAGAGATAAGGCTGCGAACCTGACTTCCTGGGGTACCAGCTGATCTCTGAGGCCTGGCCCCACCTACTTTATAGCATCCTGCCCTGCTAAGCTGAGACTGGGGCTGGAGGCCAAGGGCTCCATTGCCAAGGCAGAAGAAACAGGCTCAGGGCTCTGCAAGCCTGAACTGTGCATGTGGGCTGTTAGCTCAGAACTCCACACCTGGTCCCAGGGTACCAGAAATAACATTACACACTAGAAGCTGCATTTCAACAAGGTCCCAGAGTGAGATGGATAACATCCCAATGAAAGGCTGCATTAAAACAGCCAGAGTTCCATCCAGTGCCACTAGGCAGCCAGAAGAGATAGAAGAACGGCTTGGAGAAGTATAAGGAAGAACTGGGAATGTGAAGCCTTACAAGCTGGAGAGAAGGCAGGTGAACAGGCAGATAGAAGAGCTCTGAGGGATTCCCTATGTGAAGTCTGTTACCTGCGAGTATGAAAGCTCTGGGTCATAAAATCAAAGGAATAGAGACAAGGCCCAAAGAAGGCAGCCCCCAGATTCATCATGCAGTTACTAGACTTAGGAACCTAGAACCAAGGTACAGGGAGAACCAGATAGAGAAGGGGCTTAGCCCTCTGGTCCGGTCGGTTTCCAGGCACCTGTGCTCATGAAGTCAACAAATCTGAGCTCCACTAGCTCTAGCCTTGTGAGGCAGGGCACACTGCACAGCTGGAGAGTCCGCTGCCCACTGTGCCAGCCAAAAGCACCACCCAGGCAGCTCACCTTGGAATTCCCCTCTGCACCAAGGCATCCTTCCCCCCCACTGCCTGTGTCTGCCATGCCTTTCACCCAGCTTCCCACGTTGCCAGCAGGAACAGCTGGCCCAAGAAAGGCTCTCCTTAGAAAGGGGCTCCAAACTCCCAGACCCAGCCAGGATGCCTCCTTCCTGAACAGTCTTTCCCAGGGCTGCAAAGGAAAGTGCATGGGACTGGATCTGAGAGTCAAGTAACGAGTCTCCCTAAACAGGTCTCTTTCCCTTTCTCAGGCTTCTAACTCTGACCCCTGACTGCTTTTGCACCCTGCTGGCAATGGGAGTCCAAGTCCAAGTCCAGATCACAGAGGAACACCCCCATACATACCATACTAGGCTCCAAAGGAGAGCTAATACCCCACCCCACTGCAGTGGAACCCACAGCCATCAGCCCCCACATGATTCTCAATTTAGAGAAGCCCCAGACACAGGAAACTGTGTGGAACATTGCATGTGCCCAAATATATGTGCATTATCTAGATACCGACTCAGTAGTTTCTAGCAGGTTCTCAGTGAAGTCTCTGATGACACACTGGTCCAGAACCCCTGGCTAGAGCCCAGGACAGAAGTACATGTGTTCCACCCAGGACCAAAGCAAGGAAAGAGTAAAGGCAGGAAAGGTATATGGCTGCTCAGTGTAGACTCTGTGTGTCTATAGTTGCACAGTTTGTATCTAACATGGAAAGGCGCAAGAGAAATCCCATTTTCTGGGCAGGAAAACTGAGACTCACAGAAGGTTCATAACTCAAGCACGGTCTAATAGCAAACAAGTTGGGGAGGGGTGTAGTTGAGCACTGGCTTTGATCTGGTGCTGGGGACAGCAATAAGAGGTCTACTTAGGCAACTCCTAGGATCTACCATCATCTCGGAATCCAGAATTTCAAAGCCTAACTGCTTCAGCCCCAACAAAAGGATGCTTTTAGATCCTTTAGTCTCTTCTTTTCCTCCTGGATTAAAAGGATCAGGTCAGGAGAGGGCAAGGTGGTGTAGGAGAACCAAGCTTTTGCCTGATCTGTTGTCAAGGCTGAGCTGCTGTCTGGGGCACAGAGGTAGCCCCAGAGCTAATATCCAGATAAAAACTTCCCTGATAGCCACCATGTCCACCCACATAGCCCGAAGACACAATCTCAGACACATCCCCAACATATACACACCCAGGTCAACTCCCTGAGCCCAGTGTTTGAAATTTTGGCCTTCAGTCTCTGGGACAAAACTAGCTACACCTTCTGTCAGGGTCCCTATTCTCTGTCTCCCTCTTTCTATACTCTTGGGGAACCAGTATTATCTATCGAATGTGCTATGTGTTCTTAGATTCCAACCATCAAACCCAGGCTTCTAGGACAGAGTTCCCATGGGAGGAAGGACCTGCTCTGGATCCTTGGTTGATAGCCTGGGGGAAATGTCCTGAGGGTTGCCACATGCTGGTCTCTTCTATTAACAAATCATAAGTATGAGCTTCAAAAGGCCAACAGGGTGCTGGGGAGGAAGGGAAGTCAGAAGCCTTGGAGACTGCAGAAGCCATGTGACTAGCTGGGGTGATGGAAATGGTATAGACACGAAGCAGAGATAGCCAGGAATTGCCTAGTCTCTCTCAGTCATGGCCCAGGGTATGGTGGGCCTCAAAGCAAGCCCATAACTCTCCAAGTAAAGGTACTCAGTCACCCTCTCCCAGGACAGGAGATGTCAGAAGCAGCCCATCATAGCCAGCCCTGAACTCTAAACCGCAAACTCCATCTATCATGGTTTGCTGGTGATTCTTTATTAAGCCAATTCTGCGGGATCAATGCTTCCTGCCAGTCAAAATGATGAATAAATCCTCAGGGGGTCTGGGAAGTGCTTGCAGAAGCTATGGTAGGTGATGATGTCTGTCTCCAGGTAAAGGCCAAGGCCAGCTCCGGAAACTTCATAGTTCAAGGCTTGGGTTCTCCAGGGGGACTGGCAGTTTGGGTGGAGTGATGTGTTTTCTAAGCTTAGCAGATTCAGCTAATCTCTAGTCTCTGACTTCTGAAGCTAAGACTAGCTGTTTTGGCCTAAGAGGCAGGAAGGGCCTGACCACTGCCCACCAGAAACTCAAACTCAAACTCAAAACGATCTCTTGGATTGTCTTCCACACCAGAGGCCCAGCATCAGACAGCTGCAAGGCTGGGCACAGAAGATGTACACTTCCAACCAGTCTCTGCTGCTTGTTGCGTCAAGACCCACATCAACCCCCATCTGGGCACTCGCTCTGTTTATCAGTCCTACTGCAAGGGGATTCCAAAACAGTATGTTATGATAGCTCAGGTAAGACTAGGAAGCTCCGTGTGTATGTGTGTGTGTGTGTGTGTGTTCTCACGTACGCGTGCTTCAGTCCTAGATCTTCACCATCTGAGGGAAGATGGGCAGGGAGGGCAAGGTTTTGCAGTCAGAAGGTTCTCCATCAGTGCTTCTCAGTGGAGGGAAGTCAGGCCTGGGGTTAACAATGGGCTTGAAGATTAGAACTGTGAATGGAAGTTTTCCCACCACAAAGATGGGCAGAAGCTGATCACCTGACAGGAGTTCATCAGCAATCTCAAGTGATTGATACTGGACCTGTCTGTCCCCACCACTGAGGGAAGAACATCCTGGGACACCCAGGGGCAGAGGAGACGTGATTCCTGTCCACTTCTCCCTGGTTCAACACGGGAGCATCAGGTCCCAGTCCTATTCATGGAAATTCTCTAAGGATCCTGAAGTGGGTCTACCTTTGCTTACATACTTAGAAGGTTATAGCTCTGTCTAGCAAGCTTACTGCCTCCTTACCCTCCAAGAATCAGGAGCAAGGATATTAGGGTTAGAAAGGACAATCTCTCAAAAGAAAAAGGGAAAGGGGACCAAGAGAGGTGCCTCTCTCTATTCACCACCAATTTTAAGCCACCGAAGTGTTATCTGACTGGTCATTCCCAGCCAAAGAAATCTCTCTCATTGGATGGAAACCAGCTTTGCTCTCATTACAAATCCAGCTTCCCTGGAGTTTGTAAAGAGGCTCTGGTCGGCAAAATGTTCCTGCATAAGCAGGCAGGCCAGCAGGTAGGCAGGAAAGGGAGACAGACAGGGCAGGATCCAGAGGAGAGGAAGAAAAACCGGCTAGATCTTCATCCTAATCTGGTGTGCTAGGAAAGCCTCAAGAGGCATGAGAGTAGGGACTCAGAACCTTGACTGGGTAAAGGCATTCCCCATGCAAACCCAGAGGCAACTCACAACCTCTCTTTTACACAGCAGTCCACAGGCCCAGTTGGCATCCGTTGATTGCTGGCATTAGACTCAGAGAAGGCAGGAGGGGACAGAATCCCTCTCCCTGACTGGTGTAGGGACCCCGAGGGACCTTGCCGTTGCCAGAGTTTAGGCCATTTGGGATGGAGTGAGACACTAGACCAATTGGGGATCAATAGACATGTCAGTCAGGACACCAGACATCTTCACTGACCACTGTGAGCAAGGTCATTCTGTCCTGCCAGTGTGGAAGCTAGCTTTGTAGGGTACCTGCACCTGGTCCATCATCCAGCAAGAGGAGCCTGGTAAAGATGTGCAGAGGGCTTTCATCCTGGGCCTGAGGCCTCAGTGACCTCAGTCCTCCAGGAATCTAACTGCAGTTTCACAGGCCCAGCAAAGATATTAGTGCCTGCAGCCAGCACCCAAGGAGCTGGCTCAGCTGCTAAGATGTCTATCTTCCTCCATGACCCTTTTCTGCAAGCTGAATGACCTGGAGTTAGCTATCTTTAGGATGGCCACCTTGACTCTGCAGCCTCCAAGGGGGAGGTGCGTGGCTTGGACAAGCAGAGCTGCAGGCAGGGCTAGGCCGGCTCAGAATACCTTTGAGCTTGTCTCCAAGGCAGTCCAGACCTTCCCTGAAGAGAGAGAGCAGGAGCCCGAAGACTGAGGAAGTTCCCAGTGTGCTGCATGAGGTCTGGGGGTGTCTGGGATGCTCCAGGCGCCCCACTTCTCTTGGAGCTCCCAGCACAAGGAAGGAAAGTTAACTCGGGCTGGGAGGCAGGACTGGGAAGAAAGCATGCCTGCAACTGCACAAGGCACCCACAGCATTCCCACCTGGCCTCTTACCTGAAGTCGCTGTAGGGGTGGATAATCCAAAACCCGGCTGATTTAACCCTCTCCTGCTCTCGCTCCACCGCTTTCTGACTGCCGAACATCCTTAGGGAGAATTTGTTGACCCCAGGTTGCAGCATGGCACCGAACTGGCGCTGCATGAAGCCGGTCTGGCCCAGGCGCACCTCGGCCTCCGGGAGGATCTGGTCGCCGGCGGCCGCGCCTCCCTCCACTTTGATAGCGGTGTCCGCCGAGGGCTGCTCGCAGGAGGCGGAGGCCGGCTGCGGCGACTGCTGGGGCGGCGGCGAGGCTGCGGGCTGTGCCGCGGCGCCGGGGCGCTCCGGCCCGGCCGCCAGGCCCAGGGGCGTCCTGTCCTCGCCGGGGGACGCGTCGCCCTCGGCGGCGATGAGCCGCCGCTCCTCGGCGGAGTCATGCAGGTGCCCGTGACTACTGCCGCTCCCTGCTCCACCACTGCCGCCGCCCCGGCTGCCCAGCGAGGCCAGGCTCCCGCGGAAGCGCCTGCAGTCACCGTTGGTGCTGGACTTGCCGGCGCCGCGACCGGGCCCCTCGCCGTCCGCCGCCCCGAGGGCCGCACCCCGGGGATCCACGCAGCCCGCGGCCGCCGAGGGCGAGGGCGAGGGCAGCGGCCGCAGCCGGATGCTCCTGCGGCTCGGGTCCTGGCGGCCCCCGGCCCCCTCCTCCTCGCCATCCTCTTCCTCGTTCATGATCCACGCCTTGGCCCCCACCTGCTGCGGGAGGCTGTAGAGCCGCTTGCGCATGGACGGCGGCAGCTTGTCCATGGTTCCAGGGGCTGGGCCGGGGGCAGTGGTGCGCGTGCCGCACTGGGGACCCGCTCCAGGTGCGCCCGCCAGTGGGGACGCGTCCTTCTCTGCCGACGCGGGGCCGCCTCAGGAGCCCATGACCGCGGCGCGCCGCCGAGGGGAAGGCTCCTAGTCCGGCCGCGGGTCCCGGGGTTCGCCGCGCTGTGCCTTCTCCCGGGCCCGGCTTGGGCGCGGGGACCCCACGCTCCCTCCCTCTCTTCCCTCCCTCCTGCGATCAGGGGCGCGGCGCGCGGCCCGGCTCCAGGCGCCCCGCCCCCGCGGGGAACAATGGGCGCGGGCAGCGGTGGCGCTGCGGCCGCGGCGCACCGGGAACCGCTCCCGAGCGCAGAGCGCACTGCCCGCGCGGCTCCCGGGAGTGCGTCCGGCGAGCGGCTGGAGCTGTCAGTGCGTGCGGCCGCCCCGGCTCTGCAGCCGGCCACCCGAGATCTTGCCTCGCCTCCTCTAGCTGAGCCCGGCCGGCCGGGTCCTCGGGGCTCCCGCCGCAGCCGAGCGGAGCCCAGCGGCCCACCGGGCTTACATCAGCGGCTGCCTCTCCCGGAGCGCCCTCCGGCAGCGCTCGGGCTCCCGCGCCCCGGAATATTCATGAAGTCGCCGCAGCTCGCGGGTTGCCATAGGAGCGGCTCCCGCAGCCTGGCCTGCCTACCTGGGCTTCTTAAAGGGGCAGCGGCGCCCCGGCCCAGACATAGAGGGGGGCGGGGGGGCGGGCCCGGTGGGGGGCGCGGGGCGGAACCTGCCAGACCTCAGGGAATGAGGTAGGAGGCGTCCTCACTCCTGTGCGTGCGATGATTTCTGCTGACCGAGGGCTGAGAGCGCCCTCCAAGTGAGGGCTCCTGCTGGGGCTCAAGATTGGGGGGCGGGGTTTCCCCGTCTCTCCCGCGAGCTTGGGCTTCCCCCGCCTGGCTGGCTCCCTTTACACTAGGGTCTCCGACCCTCCTCTGAGGAGGCGTGTCGGTCGCAGGGCTGCGGAGCGGCTGCTTTCCCGCAACTCGCCTGGAGAGGGGGTTTCCGGAAAACGCTTCGAGTCCGGGCGGCTCCCAGGGTTTTCCTGAGCCACGGGCGGGGGGCGAACCCCGCGTGGGTCTTCCCCGGCGCGGCGAGGAGGGCTTGCGGGAAACTCTCCAGGCGCGCACAGGGCGCGCGGGTGGACCCGGCCCTGAGAGGTAAGACTTCGAAGAAATGCGCGGCAGCAGCAGCCACAGACGCGAGATCCTGCCCGGACTCCCCACCTCCCACCCCCAGAGCCTTTCCCGGAGCGATTCCGTGCAGGGTTCTGGAGACCCGCGAGCTGTAGCCGGGAGGCTATGGACAGGCTCCTCGGGCGACCTGGCACTCAGGGGCTGGCTCTGAATCCCTCTCCCTGTGCTCCCATCCAATTGAGATACCTCTTGTGTGCACCAGCGTTAGAGGGATCCACCTCCACCCAGACACTCTTTCTCCCACCCCAGCATCTGCACAGCCCAGCCCAGCCCCCATTTGATCCGTCTATTAAGGCAGTCCGGGATGCACCTGGGCGTCTTCTCTCTCCCCTCGTTACCTTCTCAGCTTAAGGGCAAATCCCAGCAGTTCAGCCTAAGGTACAGCTCACTAGATACCAACACTTTAGGACAGCCTAACACATTAGCTCAAAAAAATGGGTGAAAGGGAGGTTCAGAGGGAGAGCTGGCCATAGAAGGTTGGAGTCTGTGTCAGTACAGAACAGACCCTCAGCAGATGCTGACAGAAAGGCAAAAAGGGCCCCCAACTCTCTGAGGAATAGCATGAAGTTTAAATTTGAATTCTTAGCTTGCTTGAGTCCATACACACATCCAGAGTGGGAATTCTGGAGGCAGGAGGCTTTGGCGGTGGGCAGCCTTGCAGGGTCTTTTCTGCCCTACCCACTGGACCACAAGACTTTGACTGGGGGTGGGGACGACTAGGGTGATGACATCACCCAGAGCTGGCATTACTACTTTTGAGCAGTTCTGAGCTGACAGTTCCCCACACAGATGCTGGGAGGCACGATCTCTCAATGTCCTTGGGTCTCCTTGAGGAGTCCTCTTAACTGCCTGAGAGCCCTGTCTGCCCCGTGTATGAAGACCTCCTTTAGCTCTCTTGCTACAGTTTCTCTGTTCACCAGAAGCCACTCTGCAGTGACCCAGCTACAGGAAGGCATTACACACAGGGCAACCTCTTCTCCAGGAACCTTTTCCTGACCACCCACACCTTGGTCATGTCCCCCCTTCTGGTTCTTGTGAGTCCCTGTTAATCTGAGCACCAATAACACCAGGCAGCCCATATCCCTTCTGGATTGAGGGAAAGACAGGAATAACTTATCTCAGGAGCCTGGGCACCACCACAAGGGTGGACAAAAAGCAGATCATTTTATTTCTACCAAGTAGCAAGGGACCCTGGAAGTTAACTACTGGTGGTGAAGAGAACCCTGGGGGAGATGAGGGATATGACTGAGATTCTGTTTCCTCAGAACCACTGTCCCAGGCTGGCCAGGGGTCTCCTGTTTCCTCTGCCTCTAACACCTCACCCACCTCCAACTCAATTCACACCAGCCATCTAGAGCCAACTTTAGGTATGGAATTGACACTTAGATAAGTCAGGCCCATAATAACTCCCTATTGAGGCTAAGCCTATCCTCTGTATGAGAATATTAATAGAGGATATCAGTGTTCTGCCAGCAAAACCTAGGGACGGGCAGAAGGAGGAGGGAACCTTTTGGGCTCCATGTTAGGAGGTTAGACTCATGCTCTGGAATAGAGAGAACCAACAACTCGAGAACTACGTTCTAGAAGCTAGATCACATCTTCCTCACGAGAGATTTGGAAGGCTAGTTAGGGAAGGCTTCCTGGAGGAGGGATCAGATTTAATGAGAAATACCTATTAACCCAGGGGGAGATGTCTGATGCCTGCCTGCTCCAGCACTGCCAGCCTTGTTTTCTTGAGCCAGAGTCTGTCACTGAACCTGAAGCCAGCAGCGGACAACCCAATAGTCCCAAGATCCTCCTGTGCCTCCCCCACCTTTCTGTACTGCGCATGCACAGCCACACCCAGATTTTTATGTGGGTGCTAGGTATTAAAACTCAAGTCCTGTCTTTGCACAGCAAGCGATCTTAACTGCTGAGCCATCTCCCCAAACCCCCGTGACCAGTACTTTATGATTTCTTTATTTAAACTACCTGAAATTGTCTTTTTGTTGGAGCCAAATATGGCCAGATTTTGGCAGTGTTCTTGCTCCTGTTTGCAAGCAAGAGAACTAAAGCTCAGAGTGGTTAAACAACTTGCCAAATGCCTCACAGCAAGAAAATGGCGCAGCTGGAATTCCAGCAGAGGTTCTGCAGACCAGACTCTGCCCTGTTGTCCAGCTGTCTTTCCCAGGTGGGGAGGGGGAAGCCAAGGTGCAGGAGAGAGGCGAGTGTCTGAATATGGCCTTGAAGCACAGAGGGCAGTGGAGAAGGAATGGTGCCCACGTGTTCTGCTCTTCCCATGGATTCATCCACACTCCTTCCTAGCACTGCCTCAGAGGCAGAAGGTCACCTCTGGTCCCCCCTGCTGTGTTGGAGGTTTGGATATAGGAGAGAAGGGGCCTGGAAAGGCTAGGCCTCCTTCTCTGGAGACTAAATATTAGTGAAACTCAGAAGACCTGACAGAATTGAAGCGAGAGGTAGCTGACGGTGTAGTCAAGCTCAGACCGCATCTGCTCATGGACGAGAGCACTGTTCTTGGTTAAAGAGGCAGTGCAGGCATACGGCAGTGCTCCCATGCTCCGCAGTGCCAAGATTTTGGCCAGTTCTTGTGTAAAATGAAGAGAGAGATAAAGAGATAAAGGGGGGAAGAGAGAGAGAAAGGGGGAGGGAGAGAGAGAAAGGGGGAGAGAATAATGTAGACTATTTTAAATGTAAAGTTGCCTACTGTCCTTTCTTAGAAAGCTGCCTGTTCTAAGATAATACCCTTGCCACGTTTTCTGTGTTAAAATGCCATTTTGTGAAATCATAGTGCTGGGAAAGTATTTGGTTCTTTTGTTTGTTTGTTTTTTAATGTTTTGGCCAAATAACAAAATTTGGCATGCTGTTCTGTGTTTGTTCCCACAAAAAAATCATTTGGAAGCGTTATTTGTCTGTCTGTGAATTCCAGAAGCCTGGGAGCCCCAGCTAGAAACAATAGAGAGGGGTGCTAGGAAGCAAAAGCCCATGGGGTTCAATTATCCAATGCCACTTGCTGCCTGTGTGTGCCTTAGTCTTCCTTCCCTGTAAAATGGGTTTGATGATAGTCACCTCACAAGTTATTACGAAGACTAAATGAAGAAACGCATGTGTGGAACATACAATCCCATCTGTAGTGAGAGTGCTCAGATGACATCACATGATGGAATCTGGAAGGAAGACTCTATCAACCAACAATTGGGAAGACACTTGGCCCGTAGAATTCAGTTTTAGGTCATAAGTTCATCTTAAAAATTCTTGTAGGGATGAAAGAGATTTTACTATGTAAAGATGTTTCCAGTTAAGTTGTCACCCCTGGTAAGCCCTAGCTGGGTCTCCACAGAAGATCTTCTCTTGGGGCTGGGCACTTACTTAGCCCCCAAGCCCTGCAGGCAACTAAAGGGGATCAGAGGCAGCTGGCTCAGAGCCCTCTGTCCTGACATGGTGCTCAGGACTCCCCCACCCCACCATAGAAGACAGGAGTGGAGATCTCCAGACACATGCATCTCCACCTTTTTCTTCTGTGGGGATGTGATCCTGCCCAGTGTACCCCGTGCTCTGCCAGGCTAGGCAGTGAAGAGTGGCCACATGCATAGAGACTTCCTGCTGAGATCCTGATGGACACCAGAGCTCTGAGAAGGAGAGCTGGCATCAGCAACATTCCCTGCCCCGAGGCTTACACTGGAAGGTGGAGGGACACCAGGCAGCTGCAAGGGGACTAATGCACAGGACAGCAAGTCAGCTAGCCAGTTTTGACCAAGCCTTGGGTGTCCCGTTGTGTGTTTTGTAGCTGGGGGCTGAGAAGGCTGATAGATGCTTTTGCTGGCTGAAGCATGAGGCCGTCCCAGAGGTATATGAGTAAGGGTCACAGGAAGCATTTCAGATGCTTGGGGCAGTGGCTCTCCTGGGTATGATCAAGGTAGGCTTCCTGGAGGAGGTAACAAGTGAGATGTGAACTTGGTTTTCTAGGCAGTGGAAAGGGGAGGGGGAGAGGGAGGGATGAAGCGAGGGGGTGGAGGAGAATATGAGTGTGGAGTAGCATAGACAGGACGATGCTGAGTTCACTCAGTGGGATTCACATGGGATAGGGCGGGGTGGGGAGCTGCTTAACTTTTGTCCCTAGAAAATCTACTGTGTCGACACAAGACAGGGGTGGATCCTTCTGACCCCTCTTCCCAGCATCCTACAGGCCAGCCTTAGATCCTCTGCTCCTCCTCATCTATGAGCTTTCTCCCATCCTGTGCACACAGTACTCCCCAGGAGCTCTACCAAGGCACTTGTGGGACTCTGGCTATAAAAAGTACTGTGAGCCAAGATGCCCACCCTTCTCCTTATCCCATTAAGGCAACAGTGAGCCAGAAAGGCTCCCCTTCTTGTTGAGCTTGCCATCTTCTTTCTTGGTACTTCTGCCTGATTTCTTTAGGATCTAGGATCAGAAGCTATTGCACTATCCTGTGCTTCATCCCTTTCCTGGGCACAAGGTGTCACCTGGGAATCCTGAAAATCTCCTACATGCATGTGCCAGGGCCCAGCAGAGCCTAAAGCCCTTCTTGCCTCAGGCCAGCCTTGGCTCCCCTGCCCTTGTTCTCTCAGCTGCCCTCCATCCTGTGTACCCGTTGCTTCCTGGGGACTCTGCCAGGGCATGGGCGGGGTCTCATGCCACCCCCTGCCCTGGATGGGGTGGAGAAAGATATGCTGACAGCTCAGTCAGGCCTGGACTATGTCTCTGTGTCCTGCCAGGGCTCCAGGACGTCTGGGCCACCTGGACTGGGAGCCAGGCTGGAGAGGGGGGCACTGGGAGGGAGGGCCCCTGAGGTGCCAGCAGAGAGGAGCTGCCAAGAAGTAAGTAGCAGAGACTCCTCAGTCCCAAGTCTGGATCTTGCCATCTGTCAGGGCTGAAGTGGGTTCAAACAGACACCACACACACACACAGACACACACACACACACACACACACACACAGAGTTAAAACAGCCTGGATTAGAGGCTTGAAGGAGGGAACCAAGGGAGAAATAGAATGAGCTGGTGGCAGGGGAACAAATGGAGAGACTCTGGGGATGGGAACTGAAGACAGCTGGGGAGATGGGGCTTTTCCAGGGACCCCAAGATGATTCAGGAAATAGACTTGGCTCAGGCACCCCCACTGACCCAGGAAGGACAGCTTACACGCTGCGCTTTGCCATCTTGTCGGCCCTTTCCCTGCCTTTTCCTCTTCCCCAACCTTGGCATCACCCCTCCACTTGCTCCATCGCTTAGCCACGTGGCGATCTAGCAGATGCACTGAGCACCTACTTCACGATGCTCTAAGAACCAGCATCCCATCTTCAGGCACCAGACAAGAATCACAGATTGTAGGCAGGGCCCAAGGGCATTTGATGCTGCTGAAGGACCAGAGAGCAGAGGAAAGGGTTTCTGGAGGAGGGGGTTCAGGGACATAAATTTGAATCTGTCTCTGAAGAAGTCGAGTGCAGTTTGAAGAAGTGGAGACAGATAAGTGGGGGAATGCCAGGTGAGGGGCACATTATTAGTGGAGAATAGCCCAGGGGAACCCACAGATGCGGATAGATGAACAGGTCAGGAGCAGACAGCCACAAGGACACCAAGGTGGGTTGGTTTGGAAGACAATGGGGAGCTACTGGGAGCAATTTAAGATATGATTTTGGAAGAAACATTGAATCGTGTGCCCTGGGAACCCAGCCTTGGGCTTAGCTGTGCAGAGTAAGCCAGAAAACAATACACTGAATCCTTGTCCCCTGGAGACTCAAGTAGGGTCAGGGAGATGGGCAAAATGCTAAGGAGTCATCCTATCATCCTCCAGAAAGCAGAGCCTGGATCCCTGAGCCCTGTTTGCACACAGAATAAGCCACAGACAGCCTTGGGTGCTGTCTGGGAGCTGTACTCTCCAGCTCCCTGTGAAGCACATCTTTTGTACAGGCTCCATAGCCCAGCCTCCCTCCCACAAGCCCTGCACATCAGGATAACCTGCTATTACATGAGCCTTCTGCTGGACGCCTTCCAGAGAGAGACAGTTCCGCTGTGTAATGAGAGCTGTGCCCCACAGGCCACGCTGTGGGGCCAGGAGAACAGGCAGAGCCAAGGAGAGGGCAATGGAGACTGTGACATGGCTGTGATGAGGGCTGTGATGGAGACAGTGACCCGGGAGCTGTGACAGGCAGAGGCTATGGTAGGAACTGTGACACTGCAGCATTGCACTGATATGATCTCTGAAAGGGGCTGTGACAGGGAGTATGACAGAGACTATGATGTGCTGTGACAGAGCCTGTGGCAGACACTATGACAGGAGCAGTGATAAAGGCTATGACTTAAGAGTTTGGCAGAGACTGTGACTGTAGTGGATTGTGACAGAGACTGTGATGGAGAGTGTGACAGGCTGTGACAGAGGCTATGATAGAGGCTGTGACAGGCATCGTGACAGGGGCTGTGATCTGGGCTGTACTAGAGGCTTTATGCGGCTGACAGGAGATGTGACAGGTGCTCTGAAGACAGACTGACAGGAAATCGTCCTATGATGGAGACTGCGTTAGGACTGGGCCTGGCACGGGGTCTGACAGGTTCTGTGACAGAGGCTGTGACTGACAGAAGCTGTGGCTTCTGTCCTATGACAGGGACTTTTCTGGAGTCTATGACAGGGTCCTGATAGGGGCTGTGAAGGGGGCTCTGATATGTTCTATGGCAGGGCCTGTGGTGAGGCTTTGACAGGAGCTGAGACAGAAATATGACTAAATCTGGAACCACAATCAGAGTTGGGACAACAGTTCCTGGATCCCAGGCCCATACTCCCACGGTCGACAGAGCAGTTGGCGGTGACAGCAGCAACACACAGGCCCAGCCAGGCCCAGCCATTTGTGGAAACACTGGCAGGGTGTGTGCTGAAGCTGAGACTGGAGACTTCAACAGGGAGGTGAGGGAGGCTGGCCCCTCTGGCGCTGCTGCCGATTCCGGTGTCTGTGGGCAGGTCCAGGGCTGAGATGCTCTGGATCTTAAATATACCCCCAAAGTCACATGCTGAAGCCATGATAGCCAGTATGTGGCACTTCTGGGTAGCAGAGCCCTGGAAAGGTGGGTCCTGGTAGAAGTTGGGTTGTTGGTAATGTCCTTGAAAGGGAATATTGCAAAGCCAGTTTCTTGCTTTTTGGGCCCAAAGCTTTGATGAGGCAAGCGGCCTCCTCTGCCCTGCATTCCCCATGGTGGAGGTCTCGACCACCACAGGTCCAATGTGATAGGGCTAAGTGACCATCCACGAAATTTCCGAAGCACAAACCTTCCTATTTTTTCTTTTCATCCTTCCCTCTCTTTCTCCTTCTCCCTTTCTTTTCTCCTTCCTTCATCTCTTTTTGTCAAGATGGGGGTGAGGAATCCTCATCATGTAGCCCTGGCTAACCTGAAATTCATGGGCGGAAGCCACCCCTCCTCTCCCAGCTTCTGGAGTAGCCAGGACCACAGGCGTCTGTGGCATTGTACTGAGCTTCTCCTATTCAAAGGTAACTGAATTTGTCTGGAATTACAGCACTGGCAAACTGACTACCACTCTGGCTCCCTGGGCCTTCATCTTCCTGATAGTTCTTTCCTTTGGAGAACAATTTACACAGTGATCTAGGTGCAGGTATGGATTGATGGGGGTCCCCATGAAACCCCAAGTTATTTATTATAAAGCCTGATGGACAGCCTCTGGTCAGGTCAATAATGAGCTTTCCCTGGCTATGAATAGTTCTTTTCCTGGTGTGTCAAGATGCTTCTGTGAAGAACCAAACACAAATTTGTATTAAAGAATGAATGAACCCATGATCAGGATAACTAACACTTGTGAAGCATTTGCTCTGTACTAGGCAGCACGCCAGGCGCTCAGCACGGATTAGCTTGTGTAATCCATGCAGAAACTCTCAGGTAAGTGGTATTATCCCATTTCATAGATGATTAAATTGAGGCTCTAAAAGGTTGACTAAATTGCCTAAGCTCCAAGATTAGACAAAGAACATGGGAGCTTGGGGGCGGTCACAGCAGACCCAGCCTTGGCTCTCATCCTCACTTACGACAAGCAGCTTCCTTAACCACAGCTGCTGTAGTCTCTCTGTATTTTGAAGCTCAGAGATGTTTTCAATGGAAAGGTCATTGCATCCTTGAACCGGATGGTGCTTACGTGGCATGGGGCATTCTTTCATTCTATGGCGTCCATGGACTGTGACCACAGGACTACCGTCAGGTTTGTTTTTTCCAACCGCTGTCACACTGCAGGCTCTTCAGAGAAGGCCACTCTCCTGTCCTTGATGGCTGGATGTGAAATCTCCCAGACTGCCATGGTCAGGAAGTGAGGTGTCAAAGCCATCTCCCTATAAAACCCACCCACACGCTCTTCAGAAGATCCATGGCTGACACACAATGTGTCTCCTGGGTGTCTTTCTCACCTCACGCCCTCCCCACTCCTGCCACCTAATCCCTGATTCCTAGAAGAGGCTCTTTGTGATTTCTGGCCCTGATTTTTCTGATTTTTTCAGTGGCCTCTGGTTACCCATTCGCAGGGCAGCTTCAGCCTAGAAAGACTCTGTCTTTAACAACTGGATTTCAGCCTTCCTATCTGAGCTCAACCTTGTGCCTTCCACTGCTCTTCAAGGGCGTAGTGAGAACCTCGGAAGCACTCTTACTGCAGGATGACTCCGTCCAAACCCTTGCACTAAGTGACTTAAACAAGCAATGGCATGATTTCTAATAGATCAGAACTGTGTCTCTAGGATGATGACTCCTGCCCGGTATGGCTCCTACCTAGGAAAGCTCGAAGCTGTCAAAAAGATTTACTGTGCATTCCAGCCAGCACTTGAAGATAGGGCCCCTGACTCCCAGTCTCTGAAGGATGGTAGAAGCCTCACTTGCTAAACACCACTTAGAAATCCCAGGTGGTCCAGCCACTTGGGGAAAGCCCCTGCTTCTCCCTTCATGGATTTCCTCTGGTATACTACTCAGCCTTTTAAAGTCCCCAGCCTTTTGTTTCAGAGAAGTTGAGCTCAGTTCAGGCTGGGTTCTTCCCTAAAAGTTATCACCGAATCAAACCTGCCCTGCCATATCTGCTATACCCTTGGTGGGCATCCAGTTTCCCTCACTCTTGTCTACTGCTACCTGTGTACCCCTCCTACCCTGGTTACCTCCGCTCCCAGATTAGACCCCAAGATACTCTCCACCCTTATCAAGTGTCCTCACTTCCCTTGCCTTACCATCGATGTCGGTCAACCTGCCCACTTTAGCTCAATCCAACTACTCACCCTCCCTGGAGGAGGTGCCCTGGCAGAGCCGCCCTCCGAGGCAGCAGAGGCAACCATACAGCTGCAGAGGTTGCGCCTCCTCAAATTCAGTCTGATGTGCCTCTGTGCTTCTTAGCAATCAGCTGTTTGGTGTTTCCTCTCTCTCCTGTGTCCTCATCCAATTCTATCTGTTAGTTGTATTTGTTAATGTTTTTAGACTTATTTATTTTATGTATTTGAGTGTTCTGCTTGCCCATATGTATTTGTAGCACATGTGTACTTGGTGTCTACAGGTCAAAAGAAGGCACTAGATCTCAGACACTGGAATTACTAATGATTGTGAGCGTTATGTGGGTGCTGGGAATGGAACCTGGGTCCTCTGCAAGGATATCTACTTTTCTTAACTGCTGGGCTATCTCTCTGGCCTCTTGTTTGTTTTTTGAGACAGGTCTCATGTAGCTCAGGCTGGCCTCCCACTCACTATATAGCCAAGAATAACTGTACATTTCTATCTTCCTGCCTTTACCTCTCCGGTGCTGGGATTGCAGGGATACACAGCTACAATCAGTTTTATGTGGTGCTGGGGATCAAACCCATGGCTTTATGAATGCTAGGCGAGAGTACTGCCAACTGAACTAGGTCCCCATCTCCAGTTCCGTGACTTCTTATGCCTAAATCCTTCCCTCTTCTAATAGGAGCCTTCCTGACGGCAAGCTGAGCTGTCCAGAGTCCTCCTT
Source organism: Cricetomys ansorgei (assembly GCA_026225945.1). NCBI lineage: Eukaryota > Metazoa > Chordata > Mammalia > Rodentia > Nesomyidae > Cricetomys > Cricetomys ansorgei. The sequence continues at coordinate 12,225,076 of JAMJFZ010004023.1, read as the reverse complement.
GACAGCCTTTTCTTCCCTCCTCGTCACCTCTACACTTCTCAAGAGGGTAGACGGTTCACGCCTTTCCCTCTAACCCCCACCCCCATTCCTCAGCCATCAGTAATTAGCTTCTCTCCCCACTAGTCTTCAACAAGAGCACTAAGGGCCTCCTGAGCACCAAGTATACTTCCATTCTTCCCTCGCTGACCTCCGGGCACTGTGCCATGTGCTGCTTCTCCCTTCTAGACACACCCCTCCCTGGATCTGACCGCAGGGACATGTACTCTTCTGATTTTCTGTCCACGTCTCAGACCAGTTCTTGCTTCTCTTTGTGTCCTAGCCTCTGCTGGCTCCTCAGATGTGAGCGCTGTCCTTGCCTCAGTGAGTGATCTGCATTTTCCAACAACACCTCTGTCTTTGGGCATGTTTAGCCAGGCCCTTGCTGCTAGTCACTTCCATGCTCTCAGCTCAGATCTTTTCAGTAGTCTCCAGACATGTTTATTCAACAGCCTCTTGAATGTCTTACACGTACCCTATACTCTTCAGTTTATTTAATTGTGTGTGTGTGTGTGTGTGTGTGTCTGTGTGTGCGTGTGCGTACGCGCAGTCACACATGTGCTATGATGTCCTTGCGGAGGTCAGAAGACAACTCTCGGGAGTCAGTTCTCTCCTACTTCCTTGTGGAATCCCTGTGTTCAAACTCAGGTTGTCAGGCTTCTCCACTTGGGCCTTCCACCCACTGTATCATCTCACCAATCCTATCCTTAAACTTGAAATGTCTAAATACCCACAGTATCGCCAAAGACTCCTGCATTTCCCACTAACTGAAGACTACCATCCATTCAGGGGGTGAAGCCAGAAACCCGGGCATTGGTCCTGATTCCTTCCTATGCTTCCTAAATCCAGTTAATTCCCACGTCCCACTCCTTCCTTAGTCTCTCCCCCAGTATGTCCACTTGTTCCCAGGTCCCTTGACACAACCCAGATGATTTCCTGCCTGGACTATGGCATCTGGCCTCATGACTGCCTGTCCTCCCTGGCTCCAGCCCTGCCCTGCTGTAATCCATTATCCACCATTCTGCCAGAATGGCTTTTCAAAATGTAAATCTGGCCATAGCTGCTTAAACTCTTCAATGAATTCCACTGGCCTTAGAATAAAGCCCAAACTCGCCTGCAAGTAAGCTGCTTACGGCCTGGCTGCAGTTGTATCCGCGTCCTTACAGCCTTCTCTGGGCCAGTGCACTCCCTCCCCAGCTCGGTGTTCTCCGGCCTCTTGGGCTTCCTGTTCCTGATTGTGGGGCAGTACCAGGCCTGGTTGTGACTATGAGATATTACTTGCTGAGGGTTGTGTGTGTTTGTGTGTAAGTGCATGCTCGTGTTTGTGAGTACACAAACATGTGCATGTGTGGAGGTCAGAGGAGAACCTCCCATGTCTTTCCTAAGGTGTTCCTCCTTATTTTTTGAGGTCTCTCCCTGGCCTGAAGCTCAGCTGTTAGGCGAGGCTGGCTGGCTAGCAAGTCCCAGTGATCTGCCTGTCTCTGCCCCCTCCCCCAGCTGGGGTTATGAGCAGCATGCCCACCACACCCACATCCTTGATGTGAGTGCTGGAGATTGAACTCGGGTCCTCATGCTTGCAAGGCAAGCACCGTACCAACCGAGCCAGCTCCCAAGCCCCACTTGCTGAGGCTCTTTTAAAACACTGCCCATCGCATTTCGTAAGCAGACCCATCCAGCCTGTGGATGCGCCTCCCCACTATCATCTCCTGGAAGGCTGATTGTGTGCGTCTTCTCTGGGTCCATCTCTGCTCAGGGTTGATTAGGTCTACTCTGGTTGGGGTCTGGCTAATTCCAACAATGACTTGGATATCAGCCTGAAACTACTTCCAGTGCTTATCTTTTTTGAGCCTTGAGAGCCCGGCATGGTGGTGACGGGGTGACAGCAGTGACGATGGAAGAGGGGTGGTAGTGACAGGTACGAAGATTTGATATCAGCACTCAGCGGGAAAATGGATGCAGCTGCTGGGGCTCATGGGAAAGGAGCTACAGGGAGATACGGGCAGGTGGCGGTAGCTGGACCTTCTCTTTGCAGCTGACTCCAGTGATCAGCTGAGCGGTCTGCCTTGACCTTCTGAAGGCTTAACTATGGAACACTGTCACTTGGGACTAGTAGTCTGACCTCCATCACAGGGCACTTGCCCAATGGGGCCCTAACACACCAGATATAGAGAGCATGCAGCAGTATGATGTATATTTAAACTTATGACTATACATGGAAGCAGCTTTCCTCTGTGTAAAAGCAGGGGTAGAAAGAAAGGAGGTGAACAGGCTGGAGGATGCTGAAGAGGCATCTGCACCTGGGTGAGCTAAATGATGGTACCCAAAGATGACTGGGTTCTAGACCCTGGGGCCCATAATGCTACTTTATATGACAAAGAGTTTTTGCCCAGGTCATTGCATTTTCCATCAACCCCAAAATTCCAGGATAGCCTCCTCATTTCAAGGCTTCATGAAAGGAGGTGAAGGGAGGTCTGACAGGGAGCATGAAGGTATGCAGCCATTACACCGTGATGGCTTTGAAGATGGAGGAAAGGGCCACCAGCCAAGACATGCACATAGAGTTGGAAAGAAGTGAGGAATATTCTCTCCTAGAGACATGGGAGAGGGAAAAACTGAAGCCTTTAATTCCAGCTCAGTGAAACTGATGTCAGCCTTCAGACTTTCAGAATTTTAAGAGAATAAATGTGAGACCATTTCTTACTTTTTATTTATTCTTTGGCAATTTCATACATGTATTGAACGTATTTTATCGTATTTACCCATTATTCTCTTACCCCTCCCACTGTCAGTGGATCCTCTTCACCTCAATAAGTCCCATCCTACTTTGACGTCTGTTTTAGAGTTTGGTGTGTGTGTGTGTTCCTTTAGAGCTCTTTGCCTGAGTGTGAACGGTTAGTTACTAGAGCATGGGCAATTTACCCACAGTTACATCACTGAAGAAAAAGGACTCCCTTCTCCCAGTGGCCATTAGCTGGCAATAGCTCCTCCCCTAGGGGTGGGGCCTCATGGACTCCTCTCCCAGACATGATTGAAGGTCGACTGGGTGAACTTTGTCCAGGTCTTGTGCAGGTAACAGCTGCCATGAATTCATGATTACAATCACCATGCCATCTCCAGAAGACAGCTCTTTATAACACTTCCCTCCTCCTTCCTGCCCCTTCTTTCACAGTGTTCTCCGAGCCTTGGGGGGCAGTGATGTAGACAACCTGCTTAGGGCTGAGCACTCAACATTCACTTATTCTCAGCCCTTTGACCAGTTACGAGTCTCTGCTTTATCCACTGCCCACTGTGCAAAGAAACTTTTCTATAGGCAGCGTCTGCCTACAGATACAAACAATAGTAATAAGTTCCTCCTGAACTCATGACACCCCCAGCCATGAGCTTTTGATCAGGTTTACAGTACCAGGCATTAATCGCCTTTGTGAAGCAGGCCAAGCAGAAAGTAGTTGGTCACCCCTGTAACATCTGTGCTGCTATGGCAGCAGTGGTTAGTTTTGTGGCACATAGAGTCCACTACTGGGTAAGATTATTGATGACCTCCACCTCCCCCCGACCAGCTGCTTTTGTAGCACCTTCTTGAGGCAGGACACTTTGAGGAGTTTTTGTCATGTGCAGCTTTTCTTATGATTGCATGCTGCTTGGACTTCTGGGAACTCTGCTTAGAATATAAAGGAGAGCGGGGTGGGGTGGCAGTTGGCAGTTGGTGGGTTGGTTTGTTGGATGCTAGTCCAGCTCTCTATTAGCTCCCTCTCTCCAAGCTTCAGACAGCCAAAGGGGGCTGGGAATATTCCTTCCTTTCTCTTTCTTTAAAGGATGCTACTAGGGCATTGAAGATTCTTTCCTTCCATCTTTCTATGCTTCTTTTCTCTCTTCTGAGCCAGAGGGTAAAAAAGCGCACTAGCTACCGATTACACACTCCAGCATTAGGAGGAAGCTTCTAGATCAATTTTTGTTTGATTTTTCTGTGTCCTACAGCCGTAGTGTATGGTGTCTTCAGCAACAGAGTCTTACATCTAATTCTGGTGGCAACCAAGCACAATGGCAAGAGATTTATTATTTGGGGAGGCCTCTGAAGCCTAACTGACAACTCATAGGAAGGCAATCCAGTGCTGGCATTTGGATTTTTAATAGCACATGTCTTCTTGGATTGACATTATCCACCCATGCAGAGTACCTCTGTCCAAACTTTTTTTTTTGAAATTATATTTTAATTAGCTTACAAAGTAGTATGTTTCCATATGGATTTTTTTCATGCATTTTTAGTTCTGATTAGTCATCCTCTACTCCCTAGTCTCCCTCATCCCTGATTAAATCTTGTACTATTTTTAAAAGTTATTATTCATTTTCTTTTCTATTTTGTTTTTTATTTATTTATTTGAAGATTCATGTGTGTCTCTGTCTTTCCTTCTCCCTCCCCCTCATATGTGTGTGTGTGTATGTGTGTGTGTGTGTGTATGCCATGTGTGTGGGTGTAGGCTGTATGTATATGTGTATGCCATGTGTGTGGGGGTAAGCCGTGTGTGTGTGTGTGTGTGTGTGTGTGTGTGTGCGCGCGTGCCATGTATGTGGATGTAAGCTGTATGTGTATGTGTATGCCATGTGTGTGGATGTAAGCCGTGTGTGTGTGTGTGTGTGTGTGTGTGTACGTGCCATGTGTGTGGGTGTCCCAGGAGGCCAGAAGAGGGCATCTGAGCCCTGGAGCTATAGCCACAGATTTGGTTGTGAGCTGCCTGACATGGCTACTGGATTGGAACTCAGATCCTCTGGCAGAGCAGCAAGTGCTCTTAATCAATTGGTTTTTTGGTTTTCGAAACAGGCTCTTAGTCTGTACCAGACTGTCTTAAAACTCACACTGTAGCCCATGCCAACCTTGAATGCCAACTCCTCCTGCCTCAGCTTCTTGAATAGTAGGATGATAGGTGTGAGCCACATGTCCCAGGTCTAAAATATATATTCTTTTAAGCTACCAAGTTTGTGTTGATTTGTTAAACTGTCAATAAACAAACACAGTCTCCTTCTGTGCCCTCCCTCTGTGCCACTGGCTTCTGGTTGGATTAAGTCCTGGAGTAAGCTGACCACTGGGCAGTAGAGAAACCATTCTTTTCTCTACTTAGTCTATGGAATGGTGACTTTGGAAACATTCAAGGTAATACGTTCTTGGGGCAGCAGTCCCACACAGGTCACATCAGGGTAACATACTCAGGCTATTTCTAGGGGTTTTGTTGGCAGCAGGTTTGAACTAGGGCAGAAGAATTCCAGACGGGTGAGACTCGGCATTTGCACTCCCTTTTTGGAATTCCCAGAAATACTTGTGGCAGAGGAGGAAGAGGGCAGAGGTTCTGTAGGTGCGAGGAGAGAAACAGCAGGGACTTTGGGCTAGGGGTGTTAATGGAACTTTATTTATAGACACAGATTGCGAGGGTCTGATAGCGTTTTGTCATGTTGCTCTCCTAGCCCACCACATCTCCCCATGTCCCTCCACAAGTGGGCTGAGCAGATGAAGATTCCCAGCAGCTCCCCCTCCTTCCCCATCCTCATCAGCTTCCTTCTTTTTCTTGTTGAGGTGAGGGAGCATCTTCTGCGTGGAAGCTAGTCGCCGCTTTCTTTGTTATTTAGTGCTGCAGACTCCCATACCCTCCCAGTGGTCACTGCTTTTGTTGTGTGCTGTCCACTATACAGAATTTTCTACCAGCTTTTCCTGTGATGTTCTCTGACTTAGATTGCACAGGGAACTAGCTTTACCTCACCACAGGAGATACTCCCCTGGGGGGTTAGGGCTGAGTGCAGTGGTAGGGTGCTCATCTAACAAGCATGAAGTCCAAAGCTGCACCCTAGGACCACAGAAACGATACAAGCAAACAGCTAAATACTCATATTTTCTCTGCATAGATCAATTTTTATGTATGTATATGATACATTTTTTTCATCATTAATTTGCAACGTCTTCTTTCTCACATACTACATCTTTATACATACGTGGATATATATTTCTGGATTCTATATCTGAACCTTTGATTAACTTCCACAGAATTTGCACACAGAAACAGTGGGTCTGAACCTTCCTTATGCTGTGACCCTTTAACACAGTTCCTCATGTTGTGGTGACCCCCAACCATGAAATTATTTTCGTTGCTTCTTCATGACTGTAACATTGCTACTGTTGTGAGTTGCAGTGGAACTGTCTAGTATGCACATAGTCTTAGGTGACCCTGGGAAAGTGTCGTTCAACTCCCTAAAGGGGCCGTGACCCACAGGTTGAGAAACACTGCCCTAAATCAATAAGACATACTAGTTCTAGTTCTAGTTCTGGTCTAGCAGAGAGAGTTACAGACTACCACACATATAAGACAAAATTAAAGTCCTTTATTGATCTGGCAATCAAGAGTGGGCTCTTGCTCCAAACTGGCATCGAAGCTCAGGGACACAGCATTTTTAAAGGCAAAAACCACAATGGAAACATTGTCAAGTGTGGATCAGGGGAACCTGGTAACATCTGTTTGGGTTATCCATTCAGCAGATGTTTCGGCTATCCATCTGGGCCATGGCCAGGGTCGTGGAATGTCCTAAATGTGCTGCCAGGGGACACATGATTGTTGGGTGGGCTAGGGGCTAAAAAGCACCTGAGCAGGCACAAAGTGGAGTTAGAGTACGAGCAGGACAAGATGGCGTTTCTTTGGTCACTTCTATACTATTATCTTCAACCTGCCCCGTTGCTACCCTTCTCTTTCAGAATTTGCCTAGATTTCTTACCAGTCATTAATACAACTTGATTGTGTTGAAAAATCACAGGGTACTTTTGATCAGGATCATACTGGGTCTATCTGTTCATTTCTGTTGGTTGCATATCACTGCATCTTCCCCTCCAAGAGGAAGGTCTGCCTCTAAATCTCCTTCTCTATCCGTGGAGAACCATACCATGGTCTCAGCCCTGGTGCAGCCCTTTCTCTCGTTTCTGTTTCTTTTTGTTCATTTCTGTCAAGTTTGGGGAGGGTAGTTTTGTAAACCTGCATTTAAGCCACCATGATTCCCAGAAGTCTTTAGATTTTGCCCTGAATTGAGGGTGAGGGCGGGGATGATGAGCTGAAACTGTGGGTGTGGGTGAAACTCAGAGGAGGTTAAATGCTAAGCAAGAGCAACAGAACTTAACAAAGTGCCAACATTTATGGGGAAAGTGACTGTGGATGCAGAAAAGGGGGAGAGGAACCAGCCAGGGAAGGAGAGTTCCAGAGCGGCCGAAGTCAGTAGACTTCACTGATGGTGGGAAAGTTGTGGGAGTGGCTGTGGGAGAGAGGCAGGCAGGGCTGACTGCAGCCTGTGAGAGGTGAAGCACCCACATATCATCAGCACAAAGAAAGACTCTCAGAGTTCAGGCGAGCCTAGGGTTATTCCTGTCATGTAAGACACGTGTGTCCCCAGGTACAGGAGACCTCTAAGAAAGTGGTCTCAGTAGAAGGAAGGCCAGGGTGTTTAGACATCGTGAGTTGAAGACTTAAGACAGCTGGAGCCGACTAGTTTTTCTGTTGATGTTTCCTTTGGCGTTGGGGGTTGAAAGTCAGGCCCGAGCATGCTGGGCAAGCATCTGCCACCAGCTGCGTTGTCAGACCTAGCCTGTTGTTTCTAGACATTTACCTAGAAAGCCCAAGTATTGGGTCTTAGCTGAACAGGAATTAAGATTGAAGGGGAGTCAATTTGCTTGTCAGGTTTCTAGTTTTGAGTGATTTGTGTATCTGGGCAAAGAAAAGACAAAGAAATTTGCCTGTCAGGAGAGAGAGAGAAAAGGCAGAAGAGATAAAGAGAAATTAAGAGAGGAGATACAGGAAGGTAGAGAAAGGAAGGAGCCAGTATCAGCAATGAAGTAACATCTGATGACATGAAAACATTATTTAGGGATATATTAACTAAAAACCTAGTGTGAGGAGTTGTAGTGTAACTCAGTTGGTAGGACACTTGCCTATTGGTAGAGCACAGTATACACGAAGCCCTGGGTTCAATCCCCAGCACTGCATAAAAGCCAGGAATGGTAGCACATACCTGTAATCTCAGTACTTGGGAGGTGGAGGCAGGAAGATCCGAAGTTTAAGGTCATCTTCAGCTATATAGCAAGTTCAAGACCACCCCAGGATTAGATGAGACCAGGTCTCAAAAACCAAAGACAAACAAACAAAAACTAATACGAACATAATAATCTGATATCTGCAAAGAATACATACTATTTCTTTGATGATGTGTACCAGTTAGCAGGGGCAGTTTTCGTTTGTTTGTTTGTTTGTTTTAACAACTATATTTTCTAAATTTTTCAAAAGTGTTTGTATTGCTTTTAGGAAGTTCAATAACAACATATATTTATTTGTTTTGCTTTTCTTTTTATAAGGACTATCATGCAGTAAGGGGGTCCCAGCTCAATTAGAGGAAGATTCTGTGAAGTCCGTGCTTGAGGCTGGGGGTCCTCAGAAGGTATAAGCAGAAGGTGAAGCAGGCTGGCCAAATTTAGCAGTGCACCCAGCTCAGTATGGCTCAGAAATCACCCCTAGGTCACAGCCAGGGGGAAGCTGTCCCACATTCCCCTCCCTAGGGCTCTGCAGACCACCCTTGAGCTGGTATGACCTTGTCTGGAGGACATTGATGAAACTCCCTTCTTCCCTGGATCCTGCACACCAATATCCTGCCTCTAATCTGTACCCCAGACCAAAAAGGAAAGAGTTTAATAAGGCTGGAATAATCCAGAGGTTCTTGGAAGGAAGGCCTGCTGTTGCTATGGCTGTGTGTTAGTGGGTGTCATATTTGCTATGCTCACAGAGCTATGGTTGTACCAGCATGGACAGGCCAGTCATTCAGACACTAGGGGGAAAGCGGGACATTAGACCAATGCTCAGCACTCTGGGGAAGTCAAAGTCCATGAGGAGTCCCAGACAGTACCCAGCCTCAGGCTACATAGTCACCTTGCAGTACTTCCTGGCAGGAGTGAAGATTGTAAAGAGACACTGCACCTCCCCGCCCCCACCATCGGACTATTGAAGCAACAGACCCCAAGAAAATGGAATTTCCCCAAAAATTTCATTCTGGGAGAAGGAAGAGGCTGAACCTGGTGCCAGCCAGAGGGTGGCTTGTCCCACCGGAAGGAGATCTCACAGTTTTGACACCTTGTCAGATAGTTTTGCAGGAGATATGGAGCTGACATGATGGTGGGCCACCGTATCTTAACTAGGGTTGCTTAGCTGCTGATGCCTCTTGTTCTTTATTGAAACCTAAACTTCACATCATGACCTGGAAGAAAGACCTGGCAGTCACTGGACCTCTTTGTTCCTCTTCCCAGTGTGGTCATGTCATGTAAATCAAATTTACCTTTTGCTCTTGCTTGTTTAACTGCCTGTGAGGACAGGTGAGCAGCCATGCCTTTTGTAGGGGTGCTGGGGCCCAGCCTCTGACCTTAACTCTGGGAACAGCTCTAGATGGTGGCCTCTCCTTCCAGGCTGTACTCCATCTCTGGTACCTACAAGCTCTCTTTGAGCTTCCCACAAAGACAGTGAAGGAAATATGATTTATCTCTGACTCACAGTAGGCATTCCATAAATATTTGGGATGAACAAATGAGTGAGCATATTGATTAATTAGCTAGTTTTGTGAGCACAGAGCCCTTACATGGCTGGATGAGGAGGAGATGGGCTCTTTTTAGACCAGGAACATACAGATAAAAATACCCATGGTGCCAGGCCACAAGTAGAAAGGAAAGGATAAGTTGCCAATGTTTGTGGTGGTGAGTCAAGATTCCTGTGCATTAATCATGATACTTTAAAAATCTTTTGTTGATGCTAGAATCGCAGGTTAGTAAGTCTAACCAAGTCCAAGTTTCAGATTAGGAAAAAAAAAGAAAAAAAGACCAAAGTCCAGAAAGAGAAGGTATCCAAAGCTGCCGGCAATTAAACCCAACTTGGGGCATCTTGTCTTCCCGGTCTGTAGGGCTTTCCCACACCTATGCCACTCCACACGGACTTTCTTCCCAGATGGAGCATGTGACCAGCTCTCCTTATAAACACATGTCGGTGAGGCGTCTTCTAGATACGGTGTACTTACTGTATGCCAGCCAACACGCTAGGTGCTGGTGATATAACTGTGGACTATGTATTAACTTGACAGGGAGGCAGACAGGCAATTACTCAAACAATTCCAGAGAGGAAAGGGTACCCAGCTTTGGAAGTCCAGAGAAAGCCTGGGGCTAAAGGTCAGGTGTGGGGTGCTGGAGACGGGAAGCTGGCACCTCACACAGCAGGCACATCACTCCTCCTCCCACAAGCGTACTGATCAGTCTCCTACTTGCTGTGAGTGGCCTGCTCTCCAGATAAGAGTCACACTTCAGAGGACAAGGAGGCAGAGAGGCAGGGCAGGCTGCTCAGATGGAGGGGGGCCTCCATGGGGAAAGCCCTGGGAAGGAAGTGATTGGGGGTAAACACGGAGGACTGGTGTTTGGGCCTGCTGTGAGGCCAGAGCTTCTCCAAGAACCTCCATTGATGCTGCATGTCCACCTCCCCCCCTTCTGCTACCTCCACCTCACTGGCCACTCACCCTCCTTCCTCATCAGCGCGCCCTGACTCATGCCTCCCACCCTTCTTGATTGCATTGCTAGCTTGTGACACTCTTCTCTGGGGAAGTGGGAGGTAGAGATAGAAATGGAGAGAGAAAGCCATAACCATGGCCCCACCTGTTCTTCCTCATCCAAGCTCTTCCAGCTGGGCTAGCACAGACAGTCAGGGGCCCAGCAGGAAATGGAGGCAGGAGAGTCCTGGGCCAACAGACTGTGCAATGGTTAAGGAAATGCAGTTCCCCAGCTGGATACAGTCGGGTAAGACAACCGGGTGACACAGGCCTGGCTTCTCTAAGATTTTGTTGGCTACTTAGGCTGGGACGGGCCACTGTGCACTTAATATACTTCTCAGGGAGCTCTTAATTCAGCAACTGGGATCCCACGCGTGGTTCCAGGGGGGGGTCTTTGACACCTGAAATTGTGTTCAAAGCCCCCTGCGTTTGCACATATCCTTGTTTCTAGAAAGCACACAGACCCCATCAGATTCCCTGAAGCGTCTGTGCCACACAGAAAGGCACAGAGCCCTTTTCCAGGGCTCTGGACGAAGACATGCATACTGCTCATCTGCCCCTTCCCCGGAGGCCCCTCCATCCTCTGGGTTCTTCCGCTCCTGTGCTTCTGCAGGCAGCCTGTCCCCAGAGCCGGCTGGGGCCATGTGCCTCTCTGCTCACCTGGACACAACACTACTGCGTCTCTATCGACTGCCCTATTTAGGAGCTGCTGAGCTGACTGCAGAAGCCAGGTCTGCATTTGTCCCCCTCCAGAGGTGTCCAAGCTCTGAGGAAGAGGGGAGCCTCGGGCATCTAAATCTTTGTGTTTATGGAGCATGGGATCTAGAGTCAAAAGGATGCTACACCCCAGTCTGTAGTACCTTGACAATGTAAGGATCCGCCCTAAGACTCTTTCTTCTACAAAATAGAGGAAGCGATATCTTCCTCTAGGGGTGTTGTGAAGACCAGCCAAGGTAATGGTTATAAAACACCAGGGACTTGATGAATGTTAGCTGTTTCCTCTGCAGTGTCCCTGGCAGGAGGTTGTCCAGCTCTTCCCGGAGAGCTGCCACCTCCTGAGATGGCCCAGCCTCCATGTGGCCACGCTGCTGGTGAGAAAGTTCTTATGTCAGTTAGATACTCTTTGAGTTGAAGTGACAGGAATTCAACACACCGGCTCACCAGAAAAGGGTATTTATTGGTCCAAGAAATTGGGAAAGGTGGAAGGGAGGTGACTTCAAGGACTCAAGGAACCTCCCCCACATTCTCTCTCTCCTGCAACACTGTTTCCCGTGAGATTGGGGCAAGGCAGCCAGCAACTCCGAACACACATCATGGTACATGGTGAACTTGAGGAGACAGCTTATTTCTCCTAGTGACCACACATAAATCCCCAGGGAAGGACTAAGGCTTTAAGACACATACTCATTCTTGAACCAATCACCGTGGACAGAGCTGCGGGTGGTTAGGACTGGCTACACCAGTGGCTAGAGAGTAGGAAATAGTAGACTGTGAGTGGTTGCCATTTTGGAGCCATATGGAGGGTGGGATGTCAGGTGCTCTCATGAGAGCGATGCTTTTTCTAGAAGTCTGGGCAAACAAAACTAGTGAATGTTTTCTATTCAGCCAGCTTCTCTGGAAGCCTTTAGTTCAGTACCAGCCCCAGCTCTGTCCCACCTCCCCAGGCCAGCACCATTCACTCAGCCGAGTCAGCCTTACGGGAATAGGAAGTGTCATTGTGACCTCTCCAGTCTTTCTCTCTTCAAGTCAAGCTCTTCTGGTTCTTCCATCTCTGCATAAAATGGGTTCCCAGACCCGTTGTTCCTCTTCTCCTCTGCAGAAAGCAGCTGTGTGTTTGGAAGCTGGAATGAAGCCCTGACAATATGAGGGGTTGGCTTTAGTGCCCCTTGTTGCCAGCCGCTGGCCAGGTGCTCCCCTTAGCCACAGGGACAGTTGGCTGTGGAGGAGGGAGACGAGGAAGAGAGAGGTGGGTGCTGGGAGGAGGCTAAGGAAGAGGAAGCAGAAAAGGGGGAAAGGGAGAGTGAGGAGCAGAAGCCGTAGCTCTCGGGCTGGGAAGAACACTGGCATACTTTACACACTACCCAGTTTGTATCCTGCCTACCATAGGTGCAGAAGAAGCTCATGGTTGGGAGCCATCCCCTTGGGTGGTCAGGGCAAGTATCAGTTTGTTTGAGCTACTATAACAAATTACCATATACTGTGTGACTTACAAATAGCAGAAGTTTATTTCTCATAGTCTGGAAGCTGGGAAGCTCAAGATCATGGTCAAGTTCGAGGGGGAGCCCCTTTTCAGAGTGCAGACTGTTTCTAGCACTGGGAGAAGGGACAGGCAGGCTCCCTCAGGACTCTTTTATGAGGACATCAATCCAGATTGTGGTAGTTTTACCCTCATGAGCTAATTACCCTTTTTCCTAGAGCCCTACCTTAATATTGTCATCTTAGAGGTTGGATCATGGGAGGATGCGATGATTGAAACTTAGCCTTGGGCTTCCTGAAAGAGAGGCCTTGGAGGAAGAAGAGGCATAGAAAGCTTGGCTCTGAGGCTCACTGTAAGGTTTGTAGGATGGACTCTGTTCAGCTAGAGACTAGAGGGAAGCAGGCAGGAGAAAGGGCTTCTCCTCATTCTTCCTTTCTCAGTTGGGCTGCACTTTGGAGGTCACCCCCAGGCTAATGAGAATTCTTCCTTCAGTTTAAAACCAATTAAGCAATAAATGGTTTTGATTAGTTACTTCTCTCAAAGTGAATTTCTAATGAATATCCTCCCCCCCCATACACACTGGGGATTATCTAGCCCTGGGTTTGCCTTGAAGGGCCCTTTGGGGTGTCTAGGGAGGGCTGAGAGAGGGGGTTGGAAGGACTAGAATGGGGTCCAAGCAACTTTCTAAGTACTGCAACAGCACCCGACAGCCTGTATTTCCCATAATATTTCAGAGTGCCACATTTCTGGGCCTGAGGCGGGAACTGGTCCCCAAGAAGGGGTAGAGGGGTATGAGGACAGAGAGAGGGTGGAACAGAGAATTGTTGAAACACTCTTGGACCCTTGCCCTGTCACCCCATCTAACAAGACTGGAGCAAAAACACTTAGGAATTTACCCCAGAGAAAGAGTCAGAAGAGCTCGGGAGAGGAGAACCTATGTGTTGTAGGGAACACTGAGCCACAGAGAGGCACAGAGGGGAGGCCAAGGATCAAGGGAAGGCAAAGTCATGTCTTGGGTATAAGTCAGTTCTACGGGTTACACTGGATTCTGAGTAGGTGAGGTGCAGACTTTGGTCGTTAGCCTTCTGGGATTATAGCATGGATGGTATTGCTGGGCCTTCCTCCGGGGGCCCTGAGACCCCACCATGAGATGGGATAAGCAAAAGCACATTGTAAGCCAGAAAGTGACAGTGGGGAGTACTGCATGTGAGGAGAAAGCAGGACACCAGTTTGTTCCCACAGTGGGTTCCAGACAGTAGGTGTCCCTTAGCACACAGCTGTGGGGCTCCACCCATTCACATTGCACCTTCATTGTGCAGTCAGCAGAGGCCAGGCCTCAGCTGTGTTCCAGAAGGGCAGCAGAGCCAGCTGCAGTGTCTCAGGGCCCAGCTCTCTCCATCCTAAAATGGACATGCTCTTAGATCCTCACTCAATTCAGAGAAGCTTCTAGAAAACAGCCAAGTCCCAGAAGGGGCCGTCCAGGATCTTTGCAGTCTGCTTGCTCAGCTGGGGATCTGCCATTGCCTTCCTTCTGAGTGGGGAGTGCTCTGTAGAAAGGAGGGTAAAGCAGGAGGATCATGAGATTGAGGCCAGCCTGGGCTACATAATGAGACATTGCCTCAAAAACAAACCCAGTGCCCCCCCCTTGTTGTCTCCCAGAACACCTTCCCCTCTCCCTCTCCTGTCCTCTTCCTTTCTTCCCTCCCTAACCACTGTTGGCCCTGATGACCCCTGCCCAACATTGGCCTCCTGGGGAAAGTGCAGCCATTTTTCAGACTGATTCCCTGGGAGACAATGCCAGTGGCTCTGGCATTGGAATGATCAGCACCACCTCCCACCCCACCTCCCACCAGCACCTCCCACCCTACCTCTTTGGCTTCAGTTTGGGGTACTGAGAGCCAGCCTGGCCTGGAAGATTGGCTTCTGACCCTACTCTGCAGCTCTGGAACCAGCTGATTCAGGCCTGAAATGCTCACACTTGACACCCTGTCACCTTAATGCGCCTGGAGCCCTTCCAGTTGGCGTCACTGCCTCACCTTCCTGGAACAGGCAGATTTCTCTTCCATACGAAGCCACTGCTTGAGGAAGGGATGACCAGTTTGGTCTCTTGGTGACTAGGAACGAGACCCAGTTCATACTAAACCTTAGCACAAAACAGGACGGTCTGGATAGATGTGGGGGACGAGGCTGCCGTTTGTGAGCAGCTAGGTATGGAATATTGCAAACATATCCCAGCCAAAAGAAGAGTCCATAGCAGAATACTGGAGCTCGCTGGCACTTCCAGGTGGCAACGAGCAGAGGAAGACATTCAGTCTGTGAAACTGCTCTCTGTTCAGACAGACAGCCGGCATTCTGGGAAGACAGTGGATTAACATCCTAAAAACCTGTCTTCTGTTTCATCTCCAGCCAGGAGATTATAGGGGGGTGGGGTGGGGCAATCAGTCATTGCAGAGCTCAGGCTTGCCCTTCTGGTTAGGTGGTCAGCCACGCTTCTTGAGACTTGGGGTGTCCGTGCTTCCCTCCCCATCGTCCCTTGCACTCTTCTCTCATTCTGTGGATGTTTGAAAGGGGCAGACACATCCCGAAACGCTGAGTCAAGTTAGTTGCTGTTGGTTTCAACCTTGTGTATTCATCTAGGTGCATCTGGACCAGGAGAGGGTGAACCCAGGACAAGCCAAACATGGCCGGTGTGTACATGCTCTGCTGTTACATCAGTGACATGCATGTGTCAATCCCTTTTTACAATATAGAATACAACGGTGTCTCTATCATACAGAATGTGGAAGTGACCTTGTCAGGTTGGACAGTCAACCTAGGGGACAAAGGGTTACTGCTGGGTTGCATGCATGCCTGAATGCCTCTCAAATGCTGCCAAGGGCCTGTCTTCTTCCTCCTGTCTCTGCTTCCAAACTAAAGATTGGCTTTCCAAACCTCCTATGTTCTCCCTCACAACCTCAGCTCCCGAAGAGAGGTGGATACTGTCTCTGTACCAACTCAAAAGAAAAAGCCCAGGAAAGAAGTCATATTGGCTCAACTTGAACTAAGTTTGTGTGTCTGGATCTATCACCTGTGATTAGAGAATGGAGTGATACAATGCTGTTTCCGGTTGATTGCTGACAAACACTGGTCGGGAGCTGAGGCAGAAGGATCACCTATTTAAGGCTTTCCTGGAATATATGGTAAGGCCCTATCTCAAAAAAATTGCAGCAACAGGGGTGAGGCTACAGCTCAGTGACAGAGTTCTTGTCTTACTTACAAAGGCCCTGGATTTGACATCCCAACACCACAGATCACACACACAAGGCCAGTGAGAAAACCAAACAGCTGTTTCCACAACAGCCACAACTACTGATAGGTGGAAAGGAAGGAGAAGGAAACTGGGCAGGGGAAGATCTCCCATACCTGGGAGGAGTGGTGGACAGCTGTGTGTCTGTGTCCTTCGTTGTCTCTCCGGAAGGACTGAGAAGCCTGTGAATATCCTTGTCCTCTTCAGCCAGTTCTGGAGTGCTGGGGCCACACACAAGGGGACCCCTTTCCTCCCCTCAGCTACAGTTCTGTCTCATCATCCCCACTCAGGGCTGTTCTCACTGTCTCATCAGATACTGGGCCTCATAACCCACATCTGCCATCTTTTACTGGCATCCTCTCGCCATGGCAGCTTTGCTTAGTGGTCGGGGTGGAACCTGTATTGGGACAGATGAACTTGCCAATGAGCATGAATAAGCAGTAAGACAATAAGCAAAGGCTTCCTTCTTCTGTGTCCTTCATATAGGCTGCCATCAGAAGATGTGGCTCAGCTTTAGAGTGGGTCTTCCCACCTCAAATGATTCAATCAAGAAAGAGCCTCACAGATGTGCCCCACTGCTCTGGTTTTAGTTGATTCCAGCTATAGTCATGTTGATGACCAAGATTAGCCATCACAAAGCCCGAAGATAGGATCCCAGGATTTGGAGTCATGTATAGCTGGGTTTGAGTTAGAGGCCAACATTTACTGTGGCATGAAGTCCTGCTTCCTCATCTGTAAAATGGGACAATACTGGTACCTAACCAACAGGTTGTGGTACAGGTTCAAAGTGATAGTGAATGTAAACTCTTGGCCCACAGAATAAATTATAAATTATATATTAAATATATATCAAATATATTATATATTAAATATATTGTACATTATATTAAATAAACATTTCTATATAGATATATTAAATGTAAATTATAACTTGAAAACGTTGCATCAAGATGTAAAATCTTCTTGGGCTCCTTTTCAGGCAGCAAGATCACTAAGCAGGAGCCATTTATAACAGGTTAGACAAGGGTGCTGTGGACTGTCCTGCAGCTGTGGGCCACAGAGGGAATCTCAATCCCACTTTATCTAAGCTCACATATATCTCTTGAGGTGACTCTGGGAACCCTCTGCTCCCTGAGAGAATGGGAAGACCCTAGTGAAAGCTTGAAGATCCACCATTGTCTCCTAGGAGAAAGATTGAGTCCCATAACATAATATCAGGACAGGAACCCTGGCCATATCCATTCTGTATCAGCCCCAGCTTCTACATGCTTCAGGCTACCCAGGGGAAATCTGAAGACAGGCTCCACTGGGCTCTGGCCTGCATCTGTGCTTACATCTTCCAGTGTCTGCACCAGCTATCTATTCTGAGGAGCTGGCCATGGCCATGTATGGAGTATCAGCAAGCCCATCGCAGCTTCCTTTCTCTTTATTTGGGTCAGCACCTGAACTACAGGTTGGAAGTACAATAATTATGGTGATGATCCAGTGCCACAATGAGGATACATGTTTAAGCACATGCTAAGACACACCTGAGCATCCCGAGGTGCAGAGGGAAACAGATGGCCTGGGCCAGAGCCCTATCTGACACTTCCCATATGCCAAATAACAGTAATGGAGCCTGCTAACTTGCTTGAGATTGGTCTGCTCATTTCAAAGACCTGTTCAGCTGCCCATGTGGGTAGTAAAATGGACTCAGTTTTCCAAAGGAGAGATTTGCAGGGGACACAAGACTCTCCAGGAAGTTGCAGTTTGTTGCAGCGAGGTCTGGGGAGAATAATCCTCAAAGTCATGTGTCTGGGAAAGTCACTGAGAGGGCCAGTGCTGGGCATCCTCCTCTTCCCATGCTCTGTCGTCCGCACGCTAAGGGATGTGCACGTTAAGGAACCATCTTTCCCCTATGAGAATAATTTCCTTCCCCATTATTAAAAAATTGTCATTGATTTTAAGGTCTTTGATACCACATTGCTATAGAGGGTGGCTTGGGAATCTACATTTCCCACATATTCTCTAGAAGATGCCTGCATTCATGAAATGAATGTTTGCCAATACCTGCTCAGAAGGTTGGCCACATAGCCTAGGAGGCAGATGCTGGATATCTCAGTTTCTGTTGATGTGATAAAAATATCCTGACAGAAGCAACTTAGGGGAGAAAGGGTTTAATCTAGCTCACAGTCCGGGGTACAGTCCTTTACTGCGGAGAAGTCTCAGTGGCAGGAGCTTGGGGCAGCTGGTCACATCATCTCTACAGTCAAAAGCAGAGAGAAAACGAATACTCAGTACTCAAATACCTTTTTTAACTCTTACATGGTCTAGGTCCCCAAACCAGGGAAAGGTGTTTGTACCTTCAGGCTGGGTCTTCTCACATCAGCCAAGGTAATCAAGACAATCTGCCACAGGCTTGCCCACGGGCCAACCTGATCTCAACAAACCCTCATTGAGCCTTTCCTCCCAAGTGATTCTAGTTGTGTCATGTTGGCAGTTAACACTAACTACCACACTGAGTTTTCTCCAGGCAGTCCCACAATTCTACACAGAGACCTCCGGGAACTCAGTCTGGAGTTTAGGGGAGCCAGTCTCCCAGAAAGAGGCAAAAAGGACATTAAGCCCTGTCTGGAGAAAGCAACTCTACCAGGCCTTCTTCAGAGAAGACAGCATCAACATGTCTGCAGAACCCTGTCCTCCCTCTGGGTCTGCTCAGGACCTGCCTCCTGGAAGCTGGGGCCACCCCTTGGCTTCCGAATCACTAAGCTCTTCCCACACCATTCATCCTGCCAGCCTTACAAAGCTCCTCTACCAAGAATGTCCTCCCCTGGGTAATTGGACCCTCAGGCCATTGACATTTAAAGAAATGTTTTTGACCTTTTCAGCGGTTCCATAAAATTACAAAATAGAACTCTAAATATTACTGCAGTCTCCTGCTTGCCCAGATCCTCGTGGAGACTCATTTTCCAGGCTAACTCAAGAATGAGAGAAAAATAGCATAATTGCCAACGAAAAGGGGGTTCTCTCAAACGTCTCCCTTTTGCTCATTTCATTACGGGCAGCACTAGCTGCACCAGGACTGGCCTCTTCCACCACCATTGCCAGCACAGCCACTGATACAGCTTTTGCCATTATCACCCAAGTGACAGGATTATCCTGGAAGAGTGGAGTTTCCACCTGGAATCGTCACAGTGATTAAGATCTACTTGAAGTTTAGCTGTCTGACCCTCTGCACGAGGACCTCTTCCCCATGCCCTGTTCACCATCCTCATGGAACTAGAAACAATAGATGCAGAAGGACCAGTGGCTCCAAAGAGATATTCAAGCAAGGGAGGGTAGGGCCATGGGAAGGGAGAGTAAATGTGCTAAGAGACCTTGGT
The DNA here is from genome assembly GCA_026225945.1 of Cricetomys ansorgei. Lineage (NCBI taxonomy): Eukaryota > Metazoa > Chordata > Mammalia > Rodentia > Nesomyidae > Cricetomys > Cricetomys ansorgei. Next base: position 12,205,605 of record JAMJFZ010004023.1, on the reverse strand, counting down.
GTTGTTGTTGTTGTTTTGCTTTTTTAGAAACTTGATAAAAGTGAAGGCGAATGAGATATTAGATACCTCAGATGACTCCTTGTGTGAATAGAAATTGGGTAAAGAGTAGAAATTTATATTGTTTCCTTGTTTCCAAAGAGCAGTTTTGCCATCTAAAGTAGGAGCTGACAAACTCATCTGCAGAGTAATGCAGACCTGGAGTTGAACATGTTTTTTATGGGTTTTAAATAACAGCTTTATTAAGGTATAAGTTTTCACAAAATTCATTCTTTTAAAGTATATAACTCAGCAAGGTTTTGAAGTCATCGTAGAATTGGGTAACTGTGACCACAATCTAATTCTGGAATGCTTTCATCACCGCCAAACAAAGATGGTGAGGTGGTTAGTATTTTGTCAATTCAATACAATCTAGGGTCATCACCTCAACTGAGAAATACGCCCACCAGACTGGCCTGTAAACAAGTCTGCCGCATTTTCTCGACTGATGGTTGGTGTGGGAGGGCAGCACGCTGTGGGTGCTAGACAGGTAGGTTCGAGTTGAATAAAACTAGGTGAGCGAGCCATGAGAAGCAAGTCAGTAAGGAGCCTGTCTTGGTTATTTCCTCTTCAGTTTCTGCTTCCGGTTCCTGCTGGAGCTCCTGCCCTAACTTCCTTCTGTGATGGAGTGTGACTGCGAGTCATAAGATGAAATAAACTCTTTCCTCCCCAGGTTGCTTCTGGTCATGGTTTTTATCACAAGAATAGCAGACTAGGGCAGATGGCCTGTTAACAGTTGCTCCTATCAGCTGCTGCATCTACCCAAGTCCCTGAAAACCTCTGATCAACTTTCTAGCTCCATGGGTCTCTTTTTGGGAAATGGTATACAAGTTTGATAATATAATATGCTACCTGTTAAGTTAGAGTTGTTTTGAATAAGCATAGTAGTCTCAATAATTATTCATGTTGAAGCATGTATCATATATAAATAACATGACATTGAATGAATACATATGCATCCTTTTCTGATACCAGTTATGGCATCAATTGTGGTTTTTCTCACCCTCTGGCACCAAATACTTGCGTTTTGCACACCGCCACCAGTCAGTTCTCTAATACTAACTGGGTAGCCAACAACTCAATTCTCACACTAGTTATCCAGGACTAGCATAGACCCCATGGTTTAAGGGCTCAGTCCCATGAGACTGCCTCCTCTTTAGATGCCAGCTCTAAGTGGGACACCTAGAATACTAACATTTCCATTCAGTTACAAAATGTGAGGCCCCCGTACATTCTCTGGTCGTGCACTAGAGTGACTTGTAGGACTCAGGAAAATATTTACGTTTACTGGTATATAATAAAGCAGAAGTAAAGATTCGTAGGGGTGGGTGTGGCACAAAGTCCCCATGTTCTATCTGGGCATGCCACCCTCCTGCAACTTGATATAACTAACTTGGATGCCCCCCGCCCAGGCCTCCTGTTAGTGAGTTCTTATAACCAGTCTCTAACTCTTCACCTTTTAGAGGTAGCAAGGGACCGAGGGGAGATATTGATCTCCCATGTCCCAGTCACAGTCTTTGCCTTTCTGATTACTAGACCTCGTCTGAAGGCTACCTGGGGGCTGACTTTCAGTCATTTGCACAAACTCGAATGTGATCAAAGGGACATTTTACAGATAACAAAAGACATTCCTAACACTCGGAAATCCCAAAGGTTTTAGGACCTATGTGCCAGAACCTAAGGCTAGAGGCCAAAAATATATCTTTGCTGTCCATATATGCCCACCAACAGTTTGAAACCCATTCGTGGGTTGATAGACAGTTGAGCTGTCCTCACTTTTTTGCTATTGTCAATATGTACAGACACACTTTTTCGGGTTTCATGATATTTGTATTAATTGTTTGAGAATTTCATACAATATATCCCAATCATATCCACCTCCTATGCCTCCCAGGTCCACACTCCCACCTCTGTGCCCACTAAAAAAACGAAAGAAAAACGAAGGAAGAAAGAAAACAACAAGTCCATTCTGTGTTGCCATATTCTTGTTGGATCATGTTCAAACTCCCCGAGGGTAGACCCTTAAAGAAAACTGACTCCTTCCCCACCCCACCCCTGCCAGAAGGCATCAGCTGTGAAGAGCTACACCTCAGCATCTCTATCGAATTTTTCACCTTGGGGCAGGGAGAGGTTGGCACAGAAGCCCCTGATGTCTCTTATTCTCAGCCATGAATCTGCAGTCCTTGATACCACTGCAACAGAAGTTCTGCCTATAGCTGATGACAGCAGCATGGTTTTCGGTAGCAGCATTGATCATGGACGTTAACATGGATTCTGGAGGGAGCACAGCTTACAGTTTACAACATTGTTTTCAGTGGCAGCCTGGATCATAATCAGTGCGACTCCAGCAGGAGCCTGGATTACAACATCTACATGGCTTCCAACAGGAGCGTGGATCATGGACATCAACAGGAGGACCTGGGCTCAGATCCCCAACTACCATGTCAGAAGCTGGACACAACAGCATGAATTTGTACTCTCAGCGTAGGAGGGACAGGTAGACACAGGACCCCTGAGGCTTGCTAACCAGCAGATGTAGCTGAATCATGACCTCCAGGTTCATTGAAATATCTTGTCCCAAAAAGTAAGGTGGAGAACAATAGAGAGAGGTACCTGATGTCAACCTCTGACCTCCACACATACGTGTAGCCACACATGCATAAACATACACATAGTTTTATACCAATTGTTAATGCACAGTGGTTGCTAACCTAAGAATCAATATCATGTACCATTGACACTACTTCTAAATCTGACATGTTAGAGAGTAACATGACTTGTTTGGTTTTGTAAGACATTTCTCAGTCACTGCATATGACCACAGTCTGTAATTCACGGTGTCTCCAAAGCCATGAACTAGAATAAAGAGAAAATTGTCTTTTCACATTACTCGGGCAGACACTTCATTATGCAAGAAAATACTGCATTCACATTCTCTGAGAGAAAGGTTTGACAAGTTAATTAATTCTTTTTTCTCTACTTAAGTGCTCTGCTGCTAAAATCCACAGGCTCGGGGCGATGGGCCCATCTCTGCCCTCAGGAGCTGCACCGCTCTACTGTCTACTAGGCATTTGGACAGACACCTTTTCTTGAACAGCCTGAGGGTAAGAAGAGCAGAGAAGCAATTCTCTGGGACTGGAGTGGCATTACTTATGGAGCCAGTATTTGGCTGTGGGTTGTTGGTACCAGGGCTGGGACTTAGCTTAGGTCTGAAAGCCAGCCTAGACTATTGTATTAAAATATATTGAGGGATTTTTATTCATTTTCTTAGGTGTTTCGGTAATTTTTAAAAGTCATCTGCTAACACTGAAGTATTTGTGGTTAAGATAAAATGATGACTGGGATTTGCTTCATAATACTGCAGCAAAAAAAAAAGCATCAGGGAGATTTATGAGATCAGATTGGCAAGTATTTAATATTCATAATTGTTGAAACTGGTGATGATTTATGAGAGTTCCTTTAACCATTCCTTCTACATTTTATGTCTCAAACATTTCATAATATAAAGTTAAAAATAATGAAATGGACAAGGACAGAAAGGTTGTGGAACAGGGAAAGTACAGCAAGTGAGGGAAGGAAGAACCCAGAGATGTTCCCTATCCCCTGACCCCCCCCCTCCCTGAGAGTCAGTGAGGAATTCGGGACACTTCAGAAAGGGGTTGTAACCCCAATGCAAGGACCTTTATGATCAACCAGCTCTATAAATATGCTATGATACCTGGCTGGGGAGCATTCAGATACCTAGAGCCCGTATCAAGAGCTGGATGTGATGCTTTGCACTTGCAATCCCAGCACTGGGGATGGAGACAGGCAGATCTATGAGGTCACTGCCTAGCAAGCCTACACTACTTGGCAAGCTCCAGGCCCATGAGAGACTCTGTCTCAAAGAAGTAATGTGAGTGGCTCCTGAAGAATAAAACCTGAGGTTGGCTTTCATGCCCATGTGTAAGTCCTGGGGGTTGGAATCTTCCCACCACGTGCATGTTTCTACCGCTGGTCTCTTACCTGGCTCCAGGTCAAGGGACATGGCGGGAGAAGACAGTATGATGGGACAGGCTGTGGGTTTTACCGCATCCTGCCATGCTGCCTTGGTGGACCTCTGTGAGTCCAGTGAATACAGACACTCTGGAGCATGCTTCAGTGGGTGTCTCTCTTTAATGGGGGCTATAGGGCCAATATCAAGGATCACAGGCATGGAGGAGCCCATGACCCTGAGAATGTCTTATTGGTTAGGACATCCTATGTGGGAATGGCCTTGCCTGTGTGTGGAGTTTGAGTCTGTGTAATCCAGCCCGCAGGGCAGAGAGGCATGTTTGCTTATCATATCTAAATTTGGCTGGGCCATTGTTCTTACCCTCTAGGGGTGATGCAGGGTTCAAGTTAGCTTCAACACACTATAGCCCTTGGACAGTCCCGCACCCATGCACACACACGTGCACTTGCACACACACAAACATGCATATATACACACAAAATGGGATGATATCTTTGGGACCCAAAGAAAAGTTCTAATTCAGTCTCCCAGAGTCTAGTTGTAGACAACGTCAACAAATAGCATGGTACTTTGATCAGGACTATTCTATCTTTGCTCTCACTTCCACAAAGAAGCCTGGCTGGAATAACATGTAAATTCTTGAGACAGAAACCTGACCTTAATGTTCTTTGACAATCGCAATCCTAACCTAAAGTCAGGAGGTACTTTGGGCACCAAAAGAAGTATTAAAAAATACTTTAGCAAACACCTAAGTACCTACTACTCTGCCTCAAAACATCGTGTCTGTGCATTGTGTGTGTGCAGTGCCCATAGAGGCCAGACGAGGGTGTCAGATCCCCTGGAACTGAAGTTACAGATGGTTGTGAGCCACCATGTGGGTGCTAAGAATGGAACCAGGATCCTCTGCAAGAACAGCAGGTGCTCTTCACTGTTGAGCCGTCCCTCCAGCACCACACATGACAATCTTTGTACCTATTTTTCCAAGCACATGCGTGAGAGTTTCTGTTTGGTTGTCAGCTGAATAGTTGTTGATTTCTAGAATATGCACTTGTTATGTTTGGCAGCTTTTCTAAAAGTGTTTGTATGAGATTCCTTGCCATACCACGTTCTGCTTTTCTGCTGGTCTGTTAGGTGCAAAATATGCATCATGTTCCCTTAATTTTGCATGTTCTGATTACTTATGATCTATTTACCTTTTCCTTTTTTAATGACCACTTGAATTTTACTCTTCTGCAAATTCCCTGTTTGACTCCCTCATCCCTGTTTTAGTCCATGTTCTATTGCTGTGAAGAAAAGAAAGCATTTAATTGGGGCTTGCTTACAGTTTCAGAGGTTTAGTCCACGATCACCACGGTGGGGAGCAAGGTGGCATTCAGGCAGACACAGTGCTAGAGAAGCAGCTGAGCATTCTATCTGGATCCACAGGCAGAAGGAAGAGAGAGACACTGGGCCTGGCGTGGGCCTCTGAAACCCCAGTAACACAGGTTCTCCAACAAGGCCGTACCTCCTAACCCCTCCCAAGTAGTGCCACTCCCTGGTGACCTAGTGTTCAAATCCATGAACCTGTGGGGCCATTCTTGTTCAAATCACCGCATCCCTTTCATTGTTTATTGTTGGCCCTTGTCTTAATGATTCATAGAAGTTCTTTGTGTATCCTGTACACTGACTTAGAGGTCACATAAGCTGCCTCCCAGACAATAATTTGATTTCTTGATTGTGAAATATTTTGTGCATGAAAGCTTTTATTTTTAGTATGGTTGAACTTACCTGTTTTAAACACTATCATTGAATCTTTTCCCTCAAATCTAAGATATATTTTCGTACCCCAAGGTGATACAATGTTCTCTTTTATTTTCCTCCAAAGTTGTTTTTTTTGGTGTTGCTTTTTTTGTTGGTGTTGTTTTTTACTTTCACGATTAGATCTTTAGCCTATCTGGAATTTATTTTCATGAGGCATAAGCTTTAGGTATAATATTGTAGTGACAGTAGTTCTGTTTTAAATGTTAATTAACTTTATTTGGTTTATTATTATTGGGGCAAGGGTGAGCAGGCCGTGGAGCATGTGTGGCTGTTAGAGGATGACTTTTGAGAATAGTCTGTCTTTCCACCTTGTGTTTGAGACAGGGCCTCTTTTGTTGCCTCTGCTGACTGCATACTCCAGACTGGCTGGCCTGTGAGCTTCTGAGAGTCTCCTCTTCCCTCCCGCATCTCACCATGGGAGCACTGGGATTATGGAGGCACTTAACTGCCTCTGGCTCTTTATGTGGGTTGCAGGGATTGAACTCGGGCTTGCAAACACATTTATCCACTGAGTCATCACGCCAGTTACTAATCCTTCTTAGAAGGCAGATCAGTGGCTTTTCTTACTGCATCCCTTATCCATCTATCTATCTATCCATCTATCTATCTATCTATCTATCCATCCATCCATCCATCCATCTATCATCTATCTATCTATCTATCTATCTATCTATCTATCTATCTATTGTTAAGACACTTGTTCTTGTCTGACACCATGGTGCAGCTCAGGGGGTCAAAAGGTTCTTGGATGTTTTTGACACTTCACTATTCCATATAAATATTAAAATCATGTTATTGTTTTCTGCAAACAAACAAACAACAAAAAAAAACCCTATTGCCTAAAATAGCAATGATTTTATATATTAGTCTGAGGATAACTGCCATCCTTACACTATCTTCTTGTTCTTAAAATTACTTCAGTGGTCTTATGTAATTATTTATATTAAGTGTTCTTCCCCCAAAGTTGGATAGGTTTCAGTTAGGTTGGGCTTATTTACCTTCTAGTTTTGTTTTGTTTTCTAGTTTGACAACTATTTCAAAATTATGGGGCTGGGGAGGCGACTCGGTGAGTAGCGTGCTTGTCACACACACAGCCTGCATTTGGATCCCTAGCACCCATATTTAAAAAGAAACAAAACTGGGTGTGTTGGTGCATGCCTGTAATCCTAGCACTGGGGCAGGAGAGACAGGAGGAGACCTGGAGTTCCCTGGCTCACTTGCCTTGCTGAATCAATCCATCTGCTCCAGGTTCAGTGAGAGATCCTGTCCCAAACAATAAGGTGGAGATCGATTGAAGAAGACATCTGACTTCTACCTCTGCTCATCTAGTATGGCTCCCCAGCTCATCAGCGTCTGCTTCTGTCTCTCTAAGAGAATGAGGCACATGTGGACATGTGGTCTGCCTTTCTCCTTCCCCCATGAGCTGTCAGCTTGCCTGCCAGAACTGATGCTTGCAACACCATCAGGAATTAGAAAGTACTCATTTGTTGAGTCTCCTCACTGGGGAAAAAAAATCACAGGAAATATCTGACTTGTACACACCCCTCCCCGGCTCTCCTACTCTTTCTCGTCTTGTCCCCTCCCTACATCCCTTCTGCATTCTCCATCCTTCTCTCTCCTAGCTAGGGAATCAGAAACGGGGTTTCTCACACTCCCTTGCAGCTAGACCGCTATCTTCAACATAGCTTTAACAACACCCATGCACTCAAATGTGATTTGGAAGTAAGGGGTGGCTGTCTTACTGCTGTTTCTGATGATCAGGGTTGAGAATGTCTAGAAGTTGGGGCTGCAGATGGGAGTTCTGATGACTAATGTCCAGATTTGTAGGATGAGGGTCTGCCCTGGTGTCTGCAGAGGGGATAGCAGTGGCCGGGGTCCTGACAGCTGTAGTGAGGTGGTCATTTGGTCATTAGCTTGATAGCAGAACCCTTACTTTCACACAGCAGATTCTAAGAACCAACCTCATTCTTTGCATTAAATCCTTTACTGCACAAAATAGCTGGAGCAGTTTCTTTCGTCTCCACTGAACAGATTGATTCGTGCATTTTCTGTTAGAGCCCCTGAATATCTAGTGTGGCTTAGTTCAACTCAGTCTGTACTGGGCCAACTCTGTGAGCTCAGTCTGTGACTTTCTTGGATCTCTGTCTTCAGTAGTTCCTAGCCTTTCTACATGTATGAACTCACAGTAGAAGTCTGTAATACTATGTGATATTTATTAAATGATCACCAAACATTAGGCATAATGGAACATTGAAATCAATGTCTTTCTGATCACAACCTATAGTGTAGTGTATTAGGGATGCTATCTAACTATCTTACTATCTATCTACCTACCTACCTATCTATCTTTCTTAATTTATTGATACAAGGCCTCATGAATCCCATCTGGCTTTTAACTCATTATGTGGCCATATGATGATCTTCAATTTCTAATCTTCCTGCCTCTACCTCTGGAGTGCCTGGATTACAGGCATTTACCATCACATTGTTTATAGGATTGTGGGTATTGAATTTCTACTATATCCCCAGACCCAGGCAATGCTTTAAGTCATATCATTAGATGATCCTTAAGCAAGGAGTGGGGGCTAGGGATATAGCTCTGAGACGGAATGCTTACGTAGCATATGCAAGGCCTGGATTCAATCCTCAGTGTGCAGAATGAAACCAAAAAGAAGAATATGTTTTTCCCATTAAAAACAGATGTTCATATTGGGAAATTCAGGACTATATGGTTAATCAAAGTTACTATGAAGAACTGTGCTTCTTGTATCTAGTCACCTCGTGTGTGTGTGTGTGTGTGTGTGTGTGTGTGTGTGTGCATGTATGTGTATATGTTCCTTAAATGGTGTAGGATAGATTCTGTACCTCCAGACAACCCAACCAAGTTGTGGACAAAAAGAAGGGAAGGTGAGGGAGACAAAACGCAAGCAGTAAAATGCAATAGGCTAATCCTTTCCAGGCATGTCTTTGTATTCAGGAAACGATGACTCCCTTGTGCTCTAGTGTCCACATCTCATTACCAGAGCTATGTCATATCTTGGCTACATCTCTCTGCAAGATAGAGGGGGATGTAAGAATTTCACTGTGGGCAGAAGAGATGGCTTAGTGAGTAAAGTACTTGCTGTACAAGCATGAGGAACTGAGTTTGGGTCCTTAGAACCCACATAGAAGCTGAGAGTGATGGTTCATTGTAACCCCAGTGCTGGGAGGATCCTTGGGACTTTCTGGTCAGCCAGTAGAGCTGAAATAGTAAGTTCTTAGGTCATAGAGAGCCTGGCTCAAAAAAATAAGGTTGGAAGCAATAGATCAGTAGTTCTTAACCTTCCTAGTGCTGGGACCCTTTAATACAGTTCTTTATGTTATAGTGACCCCAACCATAAAATGATTTTGGTTGCTACTTCATAACTGCAATTTCAGTACTGTTATGAATCATAATATAAATACCTGATATGCAGATGGTCTTAGGAGACTCCTGTGAAAGGGTCATCTGACCCTCAAAGGGGTCGTGACCCATAGGTTGAGAACTGCTGCAACAGAGGAAGACACCTGATGTTGTCCTGTGACCTCCACATGCACACACAGGCAAGCACCCTCCCATACACATATCCCCCACACAAAGAACTTTACTTGTTACTTGTTACACTTTGTTTTAGAGAAAGGTAGAAGAAAATATGGTTAAAACAGATGCTAAGTCAGCTGATCTATACTGTCTGCCAGGAAAAGTGTTATCACAAATGAGCAATCTCAGACTAAGAGAAGATATGCCTAAATTAACTCAATAATCTATAATTCCATATAATATGTTATTCTGTTATGTGAAACATGCTTTGCATGAAGAGAGGTGACATTCGTCCATGTCCATTTTAGCCTCTGTGGCCTCCATAGGCACTCCTAGACTTTAGACAGTGTCTTAGAGTTTCTATCACTATGGCCAAACACCATAACTAAAACCAACTTGGGAATGAAAAGGTTTATTTCGGCTTACTTATAGTCCATCGTGAAGGGAAGACAGGAACCTGGGGGCAGGAACTGAAGCAGAGACCATCGGATAACACTGCTTCCGGGATTGCTCCTCATGGCTGGCTCAGCTTGTTTTCTTATAGCACTCAGGGCCGCCGAGGTGGGCAGTGTCCTCCCACATCGATCATCAATCAAGAAAATGTCTCACAGACCAGCCTGGTGAGAACATTTTCTCTGTTGAGGTACCTTCTTCCCAAAAACTCTAGCCTGTGTCAAGTTGACACAAAACTAGCCAGCACAGACAAGAAGTGTAGGTTCAAGGAAGTTCAAGGAAGTCATTGACATTACCAAATCTGGAGATTGAGAAACTTACCTTATCATGTGAGAGGCCTTCCTGGAGCTGAAGCATTACTCTGAGATATACAGCTGTGAAGAGAGTTTCCAAGGAGAAGTCTCTATACCTAGCACCACCTACTCACTGAAGGTCACCTGACAATAGTTTGCGTGGCACCCGTAGGGAACATGAAGGCTACTATGGAATTCTGTTCACTGAGGAGATGAGGCAGAGCTGTGTGGTAGCTATTTGGGATAGTTCAGAAAAGAAGTAGGAACAGATAAGTGGCTGGGAAAGGTTTAGATAGAAGAAGGTTCTTTGTTGCATTGGATTGATTGGCTTAAGCTTGCACGGGGAGTGTAGCTGTGAATAGAGGGACTTGGATAACTGGTGGCATCACAGAGTACTGAGATGGTCCCAAGGATAATGGCTACTGTGTATGACTTATTACAAGATGTCATGACCATAATGTAAAACCTTGAGAGACTTTTAAAAGGAAAAAAGGAGCAATATACTATGTTCATGGATTGGAAGCCAATATTGTAAAAATATAAAATTTTCCTAAGTTAATAAATAAGTTCAGTTCAAACCCAGCTGAAACCACTTTTTCATGAAGTATTATAGGCTGGGGTCTAAACTTTGTACGTTAAATGTAAAAGGTAATTTTTCCAAGGTGTTTATAAAAGGACAAGACAAGGGATAGGTGTGTGACTTAGCGAGAGAATGCTTGCCTAGCATCCCCAAGGCTCTGGGTTTGAGTCTAAGCACCCCCAAATAAATTAAGAGGACTTCTCCCAGAAGAGATTAAGATTTATTATTAGGTGAGACGGAAGAGATGGCTCAGTGGTTAAAAGCACTCATAGCTCTTGCAAAGGACGTGGGTTTGGTTCCTAACATCCACATGATGGCTCACATCTATCCGTAACTCTAGTTTCAGGGGATCTGATGCCTTTTTCTGGCCTCTATGGACACTGCATGCACATAGTGCAGACATATATGCAAGCAAAATATTCATATCCGTAAAATAAATAAATCTAAAAATAATTTTAAAAATATTTTCTATGAAGCTAGCTATGATAATTGAGACAATACAGTATTAGTGTAAGGATTGGGAATTGAACCGATGGAATAGACTGTATGTAGCATATAAGGACAGCTGCATAGAGCACTTGTGAGAAGATCACATTTCTAATAAGAAGGCATCTATGCAGAAACAAAAAGGAAATCTGGTCTTTGTTCCCATATTGCTTGATTAAAAAAAAAAATCAGGTGTACTGGATATTTCTCAACAGAGTCTTACAAATTAAGGACAATAAAGACTTTAAAAGATAATTTAGGAGACTGCCTTTATGACCATAAGGTAGAAAAGATTTCATACGGTACAAAACAGATCCAACTGTAAAAGATTGTTCTATATTAAGATCTTTGCTCTTCAAAAGATGATGGTGCGAATGTGAAAAGATACATCACAGGAAGGAAGGAGAGTTTCTACACATTGCTATCAGTAGATGCTCTTAGAAACTAACCAGAAAAAGATGATATTTTTAAAAGTTTTTTTTCCTTTTATTGAAAATAGATTTTTTTCTCACATAATATATTTTGATTAACAGTTCCCCTTCCCTCTACTATTCCCAGTTCCTTCCCATCGACCCTCCCGTCCGGATCCATCCCCTTTCCTTCGCTCATTAAAAAACAAATGGGCTTCTAAGGGATAGTAATAAGATATAATATAATAAAACAAACTAACATGTTGAAATGGGACAAAACAAACAGAAGGAAAAGAGCCCAGGAGAAGGCACAAGAAACAGAGACCCACTCATTTTGCACACTCAGGAATTCCTTAAAAACACTAAACCAGAAGCCATAATATATGTACAAAGGACCTGTAGGGTAAAAAGAAAAAATATAAATATGAAATAAAATAGAAAAAAGATAACACTTTAAAAAAGAGAAAGAAAAGCTCTGACACAACATTGTGAGACAAAGAACTTCCGAAGATGCCACTGGGTTCGTCTCCTGCTGGGCATCTCCTGCTGGGCATCTCCTGCTGGGCATCTCCTGCTGGGCATCTCCTGCTGGGCATGCAACCTGCCCTTAAGAGTAGTTTGTTTCCTCAGTGAGACTCCCTTGGGGGAAACTAAATTTTCATTTGCAAGTGGTTATCAATTGGAGATTGCCTCTGGCATGTGTCCGCTTTCTTCTTTCAGCTCTAGAGCCCCATCTGGCACAGACCCATGCAGGCCCTGTGTGTGCTGCCTCAGTCTCTGTGAGATCTTACGCGCAGTGTGCCAGTCGCGTTGATTTGGAGGATCTTGTTTTTTTGTGCTCTCCATTCCCTCTGACTCTTACACTCTCTCTGCCTGCTCTTCCTCAGGGTTCCCTGAGCCCTGAGGGGATTTGATGTGGACATCCCATTTAGGGCTGAATGTTGCAAGGTCTTTTACTCTGGGCCTAATGTCTGGCTGTGGGCCTCTGTATTTGTTCCCATCTGCTGCAGGAGGAAGCTTCTCTGGTAATGACTGAACAAGGCAATGATCTATGAATATAGCAGAATGTCACTAGGAGTCATTTTATTGCTACATTTTTTTTAGACCAGTATTATTTGGTTTTATCCTAGGCCCCTGGGCTATCTAGTCTCAGGTTCTTAATCACCCAAGCAGTGTCAGGTATGGGTTCCATCTCCTGGAGTGGGTCTTAAGTATAGATATATATCTCCCACAAGCTTTGTGCTACCATTGCACTAGCATATCTTTCTGGCAGGACACTATTGTAGATAAAAGGGTTTGTGGCTGGGTTGGTATTTATGCCTCGCCTTTGATTGATACAGTGCGCCTTCTTCTACCCAAAGATGCTAGCACCTGTAGGCGAAGGCTCTAGGTAGGCACCAGCTTGACTTCTCCATGTTCAATTAGTTGTGTAGTTGTTGCCTTCAACAATGGGGACTTCTGTCAGTTTGTGCGAAGCAACCTATAGCCTTGGTTACAACTTGGGTTGTTTTGGGAGTCCCATGAGATCCCTTTAGCCAACAACTCAATTAGATGTAACCAATCCCAGTACTGGAAGCTTCATTTGGTGATGAGAGATAGCCAATTGGGGCTCTGTCTTCTCCATTATTTGGCAATTTCATTTAGATCACCATCATGTATGTATATATTTTAGAAAGTTCCTACTGTATTAGGTTTTCATACTATCCCTCAAATGGCCCTTAATTCTAGCTGTTTCTCCCCATATCTCCTCCCTCCCTTCCCTCACCCAACTTGATTCCCCCATTCCAGCCCCCCATCCATAATTATGTATTATTTTATTTCCCTTTCCTAGGAAGAAATAAAAATAGTCTTCCCCCCAATCCTTTGGTTTATACTTTGTGTTTGGTTTATACTCTGTGATTCTACTGATGGTAGCTTGATTATCACTGACCTAACAGCTAATCCACATATAAGTGAATACATACTGAATTTGTCTTTTGGGTCTGGGTTACCTCACTTAGTTCTATCCATTTACCTGCTAATTTCATTTTTTTAAATGAATGTAAATGTACCACATTTTCTTTATCATTTCTTCTGTTGAGGGACAACTAAGTTGTTAGCAATTTCTGGCTATTATGAATAGAGGAGCAATGAATATAGTTGAGCAAGTGTCTCTATAGTGTCTCTATAAAGTGTGTTTCGCATATATGCTCAAGAGTGGCATAGCTGGATCCTACGAGGCCTGCGGTCCCAGTGAGTGCCTGCTGGAGTTGAAGGCTGGGTTAAAGCAATGAGTCGGGAGAAGGAAGTTTAGAAGGGACGATCGATGATAATCATACTCAATGACCCAGAAATTCCTTAGAAGAATGTATGAAGGCAAGAGGGCCAATAACAATATTGCCTGCAATATCCTCAGACTGGGTTCATGCCCTCAATAGTAGAACATATAAACTGTGGTATGTCCATACAATGGAACAGTATATAGCAACAAAATGAACACAGCTGAATCTCATAACTTTAAACAAAATAAGCCATGCTCAAACGAATATATTCTACATGATTTCATCTTGATTTTAAGACTATTAAGCCAAGTTACTGAGTCTAAATAGACTTGCATACTTTGGAAGAATGTGAGCACCATAATTACCAGGGTAGTGTATACCTGTTGGGGAGGAAACAAGGTTGTGACTAAGAAGGGGTACATGAGTTTGCTTCATTAGAACTATAGATATTTTCATCCTTGAGCTGCATTGACATGACAACGTGGATTGTCAGTCCATAGTATAACTGAAGTCCCTATTCAAGCTCTGTTCTTCCTATGGTGTTGCATTTCAGAATAAAAAGGTATAAAGCAATACATATTAGATTTGGAAAGGAATTTAAGAAGCCTTCTGGTGCAGGTCCATTCCATCTAGAAGATCAGATGTCTTCCGTCCCCATTTCCAGAAGGGGCAGTTGAACTGGAGAGCTTTAAATTACACGTCCCCAGCCATTAGTTAGTGGTAATAAGCAGACCCAGGAATAGAGTCCAGACCTCCCACCCGTCGGAAATGGTCTTTACAACCTACTTTGCATTTCTCTCAGCACAGACACCAGCTCAGCTCCCAAAGAATGAAGCACCATGGTGCTTCATGGTAGACAAGAGTTCTTTATGTAGCCTAGATGATATGAGGGCAGGCAAGGAAGAAACATTCGTTTCTAGGATCCTAGCCCTATCTGATGATTCAGGCAGTGTAAAGAGCTGTGATGGAGTCCTAACTCTGAAGCTCTAGCACAGTGGTCCTCAACCTTTATAAAGCTGTGACTCTTTAAAACAGTTCTTCATGTTGTGCTGACCCCAACCATAAAATTATTTTTGTTGCTACTTCATAACTGTAATTTTGCTACTGTTATAAATCGTAATGTAAATATCTGACATGCAAATGGTCTTAGGTGACTTCTGTGAAAGGGTCATTTGAACCCCAAAGAGGTCGCAACCCACGGGAAGCTATAGCAGCTTCCGAGGGCTTTGGAGGCTCCAGGCAGTAGAGTTGTTCCTCTTGTTCAGCCCTGCTTCACTCCCTCGCTGGCTGCAGGGACAGGCTCTCCTTTATTTAAAACCCTAGTGCCTCTTAGTGAAAAACACTACCTAAAAGATACAGAGTATGTACTCTGAGAGGGCAGGAAATGGCTCTGGTCCACAGACCTACAGTCTACATGTGTCTAACCTAAGGCCTGACATCATGAGAATCTCCAGTGATATTGATTGTCACTTGTTAATCTAAAAGGACTATTGAGGAAGATGGAAGTAAGGGTGAGGCAGGCATGGCTGGTGCCGAACGAAGTCCCAGATGACTCTCTTCCACAGGATTGTCTATGGTCAGCATATGACCCTCTTCAGTCACTCAGCGGAGCTGCTCCAGGAGGTCACAGCTGAACTGACTCTTGGATGCCGTATGGGAATTGATAAATGGAAAAATGGTGGAAGACTTTTCAGCATAGCATAGTGGAGAGGCTTCTGGGTGCTGATAGGGACGGTCCTTGGCATACCTTCACGTGTGAGGATAACCAAACTTTTGCTTAAAAAATGCATTTATGTATGCGTGTGTGTGTGTGTGTATGTATGTATGTGTATGTATGTATTTGGAGGCACACAACACATATGGAAGCCAGAGGACAATTAGCAGGAGATGGCTTTCTCCTTTCCTCGTGGATCCTGGGGATTGAACTCAAATCCTCAGACTTGTCAGCAGTACCTTTACCACGTTAGCCATCTCACCACCCCAAGGCTTCCTTTTTGATGTCATTTTGTGAGACTTGTCCTAAAACTCCATGAAGCATCTCGTCTGTGTGTGTGATGTATATTTTCCGTGGTTCTGTGAATGGAGGTGTGGAGCAAAGTGAACGTCCAATGGAGAGTAAAGGTTGACTTCGGGTGTCTTCCTCGATTGCCTGCTATTTTATTTTTTATAAGGCAGGGTCTCGCACCAAACCCCCTCCAAGCCAGTCTATGAGAGGTGGGGGTCTGAACTCAGGTCCCCATGCTTACATGCAGGTACTTTACCAACTGTCTCCCCAGATGCTATGTGAAGCTTTGTTATGGCCTACTCCACCCCCTATCATAGCAGAGGCCTCAGCCTGAGCTGTGCTCAGCAGCTTTGCTGAATCCTCCTGTGACCATCAGGCCTTTGTCAGCAGTGTTCTTCCTGTGACCGTCTGGGTTTTAGGTGACGGTTCTCCCAGATGCCCTGACTTTGTAGTTTTTACAGGCAGAAGTACATTATTCCATCCAGGCTGTCCCACGGCCCTGACCCTTATAGAATTGTTTGCCCCACCACCCCATATTTTCAGCAACCAATGTAATTAATGTGCTGTCTAATGTGTTTTCCTGGAACTGTGATTATGCTCAAGGTATCTCAAAGCTTTTTACAGTAATTACTGGGAAAAGGCTTGGAGAGAATTAGCTGTGCATGTGGAGTGAGCTGTAATCTGGCCCTTGGACACTTAGATATTAAAAATCGCTCTGACTGTGTCTGCCTTCATTTGCATTTCCAAATTTTTGGGTTAGAGGGCCTTTCAATTGATTGAATAATGGGTTAATGGAATCCTCTCCCTAATTAAATCCAGATTGTCTCTTTGTGAGAGTGCACACTTGACAGTCTCCAGCTGGATCATTCTAATTCTATTCTGAGGGGACCATGGCGCCTTGAAGAAGCCACTGTCCAGTCTCAGGGCAGAAACTCTGCAAGAAGCAGAGAAGCAGGGCCACTCAGGGACTATTCAGTTCCACTGATGGCTATAACATTAGATTGGTGAGAGGGTCTGGCTCCGACTTGCGAGCCACTATTCATCCTGTGACTAGAACAGTGGCTGCCACTTCTCCCAGTGCTGGGTGCTTTGCTTCAGGATCCACCCATCTCTATTCCCTACCCCAACACCAGGCTTACAGATATGCAGATTACATCTGACTTTTTGTGGGTGTTAAGGATCCAGACTCAAGTCCTCATGCTTTCCTGACCAGCACTGCAGTGACTGAGCCATTTCCCAGGTGACTTGTCCTGGTTTGCTTTCTGTTACTGTGATCAACATCGTGACCAAAAGTAACTTGGGAAGGAAAGGGTTTGTTTCATCCTACACTTCCAAGTCATTGTCCAACACCAAGGGAAGTCAAGACAAGAACTCAGGGCAGGATCCTGGAGGCAGGAACAATGGAGGAAAGCGCTTGCTAACTTGTAGTGTTGTGCTCCCTCTGGCTTGTGCTCAGCCTGCTTTCTTGTGTGGTTCAAGACCATCTGCCAGGGATGGCATCACCCACAGTGAGCGGAGCCCTCTCACATCCGTCAACAATCCCAACAGTTGCCCACAGACAAAGGCACAAGCCAATCTGACCTAGGGAATTCTTCAACTGAGGTTCCCTCTTCCCAGATGACACTAATGTGTATCAAGCTGACATTACAAACTAACCACTATTCTCTTTATTTTATTTTGAAACAGATTATCTTGCAACCCAGGCTGACCGGACAGACTCCTATGGCCAAGTACTGCCTCGAATGGCTCTTCTTGCTTCCCCTCCCTGGAGGTAGGATTCCAGGCATAAACCACAATGTCCTGAAAGAGACTGGGTAATTTATAAAGAACAAAACTTTATTTCTTAGGTTTCCAGAGTCTGGGAAAGCAAGATTGAGGGTATACATCTGGGAAGCTCTTCGTGACACAGGGAGGACTTTATAGGGACCCAGAGTAGCTCATTCAGCACAGGGTAAGGGGCTCATGAGAGATGACCAAAGCCTTCATTGGCTTTGAATGCATTGATCTCTTTATTCATTGATTCAGTTACCCCCTGCAGGTCACACCTCCAAATACCTCTAATATATGAATTTATGTACTAAGTTTCTAATGCATAAATTCTGAGGGACATATTCTAGCCATAGCATGGTAAAAAAAGCATTCTTGGTGTGCCCACTACAACACTTAGACATGAAGCATAACAAATATGATTTTTAATGCATGCTTAAGCTTACAAGTAAGACAACTGAGTCTTTCACAAGCCGCCAGGGAAGTTAAAATCAAAACCGAATGAAACATCACTTCATACCCACTAAGATGGGTATGTTACTGGTGATAGCATAAAATGGAACAGCAAACGAGGAAAAGGTTGGCAGGTTCCCAAAAAGTTAAGCAGAATTATCATGTGACATAGCAATTCCAGCCAAGAAATCTGAAAACGTACATTCAAACAAAATGTATATATGAACGTTCACGCCAGCATTATATGTAGCAGTCAGAAAGTGGGCGACACAAGTGCCTATTAACCGATGGACAGGTAAAGAAAATGAGTAAGGCCATATAGCAGAGTACTAATTGTTAGATCACACATCCTCTTATCTCCTCATCTCTTGTCTCTTTATCTCTTGTCTCCTAAATCAGCCACCCCACCCCCTGTAGTGTATCTCTTTCCCCCTCCCCCCTAACTACAGAGAGTTATTATGATCTTGAAATTCTTACAAAGACTTGAAATTTTTCCTCCCCTTTGCAACTGTGAGAAAAGTTCAACCTCCTGGTGCCTAGACCCAAGACAACCTTGGATTTTGACTCTAGATAAGAGATAAACTAGAGAAGCACTGGTCTCCATCCTAACTCATGGCGTATAGGCTAGGTCACATGGTATGGAATTTAATCACCTCCCGGAAAAAAACAAAAAACTCTAAGAATAAGAAACTGCCTTTGTCCTGTGGAATCAAAGGCCCCCTCTCTCTTCAAGGATCCATCATGCGGTCGATGGTGTGACACTATAGCTCTCCTAGTATTCTGGAACTGAAAGGAACCGAGGGATCTCTCCCTTTAGTACTCCAGTCACACTATCCATAATGGCTGTCTCTTCTAAGGTAGCCCTTCTTGGAAGTCTCACTCTCCCACCTCAGACCACAATGCTGTAGCTCTCCTGTTAAGAACTCATCTGAAGAGTAATTCATGTCAGCTTCTTTTCTGAGGACTTGTACATCTTACATTGTTCATAACATTAGTACTCTTATCTTAGACCACCTTTTCTCATTACAAATATTAATGAATTCTGCAGAGAGTTTAGCCTTCTAAGATTATAGCCACAATGGGTTTGTGGCACAGTAGACCATTTTGGGCTTTCCTCCACCAATCAAGGCACTCCATTCACAAACCAGACTGTTCTATGCCTGCATTACCTGGTGACACTGAATGCCTCACTGGTATAACTGAGGTAGGTATGGATTGGGATACCTGGTGGTATAAATAGTTTGAGCTCTCCAGTTTTATTTGGACACAATTTCAAATGCATTGGTTCTAAGTTGTGATGGATTCCTGCTTGTGGCTCTCACACTTATGGTTTGGTGGAAGTGACAAGATCCAGCTTGTAAAGTCAGCTCCAGACACACAGTCTCAGATGCCCAAAGGCCATGTATTCATTCTCTACCAAGAGCTGCTGTTGAAATGACAACTGTCTCTGCTGTAGATACTAGTCCTTCCTCAGCACCTAATGTTTGTGCTGCTACTGTCCTAAAAAAACAAACAAACTTACCAAGGAGTCTGCACAGCATCCTTATCCACCACAGGTACTTCTAACCCCATGTGTGTGAGCTCAAGGGCAGCACTACCTTAGCACAGCCTCAGCCCGCTGAGGAGCCCACTCTTACTCTAGGCTCAGCTGGAGCCAGCAGGCTTCAAGTCATTTGGTGAACAAAACTGAACGAAATTGCAACCATGGACTGTGTTGTCTCCAGAATCCAGAGACCTTCTAAGTATGACCGCGTCCTTTTTAATGATAGGGCTAATAAAACACAATCATCTCCTCTTTAACTGTTGAGAATATTCCAGCATATCCCACACTGTTGGGCACCCGAAATATTACCTCATCAGTGTGGGTGGCCTCTTGATTTTTTCCAGAATGTTTGTCAGTTCCTCCTTCGAGGTCTGATTAATGCGATTTTATCCATATGGTGGACCAGCATACATTTCTCCAGAATATTACGAAGATATATTTTTGGCTATGTCTGTGGCAGGGCTATATTGACAGGGAACAGAAGAGTTCCTCGGGCTGTGGCGCAATGGACGAGCACTGCTCTTGGCCCTGAGCAAATACAAACTGCTACTGATCTGCTTTACTAACAGGTTGAAAATAGCACACTCACTAGCTCAACATGTACCATCAGTTACCCAAAGTTGTGTTGATCTATTCAACAAAAACACTAATTTGGGGTCTGCAGAGCTGACTTAGTGGTTAAGAGCCCTTGCTGCTTTTGTGGAGGACCTGGGAGGATTCCTAGCATCCAGATGATGGCTCACAATCATCTGTAACTCTAAGGGATCCAACGTTGTCTTCCAACCTCTGTGGGCACTTCACGTATGCACACAGGACACTTACACATGCAGTCAAAACATCCATAAAGTAAAAATCAATATATTCAAAATTTTTAAATACTTAACTTGGCACAACAGTTGGGGTTTCGAATACCATTTTCTGGAATTTTTGTTAATCTACTAACTGATTTTAAGCTCTTACAAGTGATGCTGATCTCTACAACTCTACCCAGGATGTAGTCTCACTCCTCATTTTGGGTGGAAGGTAGTTTAAGGGGCTTCCACTCCTGCTTTTCACGCTGCAGTGACTCTTATCTAAGAAGCCAGGAAAGGTGCTAAGTAGATCTGTCTCAACTATGCAGTCAGGAACTAGAAAATTGGACCAGAACTCCATGTAACACTTGGCTTCTATAAAGCTTCCCCAGTCTAAGCATAGGGGCCACGACAGTATTTTGTGTCCCATGGTCTTGATGTCAGCTCAGACTCTTGTCCAACAGCCTTTAAATATCTAGATGTTCCACTGACTAAGGTCACTCTGATAAATGTCTTTGGGTCCCTGTGGGGAAGGAGTGATCATGATTCCCACTGCATAGCTTATGGCATTGGAGGGTCCTCTTTCAAAGTAGCATGCTTTCCTTAAATCAAGTCACTGAAACCTGGCCCAGGCTGGGAAATTTGGTGTGAAATTATAACATTTTCCTCATTGTAATCAACCTCCTACTTACCTCCTCTTGGTTGCTTTTGATCACACAAGTTAAGTAGCATTCTCACTGGCCAACCACATCTCTCACCCCTAGAAACAGCACTGCCCTGGCTCCCTGAGGTGTGGGGCCTTTGATTTCCTTGTGGACTTGTTGTGAGTCATGGTAATTACACCTACCCAGACTTTGACGGGTGAGTACTGTCCTTCAGTTGTGCTATTCCAGAATTCTATCATCTCACTGACACTAGGGACCCCAGTTTTTTAGAACATCTCTTACCATTAACCCTGGACCAGAGGCAGCCTCCACCGAGCAACCTCACCAGCACATTCCTTGTTACTTTAATGAGAAAAGTGTCTGCTGAAATTTCCCAGGGAACATAATCAGCTGTAGTGTTCTCCGGTTTTCTATAATGCATTCACTCTGACATGCTTATCTCTCTGAGGCTTTTGACCGCCTCCTCAGTACTCTGCTAAGATATCTCAACTTATTTCCCACAGACCATTTAGGTTCCAAGCTTCAAGGAGCCATTCTATATTTGAATCAGGTCCAGCTAGCCTTACCAGGATGTTAAATCCAAAACTGTAGGGGTGTGTGATGGTTAATCTTGATTATCAGCTTGGACCTGAAATTAGGAGAAACACCTCTGGGGTCTATATATCTGGGAAGGAAGACTTTCCTTTAGAGTGAGTACTGCCTTTGGGCAGTGGATATAAAGAGATCTGAGGGGAAAGCCGAGTTCTTTCCTTGTCTTGCTTATTGCTTCTGAGTGTGTCTAGTCCTTCTGCAGGGCTCTTTTTGAAAAAGAGATTTATTGATTTTAATGTTATGTGTATCAGTGCTTTGCCCGTACGTGTGTGTCTGTGTATCACACATGTACAGTGCCTAACGGAGGACAGAGGAAGGTGGCACAACCCCTAAAACTGGGGTTACAGCAGTTTTAAGCCATCATGCGGATGCTAGGAATTGAACCCGGGTCCTCATGACGAGCAGTGCTCTTCGCCACCGAGCCATCTCTGTGACCCCCACAGCAGCTGTTCTTTATTGGCATCACCCTCCGGCTTTTTTAGGTTCAAGCATGGATTCCAGTGGCTCTACAGGAATCCTCCAAGCTTTCAGCTGCAGATCGGCACTGAGGTATCCAGCTTTGTGGGCTCTCAGCCTCTCCAGCCCACTGCCATTGTTTCACTCTTCCGGTCTTGTCATCATGTAAGTCAATGGAACAATCCTTGTGTAGTGGACCACCCTTCTGTCAGCTCTGTTTCCCAAGAGAGCCCTAACAAATACAGAGTATCTTCATATCATCAAATCTTCTATGTCTAGCCTATGGTCCACCTTCTTGGTCCAGAAATCTCAGAAGCCATGCCCATAAATGTTTTCCTACATGTGAGTGATGTCCTGCAGCTCTTTTGGTGAATAGTCCTTTTTATTCCAGTCTTGTCCTACTGAAGCAGTGCTGAAGCCTGACCCCAGCTATCAGTCTAGAAGCAAGGAGAGGTGGTAGTGGGGAGGTTGCTTTCCTAACAAATAACTTTGTGGCCGAGGGGGCACATCTGCTGGCTCAAAAGCATCCACGACTTTTCTCTTAAAAAAAATAAAATAAAAAAGATTTAAAGAAAATATGTACAAGTATTTTGCCTGCTTGTGTGTCTGTGTACCACATGGATGCCTGGTGCCAGTGGATGCCAGATCCTCCAGACTGCAATTACATTACAAATGGCTGTGACCCACCATGTAGATGCTGGGAATTGAACCTGGGTCCTTAGCAAGAGCAACCAGTTCTCTTAACCACTGGGCTACCCCTCCAACCTGGTTTCAGGTTCTTAAAGGCATTCACTTAAACAAAAAGCCCCATATCACTACCAGGTCCTGATCTCACCAGACCAGGACCCTGGCCTTGGAGCTGAGGAAACTTGTTAAGACTATGGATCCATCTCCCCTTGCTGCCCTAGTTTTTTTGTTTGTTTTGTTTGTTGTTTTTGGTGAGGGAGGGGTTCTTTTTTTTCTTTTTTTTTCAGAGCTTAGACTGAAAATAGGTCTTCACACAGGTGAATATTCTACCTCTGAGCCATGCTTAGTCCTCATCTTCCTTTGTAATTTTACCTCTCTTGCAATCAAGTTTGGCTTGATTTTTGAGCACAATTTGTCCTCTAGCTACAGAAGATGAGAATCACTTTGAACATTGCTATGCAGGCCCCTTGGCTTTCAAAATGAGTCCTGATGTGATCCCAGGCTAATATAAAAGCTTGCTACTTTTTTTCCTTCTAGGTTTCTATGTTAGGTGACAATAGACAACCAGCTCAGCCATCCCTATGGTTACCACTGCCCCTTTATCTTTCAGATGCTACAACTATTGAATAAGCATAGCATCTCCTCTGTCTCCCAAACCAGTCTACAGGTAAGAGCTTTACTTATTATGCTAATACAACAGCTGGTATTACCATCCTGCGGACCGCCAGCTGTCCTTGGGTTAGCAGATGATATAATCTGAGGGTCCCATAATTAAGATCTGTTTCCTTAGATCCTTTTTGGCACCAGCTTTCTTAGGGTGAAAAAGGAATTTGCGAGTGAATGACTTATTTGATGGTGTTCCCAAACTGCAGCAGGGTGAAGAAAGTGAAGAGAGACAAGGAAGGGAAGGAACGCAGTAGAGGTTCCATTGTGGAGCCAAGCCCTCATCTCCCATTCATCACTGGCAAGGAACTGCTTCAAGGGCCTTCACTACTCCCAGAGCTTCCTGCTCATCTCACTCGTAAAGCCAGTAAAAGCCCTCACAGTGAGTCAGAGGCGTTCACAGTGGGGTGCCATTTATTTGTCTAATCCTGGTGAACACCGAGGGAGTTGAGTGTGTCATTGACAGTGTGTAGACAGTAGACTTGATAAAAGTTCTCCACCCCCATCGTCTCCCACACAAAGGAAGGTTGTCTTTCCTTCCTTGGGAGAATTATCCCTTGAGGATTTGTAACTATCTGTTTGTACCTGATGATGGGCTTTCTGCTTGAATTCAGTTTCTTTAATAGCCCAGAAACCCAGACTAAGAAATCAGCATAAAGTTTGCCTCAGGTCACTGATACGGGATGCTCAGAGGAAGCCCCCGAGGCAATAAAAAAGTCATACGGCTTAAGAGACCCAACAAAGGAGGTGTTATGTTTAATCTTGTCAGTTTGATCAGATTTAGACTCACTCTGGAAATACATCTTTGGGTGTGTGTATGAGGGTGCTTCTAGAAAAATCTAACTGAAAAGGAAAGACCCATCTTGAATGTAGGTGACATCATTTGGCCTGGGGTCCTGAACTGAATAAAAAGGAGAAAATGAGCTGAGCACCAGCATTCATCTCTCTCTGCTTCCAGGCTGCAGATGTGATGTGAGCAGCTGCCACACACTCCTACCACATGCCCTCCCCACCGTGATGGACCTTACCCTCAAACCATGAGCCAAAATAAGTCCTCATTTAAGTTGCTTTTGTAGAGGTATTTTGTCACAGCAACAAGACAAGTAAGTTAAGACAGAACGAAAAGGAGCGATGACTTTAGTTTTTTCTTTCCTCCTCTTCTCCTCCTCCTCCTCTCCTCCTCTTCCTCCTCTCCTCCTCTTCCTCCTCTCTTCCTCCTCTCCTCCTCTTCCTCCTCTCCTTCTCCTCTCCTCCTCCTCCTTCTCTTCCTCCTCCTCCTCTTCTTCTTCCTCTTTCTCCTCCTCCTCCTCACCATCATCATCATGATCGTCATCATCATCTCCCTCCTCCTCCTCTTCCTTATTTTCCTCTTCTTCCTCCTCCTCCTCCTCCTTCAAGACAGGGACTGTCTATGTAGTAGCCCTGGCTATCCTGGAACTCTATGTAGACCAGGCTGACTCACAGAGATCTAGCTGTCTCTGTCTCCCAAGTGCTGAAATCGAAGGCATGTGCTACTACATCTGGCTAGGAATGACTTTCAATGATATAACATAATGCCAGTAAAATGGGTTGGAGACAGGCCATGGCAAAGGAGAAGGGATGGACGTTTACTAGGTATAGAGCTTTAGTCCTGCAAGACTGATGAGTTCTTGCTGCCCACAGCAATGTGTGTATCCCTAACATTATCAAACTGCATACTTAAAAATGGCTAAGAAGGTAAGTTTTATGTTCTGTATTCTTTATTACACTGGGAAAAGAAGATACAAAGAAAATTTAAAGCAAGGAGAATGTTTGCGCCAAGATGCTAGACTAAGGAGAAAGGTGGATGAAAATTTTTATAAACTATCTCATCTCATCCTTGAGAAACCCTGTTGCTGCAATGGAAAAGAAAGGTTTGGGAAAACACATTAAAACACTGACAAAACTGGTTGGCAAAATTATGGGTGATGAACTTTATTTTTCTAAACCTGATTTAGTAATCTGTCCCTTAGGGTTTCATTTCAACAAATGGAAAACTTAGTTTGAACTCTCTCAAAAAATAAGGGAGTATTTTTTTTTGGCTCATGTAACTGAAAAGGCCAGAGGTGGGGTGAGCTTAGGATTGATTCAGTTCAGAAGTGGCCTTCAGGGACCTGTAGGTGCTGCTCTCTGCCCTTCCTCATGGCCCCAGCTTGACCTCTGAGGCTGGCTCCCTGCATGGTGACAGCAGGGTGACAGCTGTCAGGGCCAAGTGCCCATCACGACATACTGACCCTTGTCTTATGAGGACATTCCTTTCTCATAAGCCCCAGACAACTGATGCTTGAGTCTCCTTGGCCTTAACATGTCTCGTCTCCAGCTCTGATTCATCATCCTGATTAATCTGAATCCAAGCACAGCCTGCTCAAGGTGCTGGCCACCAAGGCTGATGACCTGAGTTTGATCCCTATTATGCTCGTAATAGAAGGAGAGAACGGACTCCCACAATTGTCCTCAGATCTCCTCTACACGTGTGCTCTGATTGCATATGTTCACACACAAAATTAAAGTAAAAACTGTTTTTACTAGTCTTTATTATACGAGTAATATGTGGAACAAAGCTGACATTCTAAAATCAGCTTCAATCTGATAATCAACTAGGGGTGATGTAAAAATATTTAATGAGTAATATAGTACAGTTATCAGTCAGAGGTATCATTCAACATTGCACTGTACTGGTGACTTGAGCCACGATCACAGCCATTATTACTTAGCTCAGAGTCTCACATAAACCTCTCAGGTGCCCTTAGCTTATCAGTATGGCAGAACACAGGCTCTATCAGCAGACATACATGTTCAAGGGAGAGCAGGGCCATCACTATCAAATGCTAACGGAAACATGGATTCAAGAAAGTAAAAATAAGATCCACCCAAATCCTCCGTGGTCCTCTGTGGCATTTAGCGAAGGTTTACTTACTGCACCGGGGACAAGGCTAACTAGTATCAAAATGAGCTTGGCTATTTATAGACCCGCCTTGCCAATCTGCAGTGTTCACATCTATAAAATTAATTAAGAATTGCCTCTAAAATCAGTTGTGAAAACTTTGAGCGTATTAATTAACCTGTTTTCCATTGCTATATCAAAATACCAGAGGCTGAGTCATAGGTTAAGACAGTAAAATCCACGATCAGGTGGCCTGCTTTAGTTTATGGTGAGGGTTTGTTTCTCTGGCTGTGTCATATGATAGGGATGACATCGTAGCTGGAGGACATGTGAGAGGGAGGGGTTATATGACAAAAAGAGAGCTAGAGGTCAGACTCACTCTTTTGTAACAACTCACGCTCTCAGAAGCTAACTGAGGTCCATGAAAAATACCCACAAACCTCCTGAGGGTGGTGCCCCAGTGACCTAACCACATCTGCATCTCGCACCTCCTATGAGAGCATGCCACCTCTGCACCGCCACTGGGAAGACCAAACTGCCCAAATCGGAATCCTCCAGGACAAGCTACATTTAAACTGTGACAAAAGGGAATGTTAGTAAGGTGTCCAGCTCAGGACGCGCGGCACCCAGTGGGGAGTTAATCGATGTAAGCATCACTTATCCGTATCTCAAGAGACCACTGGAAAAAACTCCAGACAACTGAGGAGCTGATGAATACCTCCGCAGGGTGAGCAGCTCTCTAGTTCCTGGAGGATGGAAAGAGCCACTGGCCTCTCCATCATTTTACCCCCATTTTGGGTTTGAACCATCGACTCATCCACACTGCCCCTGTCTCTAAATATAACAAGCTGACAGCCACTAATGCTGGCAACAGCTCTTTCTGAGCTGGAGTTTCTGACAGCCCAACCTCTACAAGCTGTTCATGAGTTATTTCGAGGGACAATTTGTTGTCAGTCACATACCCCTCTAGTGGACTGCACAGGCTAGGCTTGCGCTAAGGATCATGAGGGGGTAGAAACAACATTTGTTTCTTGGAAATTAGCACACTGGTTCATGACCCATAAAAGGAAGTGGAGAAAAGAAATGTGCTAACAAAAGGAAGCTATTCTTACCAAGAACCCTGTGTGCGTCAGGCACTGAGCCACATCCTGCGTCCCCACCAGAAGGCAGGTAACAGGGCTGGGGAGGTGGTTCCATGGGTAAAGCCATCTGAGTCTGGATCCCATCTCAGCTAGGATGGGGTTTACACCAAAGCATATGTCCTTCTCTCCACCCCCTTCCCTACCTCCTGACTGGGCTTCAGTCTGACTGTAGGCTCCTGTTGTGAGAAGCCCCAGCTTCAGAGAGCTATAAGAACAGTTTCCCCCTCTTCCATCCATGGACTCTGACTCTGCTTTCTAGAAATCTTGCCATGCTGTCTCTAGTGCTGGGACCTGAACTCTTCCTGGAGCCCCAGCCATGCTGTTGCCTCTCTTTGTCTGTCTGTCTATGGCGTTAATAACTCTTGAAAAAGTCTTTATTCCCCAGGGATCCATCTCAGTGTCCTCTTGAACCACTGTCTCAATCTAAAACCAACACCCCAATATATACCAGTCACTATGCAGCCTTGCTGAATCCATGCAAGAGGCAGATGCAAGAAGACAAATGTACAAGCTAGTTTTTACGTTAATAACACAAACTACAGTAATCTGAGAAAAGGGAGTCACAGTTGAGAAAATGCCTCCAATAAGATTGGGTTATAGTCAGGCCTGTAGGACACTTTCTTAATTAGTGATTGATGGGAGCAGGCCCAGCCCAATGTGGGTGGGAACACCTCTGGCCTGGTGGTCCTGCATGCTATAAGAAGGCAGGCTGAACAGGCCAGTAAGCAGCACTCCTCAAAGGCTACCACATCAGCTCCTGTCTCCAGGCTCTGCCCTGTTTAAGTTTCTGTCCTGACTGACTTTGATGATGAACTACAATATGGAAGTATAAGTGAAATAACCCTTTCCTCCTCAACTTGCTTTTGGTCATAGTGCTTCATCACAGCAATAGGAACCCTAACTAAGACATCAAGTAACAGGGTTGGAGACATGGCTCAGTGGGTGAATTCCCAGAACCTAGGTAAAGCTGGCCTTGGAAGCTGTAACTCAGGCTCCTATGAGGAGAGTCACTGAAGCTCCCAGGCAGAAAACAAGAGACTCTGTCTTCAACAATGTGGAAGGTGAGAACCAACACCAGAGGTGGTCTCTGACCACCATACCGTACATGCGCCATGGTATGCACAGAACCGTACTCACACACATGAACATGTACCATAGACACACACACACACACACACACACACACACACACACACACAAAGTTTTTTAAAAGAAGGCAGGTACTTCTTAAACAAGTGATGAAACCAAGGCTCAAAGACGCCAACTTGCCCCCATTGGGTTCAAACCTGGGATTTTTCAGCTACAAAGTTCTGCCAGTATTTCTCAGAAGTGATGTTGTTAGTATTGGGAACAGAACATTTTTGAAAATGAATAAGATTTAACATTTCTGGTCCCTGAGCAGCAAAGGTCAATAGCGGGTCCAGGTCATTATAACAATTAAACCTGTCTAGCAGGGTGTGGTGGTACATGTCTGGAATTCCAGCCCTCTGAAGGTGGAGGCAGGAGGATTGCAAGTTCAGCCTAGGATATGTGGGGAGCAGGGCAGCACACCCTGGGCTAAGGATTACTTAGCTCCAAGTGTTGCTGCTAGAGAATAAAAGGAGAAAATTTGCAGATGTGTCTGTAAGTGATGTCCTCTAGCAAGGAAACACATTTGCTGGTCTGAGGACATGCGCTCCCATCCAGCTTATAACTCTCCCTCTGTGAGTAGCATGTGTATGGCAAGGTCTGTGGTGTATGAGCTGTGCCCTTGAGTATGCATAGAAGTGTGCAGGTTCGAGCCGCCCAGGACCCCTACCTTTCTCTCTTCCTCCACATCCAGTCTCTTCAGCCCTGCTTATCTTCCCTCCCGAGTGTATCTCACACACACTTCTGCTTTCCTTCCCTTCTGTACCATCCCATATCAAACCTTTTCCTCTCTTACCTAGACCACGGCAGCAGCCCTGTCTCCAGGTGCAGATGTGGCCAGCTCGCTGTCCACACCACTGCCAGCATGAGCTTTCTAAAATGCAATTCAGACCATGTCACCCCCGACATGAGATCCCTCAGTTGTTTCCATTCTAGTGGTTCTAGAAGCAGAGCCCTGTATTTCAATGAAATCTTCAAACAGAAATACTGTATGTACAGCGGATAGATGAGGAACTGTCCTTTTGGACTGTGTAGGCTTCTTAGGAAGGCACATGAGAGCTTCCATAGTCTGTCTCCCTGACCACTTCTACAACAACATCTCTGTGTGTGTGTGTGTGTGTGTGTGTGTGTGTGTGTGTGTGTGTGTGTTCATTAGTATACAGGTGCACAACTGTGCAGATGTTCATGTGTGTGGAGCAGAGGCAACCTCAGCTTTTGTTCTCACATCTGCTTGGAACTCACCAAGTAGAGGTTGCTAGCCAGTGAGTCCCAGCTTCTGCTTCTCCAGTGCTGGCATAGGCACCATGCCTGGCTTCCCCCAAACTCACCAAAACCTTGGTTCTAGGAGATCCGACTCAGGTCCTTATGCTTGCAAAGCAAATATTTTATCAACTGAGCCATGTCCACAGTTCTATAGCAGAATCTCTGACCTTACAAAAGGAAAACAGGGGTGGGAGGTGTGTGCGTGTGTGTGTGTGGGGGGGGGGGTGAGTTGAAGAGTCTAGAACCAAACTGACTTTAAATTCTTTGTCGCTTACCAGCTGTATAAATGGACATTCTTTCACCTCTCTGGGCCTGGGTTTCCTTAATGATAATGTGAGCCTGATAAAACTTTATGGGGATTCTTTTGAAAATGAGATAAGTTTGTACTTATTTGTACACTTAGGGTAGACTGGCTGCTGGTTCGTAGTAATTGCTCAGTAAATGTTAACTCTTTGACCTTGCTTACACTTGAGCTTGAACTGCTCCAAACTCTACAAGTGCCCTGAAGTTGGAGACTGCTAAAGCCTCTGCTACATGCACACTGTATATATGTGTGCTCAGAGGTGCAGGGCTTGACCACTGGAGAAAAAAGGAGCCTTTATTGTAGGAACACAGAGACAGCGCCTGGTATCAGAGAGCTGTCCCAGGATCAAGAAAACCCTAGGCAGTAGGCATTGCAACCAGCTCCTTTCTTCCTTCTTAATGTTCATCATCTTTCTACTCTGATAAGTAGATAATTTAATTTTCATTTTCTAAATCCTTGAGAGACCTATTCTGATAGGCTAAATCTATTTTCCAATGTCTCCTCATTGGGGAAAACCCCTTCGTGTCCGGCTACTTTAGAGGACACTAACTGTGAGGAGGAAACCTCTGGTCTAATTAGCGGCCATCATTCTTTAAAGGCTGGCTTTGCTTGCCTGGTAGCTGAGGTGTTGACAAGTAGATGGGGGATGGTGAAACTTCTGGAGCAAAGTGTCCAACATCCACTGCCTGGACAGGTGTCCTTCCGACCTCTACCCAGCAAGCTTATTTTTCTGTCGAGTCTCTGTTCATTATCTCGTTCTTGATTCATCCAGGCAGAACCAGGCACTTTCTTTATGTAGCAGGAACCTTGGTACAATCCTCCTATTAATCCCCGTGCTTCTACCTTTCTTTTCACAGGTGTCCCTTCAGTCTCTCTAGCACCTGGCACATAGTGGATGATTAACAAAAATTGTTGATCAAATGAATAAAAACCCCTTAGCTACATATGTAAAAGATGATAGATTTCAGCTTGCATTTGTTTTCTTTGTCAAAAGTGTGATTCCTTTTCAAGACTAAGACAAGTTCAAATTGAAGAGTGTGTTTGTTAGTGTTTATTGTAAATTTGACATAACCTAGAGTCACCAGGAAGAGGGAACCTCAACTGAAGAATTGCCTTAATCTTTCTGGCCAGCAGACATGTCTCTTAGAGAGTGTTTTAAGTGATGATTGACGTGTGAGGGCCCAGCCCACTGTGGGCAGTACCATCTCTAGGCAGGTGGTCCTGGGCTGTAGAAGAAAGATGCTGAGCATAAGCCAGGGAACCAGCCATTAAGCAGAATTCCACAGTGGTTCCTGCCTCCAGGTTCCTGTCTTGAGTTCCTGTCCTGATTTCCCTCAGAAATGGATTGAGACTTGGAAGCATAGGTCAGATCCCCTCTCAAGTTGATTTTGGTCAGAGTGTTTTGTCACAGCAACAGATGAGTAACTATAGGATATTAAGAAAAGTTGAACTGAGGTGGTCTTCCCTCCCTACCACCTATGGGCATCAGTCTCCCGTGTGTCTGATTTCTCTGCTTCCTCTGATTGAAATGTCCTTTGAAGGCACCCATACCCACTGCCTCATCTGTCTGGTCCCTTACTGACTTAGTCCTTCAAGTGCTGACTTCTCCGGGAACAGCTCCTAGAGCATCCTCTTTCTGTCAGTTACTTATTCCTCCAGCTCTGGGTTAAGCCTGAAAAACATATTGTGACCACTTTCGTGTTTATCCCGGAGGAAAGAGACTTACTTCCTTATGTCTTTTTGCCTAGAAGGCAGCATGCAAGGAGAGGAACTTGCTCATTTCTATAGCTTCCGTCTTCCCAGGGTGGTCTTTGGAGCAGAGTCGGGTCTCAGCAGATAATACAGGAACACAGGGCGAGTAGCCATTCCAAAGCAGCAGAACATCCCCACGGCCATAGCCTTGACATTGAAATGTAGTTTTCTCACACAAACCCCCCTTTCCCATTGTGTTTGGCTCAAACTGAAACTATTTATTTTCCTTTTTTATATTTTTGGCAATTTCCCAGAGTCTGTTTCAACTGGCAAATGTAAGTGAGGGAATTCAAAAACACTCACTAATGTGCCACCTGTGGACAACCGAGACCCATTTTCAAAGTGGTTTTTATATGATTGCTTTGCCCAAATAAGGTCCTTACATTTGGATGAAATGTGAAATTTCTCTACCATCCCTGGCTTCTTTTCTTTCCTTTTCCTACCAGTCTGCCATTTCAAGGACTGAAAAATGTAATTAAGCAAAATTCGAAGATGCCACCTGAGAAGCATCTTTGTTTGTTTTTTGTTTTGTTTGTTTTCACAGAAAAGCTTCTCAAATCTTGCTATCTAGAAAACAGTTCTGTCTTGTACCATGTTTGGAAATAAATTCCAAATGTAGCAAAGACTTAAATGTAAAACTGAAATGTAAAGCTATGAAAAAAGAAATAGTCAATATCATGATAAAGTTCCATAGAAGAGATTTCCTGAGACATTACAAAAAAAAAATCACGGTAGGGGCTGGAGAAATGCCTCAGCATTTAGGAGAACTTACTGTGCAAACAAGAGGACCAGAGTTCAGATAGCCAGCATCCAGGTAATGGGCTGGGCATGGTGCCATGCAGACCTGCAACCCCAGTACTGAGGCAGGCAGAGACAGGATTGTTGTTGGAGCTTGTCAGTTGCCAGCCTAGCCAAAAAATGCGAGCTCCAAGTTCATTAAGAGACCCTGCCTCACAGGAGCGTGGTGGAGATCAATAGAGGAAAAATATCTTGAGCTCTCCTCTGACCTCTGTGCCCACACACAGGCATACACACACGTACACACATGCACACACACACACACACACACGCACACACACGTACACACACACGCACACACATATACACACGTACACACACACACACGCATGCACACACACCTCATAAACACACACACACACACACACACACACACACAGGCATACACACACAGGCATACACACACACACACACACTTACACACACACACACACATATACACACACGTACACACACACCTCATAAACACACACACACATATACACATGTACACACACAGATATACACACACACATACACACACAGGCATACACACACACACATACACACACAGGCATACACACACACACGTACACACACAGGCATACACACACACACGTACACACACAGGCATACACACACGTACACACGCACACACACACACATACACACACGTACACACACACCTCATAAACACACACACACACATATACACACACAGGCATACACGTACACACACACACACATACACATACGTACACACACACACACATACACACACAGGCGCACACACACAGGCACACACACATACACACACAGGCACACACACACACGCACACACACACACATACACAGGCACATGCACACATACACACACCTCATAAACACACATACCAAAAAAATCACAATAAATAGAAAAACGTGATCACATTAAAAATAAAAAATGTCTGAGAAGAATATAAGAGTTGGAAACTGGGGAGGAAGGCTGTGAAATGCTGTCTTCCGGACGTGACGTGGTTGTACACTCATGGGCTCACGGCAGCTGTGGCTAGTACAGCTGCCTGTACAAGATCAAGCCAACAGGATCAGTGAACACAAACAGCACTCACTGGACTGAGTGGGTTAAAATTTTTTAAAAAAGAGACATGAAAGTGGAAAAGGGACATGATGGATATGTCTACGGGGGTAGAGGGGAGACCTGGGAGTAGATAAAATCAAGATACATTGTATACATGTATGCAATTGTGAAGGAAATAAAAGATATTTAGAAAATCTAAGTATCATAGAAAATGAGAAATTAAACACTGGGAAAAGAGGAAATATTTGTATTATAATTACTAGGTACTAGGCTAGTATCTAAATGTATGAAAAAGTGCTATAGGCAAATAACAAAAATATGGAAGCAATAGAAAATTGGTAAAGGGGATGAATAAACAATTCACATCGGGGACAAAATGATGAACCTATAAATCAATGATTAACTGGATGAGATAAAGATTAAGAAATGCATGTCAGAAATAATAATGTCATCTCTTAGTTACTGTTTGATTGCTGTGAAGAGACACCATGACCAAGGTAACTCATATAAAAGAAAGCATTTAATTGGGCGCTTGCTTATGGTTTTAGAGGGTTAGTCCGTGATCATCATGGTGGATGCAGACAGGCATGGCATTGTGGGAGTAGAAGAGAGCTTTACATCTTATTCTACAGCCAGCAGGTAGAGAGACAGACAGACAGACAGACAGACACTGGGCTTTTGAAATCTCAAAGCCCACTCCCAGTGACACACCTCCTCCACCAAGGCCATGCCTCCTAATCCTTTCCAAACCATTCCACTAACTGGTGACTAAGCATTCAAATATGAGCCTGTGGGGGCTGTTCTCGTTCAGACCACAACAGGTCATACTGTTAAAGAGAATGTGGGAACACAGAGGTTTTCCACACTGCGATCAACAGTGTTAAGTAGTATTACTTATATAGGGAAGTAACTTTCAATTTCAAATAAATGAGCACATGACTCAGCAACTCTCCCTCTAGATTCATACCCCCGGGAATAACTCACTTGTGGGTATAAGGGAACCAAAGTAAAAGAATAAAGCAGGGATATTTTTGTTTTGTTTTGTTTTGTTTCTGTAATAGTGTAGTTTGAGAACCTTCTTTTAACCCTGAAGCAAAGATCAAAACAGGGTCTTTCTTGCATGCAAGTGCAGTCATCCTGTTCCCCACTGAGGAGGGCTGCGAGGCCCCCTGCAGATGCCAACTGTGCAGCCACTCAGCCCCTTAGATAAACTGCTGCATTTGCATATGCAAATCCTCTTGGATGAGTTACTTATAATACCCGATGCAGTGTAAAGATTACGTAAACAGTTGGGCTACCATGTTGTTTGTGGAATGATGACAAGAAAAGTCCATACATGTATTTTTAAAACATATTTTGTATTTCCCTTTCTCTTATTTTATTATATCCCTTCATATACATATATATATATATATATATACATATATAGATAGATAGATAGATAGATATTTGTGCGTGTGTGTATATGTGTATGTGTGTGTGTGTGTGTGTGTGTGTGTGTGTTCCTGTGCCCATGAGTATGGAGGCCAAGGAACAACCTCTGATGTCATCCTCAGGAGCTCCATCTACCTCGTTTGAGATAGTCTTTCATTGGCTTGAAGCTCACCAATTAAGTTAGACTGTCTGGCCAGTGAGCTCCAGGGGTCCTCTGTCTCTGCCTCCCCAACATTGAGATTAAAGGCACAAGCTACTGACCCTCTCCTCCCTGCTCTTTTTGAATGTGCATGCTGAGCATCCAAATTTAGTTCCTTAGTACTTGCATAGCAAGCACTTTTCTGACTGAACCACGTTCTCAGGCCCCCATATTTTTATTCCTATCTTGACTCAGATCTGTCACAAGGCATGTGTCACTATGCACAGCTTTGTAAGTGGGTGCTGGGGCTTCAACTCAGGTCCTTGTGCTTGGAAGGCAAATACTTTACTGACTGAGGCATTCACCTCTAGTCCCAAATACACACCTTTTTTTGTTGCAGTGTTACATACACCAAATGAAAATATTATATAGAGTTGATTGTCACTGTCTGTTCTATTCTGTGCAGTCACCACGCATACTAAATTAGTACCCATTGAGCCATTACTCCTGAGGAAATGTAGGGTTGGGCTGCTTCAAGCCCATTTCACCAACCACACATAACCTTGTTTTATGAGTATTTCTGTTTAATTACATCTTGTTTGGTATATACTTTTATTCACTTGAACTTGGTATAATTCTTATCTGAATGAAGTTTAACATATATGTATATGTATATGTATATGTATATGAATATGTATATGTATATATCTCCCCCCTGTAAGGTACATCATAGTCTTGTAGTTAATACACACTAGTTCATGCCTGGGATCTATTTTAAACAGTGAATTCTTTATCAAAAAGGCAAAAAGCAGACCCCCAAAGCATAGCAATAAACATACTATAAAACAGAAACATGCTTATAAAATGCAGGCAAAGTCCTCTTGTCTAATCATTCTAAGGGACTGTACATCCTCCTTGAATGGGATTAAAAGGTGCCTACCTGCTGTCTAGTGTGACAGTTTCCAGTAAGGCCCCAGGGCCAAATGAGGACAAGCATGGTTGCATGAGCAGAACTGAGCCCTGTCTCCTATAAGACCTGAGACTATGTCCCCAGTGCGGCAGCAAGGGTGCAGAAGGGTGAACTCTTATTTCTTGTGATAAAATTCACTGAGCAGAGGTGGTACAGGCCTTTAGTCCTAGTACTTGGGAGGCAGAAGAAGGCAGATCTCATCTCTGTGAGTTTAAGGCCATCCTAGTGCACAGAGTGATTCCAGGACAGCCAAAGTTACAAAGAGAAAGAAACCCTGTCTCAAAAAGCCAAAGCCAAAACAAAACATACAGCATGAGATTGACCATTTTAAAGATTACAATTAGAGTGTACTAGGAAAATTGTCGTCTGATCTTTAAATGTATGCTGTAGAACATACGTGCATGTAGTAAGTAATATATATAATTTTCCCTAAAGAAAGGATTTTCACTCTAAAGTATTGTGATACTCTTAAAGATAAAAGTGTTTGGTGCAGGAACTAGTGCAACTATCCCGACTGTTCCCACAGGTCCCGTAAAAATGACCTCCCGGCTTCATCCACCCTAACCTAACATCTGCTGGGGTATGCCTTCAATGGCTGCAGGCTAAATTATTCAAATTATCTCAACAACAAAGCTCAGGATGCTTTTGCTGAGTCACTGTCCAACACAAAGCATTTCCTCATGATGCTTTCATCTGTCTCTGAGGTGTGAATTGCAAATCTAACTGCCCCAGTCTACAGAAGTGGGTAAAATGATTTCTCCAGGTAAGGAACAAGGAAGAAATAAGCAATGTAGCAAATTGGAATAGCTTTCTAGAAGGGTCTATACTCCTCTATTCGGCAATATTGCTGCAGGTATCACAGTTGGAAATGGCCCAAATAGAACAACCACCAGAATAAGATTTTTGAGATGTTGAATTTCTGTTTTCCTGTTTGCTTTGTTACATATGGATGCTAGGATAGGAAAGAGGCGTTAGCTGTTTTCCCCAGGTTAGCCCTTTGTACATTCAAAATGACTTAAGTTCATCCATTTCTTCCATATTAATATCTGCAGCCTTTTCATCAAGAAGAAAACCATGCCAGGAACTCTGATTCCAATACTAACAAAACAGCCCTTTTCAAAATGTGGGTTTGTAGTTTTTCTGTAGGGCCTGTTTTCAATTCCTCTTTCTGGTTCTAATGTAGCTTTGCAAAACATGCTCCTAAATTTACCAGCTGGCAAACATGTTTTCAACTAGCCTGTTATTCTCAGAGCTTTTAATGAATGGGAAAAGTCAGTGTTAATCTCTTTTCATGTTGTGCCAATGAGCAGCAGCCTGCGAACAAGTTGGAATTGTCTGTGTCACATTGAAGTCCCTTCAGTTACCTGATTTAGGACAGCTGGTTTTTGCACGAAAAGGATAGAGTAGAAATGAACATAATTGCTTTCTAGCTGTGAGTGTTAAGTTCCACAGGAACATCCCCTCCACACACAGCCCCCTGGGGTCTGACATTATGGAGACAAGTCATCTGGCTATAGTGATGAGAACAGGGTTTTTCTGGAAACCCCCCATGGCCACGGCCAGTGCTCTGCGGTTCTCAGCCACTCCGTGTGTTGTTACTGAGGGACCAGCAGGCAGAGCAAAGGTGCAGATGTCTTTGTCATCCTGCAATCCAGGGGACCTGAGGACACTGAAGCCGTTTCCTTTGCAGACTTAATACCCTAGGGAAAGGGGATGTCTAGAGGCCCTAGTCTGTTTTGAAAAAGACATGATCAGATTCTAAAACTATTTTCTCTCCCTTCTTTCCTTCCTTCCTCCCTGCCCCCCTCTTTCTCTCTCTTTTGTAAGGTCTTATGTAGTCTAAGCTGTCCTCAAACTCACTATGTAATTAAATATAACCTTGAACTACTGATCATCAAGCCTCTACCTCCTGACAGCTGAAATTACAGCATGGGCCCCATGTCCAGTCAGTTTTTGCTGGGCTGGGGATCCAACCTAGGGCTTCAAGCGTGCTAGGCAAGCACTCCACTAAGCCACACACGCAGTCCTCCACAAACAGTTTTGCAGCACAACTTGGACAAGCAGCTACTCAAGCAGCTAACACCTCTCTGTGTCCTGTGTCACCTGCAAAATAGTTACACATACAAATGATAAAAAATGATGTTTAATGAAATAAATACTTGCTTTCAATTTCTGGGATTTGATTTTTCTGTCTGGTAACAGCTTCGGAAGAGGGAGTATTATAGAGAGCTCGCCTCCAAAGCATGATATCCATTATCGTCAACAGAGCAGCCGTGACCTTTTGCAGATGGTCCTGGAAATTGAGTCTGTAGATTGTTGAGATCCCATCATAGAAGGAGGGCAGGAAGGGATATCAGACCCTCACTTGTTATCTCAGTGGCTCTCTCCCCTGGTCCTCCCAGCTAGCTGCATATAATTCTGCCCCGACTGCACATGACCCCATGGTTTGGGAGTGTAGGGGTGCTAGAATCTACAGCTTGTGGAAAGGTAGCTGAAGAGAGGGTTCCATCCGTGGAGCTATGTTGTCATTCATCATGGGGTGAGATCTTTCAGTGGTGTGGCTGCTTGGAGTCACCCACATTTCTGTAAATACCCTCCTCCCAAGCTTTGCAAGAAAGCACAATAAAATCATTGGTTTACTAGCTCAGAGTTGGTCTCTCACTGGTGTCCAGTCTGAGGGGGATTAGGTGTTTGTTTATAAATGATACTCCCCCTCAGGAGTGAGTTCATGAAACAGGGTGATGTGTTAGCTCATAGTCACCTGTCATTTAGTACTTTGTGTCACAGATTCTGCTGTGGCTGCAGCTAGTTACTTAGGTATGGGAGGGTCTTCAAATCCAGGAATGATTCTTCCCTCTAAATACCTCTCACACCATCTGCTTGTCTGCACCTATATTAAAGCTGAATCCGAAGCTCTCTCGGTCTTGTTTGTATCCATCTTAGTTTGTTTCAGAAGCAGATCCTGGTGCAAGGATTCAAGTACTAATAATTCATTTCAGAGGTGATCCCAGGAAACACTGGGAAGGGGGGAGAAGGGAGTTAGGCATAAGAGAATCATTACCAGCTGGAGCTGAATACCACTAGGGAATGCTGGGAAACAGGGTATTACACAAATCTCAGCATTATTACACCTGAGGAGTGAGGAGGATAAGAGACGAATAGATTCTTGGGACATAATCAATAACCTATTACCCTCTAAACATAAAACCCCGTCTTGCCCATAAAGTACAGGCTGTGCCTGTCCCTTACTCCTTATGCCTTCCTTTATCCTCTTATCTCAGGGGCAAACCTCTCCAGGTATTGGCATTTGACCACCCCAAAGGTGGACT
The DNA here is from genome assembly GCA_026225945.1 of Cricetomys ansorgei. Taxonomy (NCBI): domain Eukaryota; kingdom Metazoa; phylum Chordata; class Mammalia; order Rodentia; family Nesomyidae; genus Cricetomys; species Cricetomys ansorgei. The sequence continues at coordinate 12,165,894 of JAMJFZ010004023.1, read as the reverse complement.
GGTCACTTATCCCTATATTACATTAAAAATACATCTTCTGCATTTGTGTGTGTGTGTGTGTGTGTGTGTGTGTGTGTGAACATGTATATTAAAGCCTAAAGCTGATGTCAGGTGTCTTCTTCAATTACCCTTCACTTTATGTTTAGAGACCCATAGATTAATGACAACATATACTATAAAAAAGACTTGTGTGAGAATATTCATAACAACTAAAAAAAAAGGAAAGAAAGAATGAATGAATGAATGAAACCCCCAGGAAAACAACCCAGAATTTGAAGAATAAGCACCAGAGGCTAGGCCTGGAGGTCGGCAGCAGATGCTTCCCTGACACGCATGAAGCCCTGGCTTCAGTCGCCACTTGGAACGATTTTTCCATAGCAAACTGTGAACTAGTTACACACTAGAATGCTAGTTGGTACTAAAAAAGAGTAAAATATTGATAGAGCCTAAAAATGAAATCATACAGAACAAAAGGGGGCAGATATACGCCAGTGGGCTTGACACAAACACTAGCATTTGTGAGGTGGAGGCAGGAGGATCAGGAGTTCAAGGTCATCTTTGGTAGAGGTCAGCCTGGGCTATATGAGCTCCTGCTCAAAAAAGAAAGCAAATAGTGAATATAATGGGCTCATAGTGTGCGTGTTCGTGTATGTAGAGTCCTGGGAGAGGAAAGCTAAGCTATAGTGATAAAACTTAGACCAAACCAGCTGTTTATGTTGTGAGGTGAAATTAACTGGGAAGAGGAAGGAATTTAGGAATTTCAAAAATGTTTTATAGTTACGTGGATGTATATGGGTCTTAAAACTCACCTAATTGGCTGGGTGTGGTGGTACACACCTTTAATCCTAGCACTCAGGAAGCAGAGACAGGTAGATCTGCGGGAGTTTCAGGCTAGCCTGGTCTATATAAGGAGTTCCAAGTCAGGCAGGGCTAGATAATGAGACCTTATCTCAAAAACAAAAACAAAAAACAGAACACACAGCAGAAACTTCCCTAATTAAACAACAGAGATCTGTGCTTTTTGTGATATAAAAGTGTACAGTAATAAACATTATACTTTTATCTTTAAAAAAGACATAGGCTGTTAAGAAAATGCAATAGTTTGCTCAATGTTCTGTCTCCCACTAGTGCAAGCCTTAGACTGTAGAAGCCTGGTGGGTTTTTCTCTCCTCCATATCTCAAGCGCTTCCTACAGTGCTTGGATCCCCTGGGTGTTCAAGCAACTCATTAATACTCTAAGTGTGTGCAAGCTTCTATGCACTGGGCTGTGGGTTCATCATATATCTCCCTCTGCAGGCATGACCTGCTCTTGGCAGATGCAGGTAGCCCCAGAAGCTGGAGTGCAGGTGCATTGTCTAGGAAGGGAGCTTGCAGGTGGGAACTCAGCAGGACTCCGGGTGTCCTTGGGCACTGACAGGGTCCCAACTGTGAGCACCATCTGTTCCTGTGAAGGGTGTCTGACAGCAGCTGCAGCCCTGGGCCTGGAAGGTGAGTGCCCCTGAGACCCAATGTCAGGCTTCTGCTCCCATCCTCCCTTCCTGTAGCAGGCCTATGGAAAGTCACTTTAACCCTGGAAACAGAAAGATCAACATGTGGACCACTTTACAATTTACCAAGTGTTTCCCTCCATATGCTCGTTTTCATCTTGTCATGATCCTGAAAGGTAGTTGTTGAATGACCCTATTTTATAGAGAGGTTGAGTGACTTCCCCAAGGTCACACAGCTGGCAAGCCATAGACCTGGGATTCAAACCAAATTTCTTTAACTATTTACTCCCACATTAAGCACAGTACTGCTGTGTCATTTAAGGACCTTCAGAAGCAGTTTCTGAAACCTGACACTTTCAGTAAGTTTTATTGGATGAATGAAATGGTAAGTAGCAAATTCCCCTTGCCTTTAATCCAATTTATCTCATATGCCCTGAGAAATGAATCTGCTTGGACCACCACTAGAGTAGTGTCACTTGCTTATGTAAAATTTCCACATTCCTTGCCACCTGCCAAGTAAAATCCATACTCCTTCCTGGCTTCCGGGCTCTTTTGCCCCAACTCCCCTCTTCCTTAAAACATGACTTTACTTTCTGACAGGTATGCCATCTCTGCATCTCTGATCCTCAAACCCCACCCCACTCCACACCATACGATGCCAGTTTCCTCACCTTTCCTTAGGAAACTTTCACCCTTCAAGCCCTAAGTCAAATGCCACCACTACTCCCTGCTGGTAGACTTATGACTTCATCTAAAGTCTGAGATGACACAGCATTACATGTCAGTTATATGTATCAAGCTCCTGGCGTGGTCCAGACTGTACTTACAGTCTTTGTGAGGGGGCTGATGCATGGAGGCATCATGGAGCCCATAATTCTTCTGTGCCTCTGCCATTCAATGGACAAATGAGTTTGTTTGCACCTTGCTTTGTCTTCCTTATTAGATCCTGAGGTCCCAGAGGATAGATGTGCATCATAAGAAATGGGTAACCGTTTCTGTAACCAGTTGCTAACTAGCATAGTTTTTTTGCACAACGAAGATAATTAATGCTTTGTAATGAACAAATTGCCACCTTCCTAACCATTCTCTATACATTTTCTGGGTAGTTTAAGAACTGTTTGCATCGAGCCAGGTTTGATGGCTTCTTGCCTATAATCCCAACATTCAAGAGGCTGAGGCAGACACCACAGGTTTGAGATCCTGTCTCAAAACAGAAAGAAAACCCAATTAACATTAAAGTTTTCATTTTATTTTTACTTTATATGTTTGGTTAACATAGCCTCCATCCTCTGTACACATTGTTGTGACTTGGTACCGACTGTATAAATACTTAAATTCTTTGTAAGTATTAAATTCTTTGTAAGTGGTGCTGACATATGGCGAGACTGTGGGGTCCACAGGTCTACACCGGCTCTGCCATTCACGGGCTGTGTCCATAGAGAATCACATCTGCTCTCCGGACCCTATTTTACCCCCATCAGTTCTGTGGGGGTAATAATCCCTGTTGTGTTTAACTCGCCACAAGGTTGTTGGGAGGAAAAATGAACTAACAGATGTGGAAATGTTTCCCTGGCTATAAATCACCCAGAAATGTCATTTGCTTGCTGTTTGATGGAGGCACACCTTTTGCTGCTTGGCCACCCAGTTCCCATCTGCTCCTCTCTTCCGGCGAAAGAAGGAGGAACAATGTGCAGGAGCACAGGTTGATGAGAGAGTAGCCATGTTTCCTAAAGGGCCTGTTACATTGTGGTGCATTTGAGGTAGGATTTGAGGTTGCCATCATCGGAGAGACTGCTGTGAGGATGGAAACACCCTAGAGAGTCGGCCTAGTCCAGGATTTAGTGTTTATGAGGAAGTCGGCCAGTCTGGGAAATCTCAAGGCTCAGGACTGATGGACGATGACATAGGCTGTCCTTAGGGAAGATGAAGGCTCTCATGCTGGTGCAGAAATCTCCCAGTTAGCATAAGCGCCTCAGTTCCAGGCAAAAATCTAGACAACCTCTCTTGGGAGTCCAAGGTCACCACACCTCCATCCCCGCCTTCACCCCTACCCCCACCCCACCCCAGAGGCCACACTTCCGGTGGAAGAGGAATCAACCTCTTCCGCTTAGAGGAGGGGGGGGGGGCTGGAGCCACTTAGCTTCCTGATTGGCTAGCCTGTGGCGCAAGGCATCACGTGGAGGCGGGCTTTCCAGGACCACAGGCAGGCATGGCTGAGGCGGGAAATGTGGCCTTGGGCCTCGGGCTCCCGGGAGACGTCTCCCAGTGGCCTCTGAAGCGCTATGGCCGGTTCATGCTATTGGACTCCGGGGAGTCGCCCGGGCCCAGCTCAGAATCTGCTGCAGCGTCCCCACCCACGTGGAAGGTGAAGTCCGAGGGCGCGAAGGGCCTCGAGCTGCCAGGTCTCAGGGAGGGTGGGAGGACCCTGGCCTGCAGCCACGGAGGACCAGTGCCCCACCCTCACACTTCTGTGAGGACCAGAGGGCGTGGCTGTTAGCGTAGGAAGCTTGTGTCTGAGTAGGAATAGAAGGTACAGTTGTAACTCATTCCATTCTCAAGATAATTACGCTAGGGCGAGATGAACATTCATATATCCAACAAATACGGACTGAACATGGATTGCATGATAGACACCGTTCAGTATGCTAGGGATTTAGCATGGAGCAAGGTCTAAATGGTGTGTGGTCTCACGAATGGTTTTGTTTGCTTTCTTATGGTACTGTGGATCTACTTGCCCCTGAGCTGTGTCCCTCCAGCCCATTAATACTGGTTTCCTTAGGACATAGTATTTATCCAAATAACTATGTAAATGGTGGCAGGGATAATTAGGTCACCCATAGCTAAACTGTCATGCTCTTTGGTAGTCAGGCACCTACACAAGACTGAAGTTAGATTCTAGCTGTTTTTATTTTGGTGTTGGAAATTGGACCAAGGCCTCCTATGAGCTGAGCATGTGCTTTACCACTGAGCTACACTGCCAGCCTTCGGAATCTAGCTTTGATTCTGGATTTCCTTCCACGTTCTTGGCTAAGCTACTTAGCTTCTCTGAACCTTAGTAATCATAAAATAGAAATAATATTTTAAATGTTATATTGAAATACCAAATATACTCTACCAAGTAGAGACCAAATAAGAATAAAAATAACAATCTTACTTCATGGAACATGAATGCATGCACGCTGTGTTGTTTCTGTGTTTTCGGATAGTCTTGGGTAAGGTTAAAGAGAAACAAATATTCCAGGTGGAAGGTATAGCAAGTGAAAGGCTCCATACCGGAGAAAACCTCAGCAGGTCTCGTACAGAGAGAGAAGCCAGCAAGGGTGGTGCTTGGGGAACCAAGGAACGATAGCAAGTGGTGATGAAGACAGGTGTCTTGTGAATATTATTTTAGAAGCCCTCAGGGAAGCCACAGGAAGGGTTTTAATCGTTTTCTTCTTCGACAAGTCGCCCTGTCTTTGTAGGTGGAAGTAGACGACAGTATCAGTGAATTCAGGAAGACCAAATATAATGAGACCTCAGCCTGAAGGGGGTTACAGTAGAGTTGGAAATGGGATGGACATTGACCTCGGAGGATAGAAATGAAAGGGCTTAGCAATTGATTGAATGTGTATGGTGAGGGTAGAGGCATTTGGCTTCTGGCAGAAGCAAATACAGGGGGATGGGATGCGCTGGAAGAAAAACAGAAAGGTCTAAGACTTCAGACTAAGGGTTGAGCTTAATGCTCATGATGACGTGCTAGTTTTACTCCGGTGAGTGTACTGTTCTGGAGTCAGAAGAAATATCTTGATTTCAAGTTTTAGAGCACCCTTTACTGGAGGTGCGAGTCAGCATCATGAAGTGATGACAGTAGTGGGTTTAGAGGAAGTTCTGGGATCTAGCCTCAGGGTAGTACAACACTGTAGGTCAGATAGAAGCGCCACAACCTCACAGACTGACCAGGGCCAGAGGGCTGCAAAGTACCTAGGAGAATGAAGGTTTACCAGTGCTAGAAGAGAGCTCTCTCAAGAGCCAGAGAACGCTTGGCTAACTTTGCTGAATGATGCTATGAGGTAAAGAAAAATCATGACTCCAGGGTGGCCATTGTGTTTAGTCACGTGAAGGTTCTTCGTGGTTGTTACGAATTGGGGTTTGAGTGGTTAAGGGCATAGAAGCCAGCCAGAAATGGATTCAGAAGTGACTGATAGATGAATAAATAGGGCCAAGTGCACAGTTTTGAGAGCCTTGGCTGGGAATGTGAATAGAAATAGGGCATTGTGAATTATTCATGACATTCTGGAATATTAGAGTAAAGGGTGCTCTAAAACTTGAAACTAATATATTTAGGCCCTTTAAAAAATAGAAAAACCATTAAATACCTTGTTGTGCTCTTGTGGACCTCTGTATTCTAAAAGAAGATATAGGCCGAAAATGCAAAATGGAGTGAGGCAGAGTTAAATGCAAGGGTGATGGGTCTATAATTGGATCTTTTATAAAAGCCCAGGGATGTTGGTGGACATATTTAACTTCCAAGACTGCTCCAGTAGGCTCCTTGATAATTCTCCTAACAACTCTTTAATCCCTTTCAATCCTTTTCTCTGTGTTGGGTGCATATGCTCAGATTCAGCCAGGTAACTCTCATATTGCAAGCCAGAGCATGGGCATTTTGACCACTTTAAGATGTCAATTATTATTACAATTTTTACCTTCTCTTTGCAAAGCTCTTCATAATTGCTTATAAGAACCAGCACTTTTCAACAGTTTTCAAATGTTTGACATAACACCGTGGCCACAGTGACAAGAGATGAGGTTGCATTTATGGGCCTTTTGAAGACTGGACATTTGTACCTTGCTTTGAATCTGTGCCCAGCCATCCTGCCTGCTGTGCTCAGTTCCAACCTAGGTCTGTCATATCTTTCTTTTAAATGAAAGAGAAATAAGATTTGTTCTATTTTATAGGCCCTGTGACTATTGTGTAATAGTAATAATAATACTGTACTATCCAAGTCCCGTGTGAATTTCTTTTAAAAGCACTTGGTACCTACAATAGCACAGTGTGTTAGGTGAAACAAATTTGTTATGATAAAGTCATTCTGGTAGGTTTTTTTCCATTTGGAATATTTCGAATTCAACTATGGATAAGACCATTTTGATTTTTTTAATGCCCCCCCCCCCAGATTATGAAGAGACTCTGTTCTCTTGGTTCTATGTGCATAGTTATTTAGCTGCAGAGAAGACCCCAGTCCAGTGACCATGTGCTGACAAAAGTGTCCACTCAGGGGAAAGATGAATAGGGTAGGACTTCTCAGACTTGAAGTCCCCATTGAGAGGCAGTGTCAAATTAGGAGACATCAAGATTATTGTGTACAGAGGATGTCCGACATGCTGATTCCATTTACTTCTCAATTATTATCACATGCCACACAATTTGGAAGCAAATAAGTTTTTTGTAACAGTGAAAACAACAATATAGCAAAATAAAACCCCCCAAACCACTCCACAGTTTACAGCTACGCTACTCGGCTTCAGTGTTCGCGGTCATCCGGTAGGGAATTTGTTAAAATGCAAATTCTGACTCAATCAGAATAGATTGTTACGGGGAATGAGATTCTGTTACTGTAATAAGCTCCCAGGTGACACTGGTGTTGGTTTGAGGACTACGCTTTGAGAGGAGGGGGTTTGGAAGTGAGCAGCTGTGGAGTACAATTAATAAAATGAATTTGCAGAGGTATGACTAAGTTAGATTCATAATGAATATGCAGTTATTTTATTAATAGGGTTAATATTTAAGCCATCTGTCATCATCTGAGTGGAATGAGTAAATGAAATACAAACCTGAATTTGATTTTATTTTCTTAAATCTATTGGCCCAGCCTTCTGATAAAAATTATCATAATACAAGATTGGTCCATTTTATCTCTGTATATAATTTTGTCTGTTAGTTTGAGAATTTTGAAAGGTGATGTTAATTGCAGGTTGCGTTTAAATTGGTTTTACCATGTTTTTCAGATTCTAAATATTTCTCAGACATGCCTTAATTGGTTGAACCTGACAACTTCTTAGTTTTTTTTTTTTTCAAAGAAAATAATGATCTTTTAATTTTTGTAGGAAGACCTTAAAATAATTGCCCTACTTAGAAATTAAGAAGTGGAATATGAAGTTTGTACTTGAGATGAACTTTTAATGTGGGTTCAATGTAGAGTATAATTTGAGGCCCCCTTTGTTTCGTACTTCTAATGCTTCTGTGCTCCCCCCACATGATAAAACCTTAGTAATGTTTGGCCGAATGTGTGGCATGGCAAGTTTGTTTTTTCTTGAGACAAGGTCTCACTATGTAGCTCCAGCTGACCTGGAACTTGGTATATAGACCAGGCTGACTTGAACTTGAACTCACAGAGCTCTGCCTGTCTGCCTCCCAAGTGCTGGGATCAAAGGCTTGTGCCACTATGCCCGGCTCTATTTAGGGATAGTTCTAACAGCAGCCCTGTGAAGCAAATGTCATCCCCATTTCATGGATGAATCAACTGAAACTGAGAGATGCCCTGTGGCTTTTCTAAGAATTTGGAGAGAATTTGGGAATAATATAGACTCTAGTTTCTTGTCTCTGCAGGGTGAGCTTGTAATTATGTGCCACTCACCTTAGAAATGTTAGCATTTCAGGAGTTTTCACATTAGCATGCCAGGTGAAAACAATCAGGATGATTGCATTGATGTCTTAAGGACAATTTAAGATTCAGTAAAACTTCAAGGGAATTATTTTAAAGAAATAGCAAAATAGCAGTTCTCCTTTGTACGCTGGATGATTTTTTAGTAGATCCTTATTGCTGTGAATTTTAACTTGCTGGTCCAGGAAAGTTTGTGTTCCTCTAAATACTCACCCCAACTCTATTCTTTACTTGGAAACAGTTGTATCCTTTCAAGTCTGTTTTTTAAAGCACGTGAATATCGGCACAGCATCTGTTAGGACCACCACCACCCCAACTCCTGAGGGAGAAATTCGTGAGAGAACACTACCCAGTGCCCCATAAATGAAGAATCTTTTGCTCTAGCTGCTGAGCGGTAGGCAATGTTCTCTGTGTGAGTCTGGACAGTGCTCCCTTAAATACTTGGAGGCGGTTCATTTCCCAGCCCTGTGTGCTGAGCGGGGCTGCACTGCAGGACCGGCTGTGACTTGTGTTCATTCCGGGTGTACGTCTCTGGTACTCTGTCCTATGTCCTCCTTGGCCATACAGCTCCATTCCTTAAATTCAGGGAGACCTCCACAGACCCTATGTGGGCTGGTTTTTGTTGTTTTTCCTTTTACTGTACTATGGAAATTCTCCAAGCAGTGAGAGACATTGTTAATGTCTGTATAACACTTTATAATTTGCATTTTTCTAACTTTTTCCTACTTACATTTTACAACTCTTTGGAGCAATGATAGGAGAGCTCACTTCATTTCTTGTAATTTCTCAGGGATCCTATCTTTCATTTCTTGTACCCAAGAACTTGAAAATGGACACTACCTCTAATTTACTCAGTGTTTTAGTTGTTCTAGGCAGGAGAGTAAATTTGACATCCGTTACTTCATGCTAGCCTGTAAAGGAAGTCCATAGCGGGCTTTTGGGTTGCTTCCACTTTGTCTCTCTTCCTCTGCAGGTCATCTGCTCACCGCTGATTATTTCCTGGGTTCTTAGCATTAAGTGAGAAACTGGAGATGCTGTGGAATTAACTGTCTTTTTGTTGTTTGTTGAGACAGGTTATTACCACATGGCCTTGACTGGCCTCAGTTGTCCATTTCAGCTTCTCTAGTGCTGGGATTACAGGGGTTTCCTACCATGCCTCCACAGTCTTAAAATGTGGTCAGCTTTACCCTGAATGATAGAGTTAAATTCTGAGAGATGACTGCATCATTAAACAAATTTGTTGTTATAGTAACAACAGAGTGTATAGTTGGACAAACCGAAATGATCACCATGTCATTAAATGTTACTGTTCTATGGGACCATTGTTGTACATGTGGTCCTGTGGTTTGTTTGAGACTGAAACACCATTCTATAGCCATGGCTGAATTAAGTATTCCAGTGTTGAGTTACAGTAGGTAGAATGCACCACTGGAGATACATCCCTCAAGACAGGCAGACAGCCTTCATCAGAGCTTTCCATGCACTTCTTTCCATGTGCATTCCATGTACTTCTCGCAACTCTTTGGGTCTTATAGGTACAGACGGGAAGCTGAAGCCTGCCTAGGTGAATAGCTTCCCAAAGGTTGACACAGGAAGTGGAAAAATAGATTCTAAAGCTCTGATCTTCCTCATTCTGCTACATGCTGCTGCTTCTCATGTTGATATCTTTTCTCCTGAAGTTGTAGAATTATTGTCAGGAATTACTCTTCTCTTAAGAAACACACGTTTTTTGTTTTTTGTTTTTTAAGTTAGATTACATCTTATATTAAGATTAAATAGCTCTGAGTGACAAAAGATGAAAGCCCAGAGCTGGAGTGACACGCTAGTGTCAGGAACTGAGGCTTCTTTCATTTGTTCTGCCATGCATGGCTCAACTTGACAATCTAGAATTATCCTTGAGACAAGCCTCTGGGCACACATGTGGGAGTTATTAGATTAGGTTAATCTCTGGGAGTGCCTGTGGAGGATTAGTTTAATTGAAGTGAGAAGACCCACTCTAAATGTGGCCAGCACCATTCATGATCTTGGTTCCTGGATTACATTCATGGCTCACTACTTCCTGACTGTGGATGCAGTGTGACAGACTACCACAAGCTCATGTCCCCGTGACTTCCTTGCCAAGATGGACCCTTAAACTGTGAGCCACAACGAACCTTTTCTTCCTTAAGTTGCAAGTTGCATTTGTCTCAGGGTATTTTATCACAGCAACAGGAAAAGAAACAAAGACTCGATGATCAGTCCGAGAAAGAATCAGCTGAAGTGGACAGGGGCACAAGGACGATTCCCTAAGGCGTTCTCTGTAAGTCACCATGCGCTGCTCCAGCTTTCAACATGGTAGACAGGGCTTAAACCCACATGGATGACTGATGTATGACATAAGGTCATGTGTCCTCTTACATATAAATATCTGAGGTTACTTGGAGTTTGCCACACACACTTCTAAGTCTGAAGACTTATTTCTGAGGTTCCTGGTTGGAACTCAGCAGGCATTTGTAATGATAGCACTATGTTTTACACGTGACCCTCAAAGATTGTTGTGCTGGAAATCTGGTCTCCTTGGAGGCCTAGCGTATGTTGATGAGGCTAGGCCAGCGCCACACTCAGAAGAGATTAGTGCTGGTCTCACAGCGTGGGTTAGTTCCCATGAGAACTAAAGGTCATTCTCCTGTGTAACCAGTGCCTTCTATATTCAGCCAAGACTCTTTTCTGCTTCTATACTGTGTTATAATATGACCAGGGGGCCTCACCAGAGTCCAGACATGAGCTAAATGAGCCTGTTTATAAAGTGTCCAGTCTCGGGAATTTCATTATACCAACAGAAAATGGATTAGTAGAAATAACAACATGAACTGTTTTTTAGTTTGTAAATACTTTATGTTCATTTCTGGCATGGTACCTGGCTGATGTCCCATAAAGTTTTGCTGAATGGATCATCAAACTCTGGCATTCTGCTGAGCATCTGTGCTCACAATATCATTTTGTCTTTGGAAAATCTGTAAGCAGAACTTCTTAAGTTCTTTCTACCCCTGGCCCTTCATGTCCAAGTAGTTTTTATGCAACTTTGGGTGCGTAGGTGTATAAAATAGATATAGAAATCAAGCATTTACTGATAATAAATCATAAATTATTTATTTTAAAAACAACCCTTTAGTTGTGCTTGTTTAATTTTATGCACAGAATTGAATGTTAGCGGTTTTTTTTAATTGTAGGCTATAGAGCATTGTCAGTATTTTTCAAAGTTAGTATTTTGATTTAATAATTGTTAGTGATGAAAATGTTGCTTCATATCAGTAAGTAGCACAAGATGGCAGAAGTATGTTTAAGACCATTTCAAAGCTTGTTGGAAATTCTGTTCTATTCCCAAGCCAAAATTCATTTAATGAATTTTTCTTTAATAGTTTTTATGGAATCCATGCTAGCAACTCAAAACAGCAATTTTTAAAGATATATTTATTTTATGTATACGTGCATGCCTACATGTATACCACATAAATGCTGTGCCCATGGAGGCCAAAAGGGCATCAGATTTCCTGGAACTGGAGTTACAGATAGTTATGAGATGCCATGTGGGTTCTGGGAATCGAATCCAGGTCCTCTGTAAGAACAGCCAGTACTCTTAACTGCTGAGCCATCTCTCCAGCCCTCAAATAGCAATTAATTTTTAAAATTAAATTGTGTGTGTGCATGTGGGTATGTGCATGTAAGTGAAGGTACCTGTGAAGGCCAGAGATCAGAGGAGTTGTTATCTCTTTGGAGCTAGTGTTACGGGCAGTTGTGAGCTGCCTGATGTGGGTGCCAGGTACAAGTACAAACTTTCAGGCACTTTTTACTACGGTGAGTCATCTCTCTAGCCCCTCAAACAGCATTTCTTTTTCTCTTTCGCGTTTTTGAGACAGGCTCTGTCCTAGTTACTATTTTATTGCCATGATGAGACACCACAACCAAGGATCCTATAAAAGAAAGTACTTAATTGTGGGCTTGCTTGCAGTTTCAGAGAATTAGCACATGATCATCTTGGCAGAAAGTGTGACGGCAGGCAGGCATGGCCCTGGAGCAGTAGCAGAGAGCTTACATCTGATCTACAGGATAGAGGCAGAAAGAGAATAACACTGGGCCTGGGGTAGGTTTATGAAACCTCAAAGCCCACCCTCAGTGACACACCTCCTCCAACAAGGTCACACCTCCTAATCCTTCATAAACAGTCCACCAACTGGGGACCAAACCTTCAAATGTGAGCCTGTGGGGTTCATTCTCATTCTTATTACCCCACCGTTTTTCTATGTCAGTGAGTCTCAACCTTCCTAATGCTGCAATCCCAACCATAAAATTACTTTTGTTTCTACTTCATAACTAATTTTGCTACTGTTATGAATTGTAATGTAAATATCTGATATGCAGTTGGTCTTCTGCTTGCATAGCAATTACCTGAGCTTGCCCCAGCCCAGTCTGAGAAATTTTTAAGTATTTCTTTTTGTTATTGTTGTTGTTAGGGTCTCATATAGCCCAGATTAGTCCCGGACCTACTGTGTAGCCAAATATGACCTTGAATTCCTGATTCTCCAGCCTCTTGAATGGATATATTCTCTGAGTTAACTCCAAAAGCCCTAGAGAACTGGATACTTTCATAGCCAGTAATCTTATTCTTAGGAGTGTGTGGTAAAAGATATAAAATTATGTCTCATGCTCTGGTACACTTGATATATTTTTTTAAGCTCAAAAAGAAAAAAACCTACATATATCATTACTTTTAGGGGTGCATGGGGAAAGTCTTAAGGGTTACTGTTCTTATAATTACTTTTTATTGTTAAAACTCTGTATTTCTGTAAAACAAAAAAACAAATTGTACACTTTATAGTGTACAGTTTATAGTGAGTATGTGGGAGGACCATGCTCTTTAGCCCAGTATACTCTAGAACTCTGTGTACGTGGTTTAGGAGACTCTTTCGCTACTGACATTCATTGGGGAAGCAGTTGGTAATCTGCCTAGCACATTTGCCCAGGGCTTGTATTTTATAATATATAAATCAGCAATTTGGATCAATATACAAAGCTGTGACATTTTTGAGATAGTAGAAAGTAGAAAACAAAACCCTTAATCAGCTACATAATTTAATTCATCACAAATCTGAAGATCAATTTATTTTATCCTTCAGGTAGATATAATTTAGAAGAAACACATTTGAAATTTTAAAATAATTTTGTAGAGTTTTTTTTTTTTTTTTTACTTTTCTATTTCGTTTTAGATTTCTCTTGTGAAAATTGCATCAATAAATGCCTTAAATTAGGAAAAGAGTCTGTATTACTCGGTGTTTAAGCTGCTCTCTGATTATGTAATCTACATAAGCGTGTGATGGGCAGACCCAACTCTCAGCATATGGTTTTATATTGATGGTAAAGTAATCCTTGTTCTCTTAACACCTTACAGTAAATTTTTTTTGTTATGATTTGTTCATTAGAGGTAGCATTTTCTTTGAACTTTCCATATTGTGCTAACTTGAGCATTCCAGGAAGATGCTAAATTAGCAGTCAATGAGAGTATTTCCAAAGAGTCAGAAATAAGCAGCCCACCCCAGACCTAGATTATATTAAGTGTTATGACACTGGAATTTCTCTATAAATCTGGGCACTGTATTAAATCTTAAATATAGCGTTCTTGACCTTTATAGTAAGATGAGTGTCTTCCTTGGCCTTGATTCCACTTAGTTATCAGAATATGGAAACCTCTTTTACTGCTCTGTGGGGTGGGGGAGAGGGTGTATGGTGTTGTGTTCTTGTTAGTGTGGATGTATGCGTGTATGCATGGTGGTGGAGGCCTGAGGCTGATAGCCATTGTCTTAACTGTCTTAACTTAACTTAACTTAACTTAACTTGTTTATATTTTGTGAGACAGTCTCTAACTAAACCTGGCATTTGTGGATTTGGCTAGGCCAGCTAGTCTGTGAGCTTCAGGAGTCCATCTCTCCATCCCTCCTCCTCACCAATGCTTGGGTTACCTCACCAGGTGTGTCACTGTCCCTGAGCTCTCATTTGGATTGAATTCAGGTCCTTACATTTGTGCAGCAGGCAGTTTACAAACCAAGCCACCTCTCTATTCCTCATGGAATGGTTTTTATTCTAAGTAATTTAAAATATAATCACAGGTAGAAAAAATAGTATGGTGGCCAATGAAACGATCCCATACTTAGGAAAGCCTAAAGACTGTACCAGAAGAATTGTAGACCTGATAAGCAAATACTGCAGAGCATCAGGACACAAAATTGGCATGCAGGAACTCAGTAGCTTTTCTATGCACCAACAACAGAGTTGCTGAGAAAGAAATCAGGAACACAATCTCATGCACAGTAGCCTCAAAAGATGATAAAATTCCTAAACCTAACTATGAAGGTGAAAAACTTTTTTAATAAAAATGATAAAATACGATAAAAATTTAAAAAGACAAAAGATAACAGAATTGACATAGTAAAAATACCATATTGTTGAAGGTGATCTACAGATTCAGTGTAATCACCATCAAAATACTGAAGACATTCTTCAAAGACCTTAAGAAATAAATAAATAAAATAAAATGCATCACAGAAGTAGTGGGTGTCATCCTCCTGCAGAAGAGTAGGGAGCACACGCTGGAGTCTGGGAGGCAGCGTGAGCTGGAGAGCACATGGTCTGTGCTGTTCTTCTTTAGAGCAAGGCTTGCCCAGACACTTCAGTACTTCTCCAGGGTTCCATGCTCAGAGTTTCACAGTTGCCCTTCTGGAGGGGAAACGTTCTGCCTGCTCCTTTGTCTGTCCCCTCAGGCCTCAGCCCACTCTTCAGAACTACTTGAATGCTGCTCTTAATCAGCTCCAGAAAGTGATTGGTGTTTGGATTGCATTGGGAAAGGGAAGACCACATGATAGAGTCCAGCTGGCATTTTTTTCCTGAACCTGTTAGAAGTTCTTAAGTTGGACATTTAAACACTGCATGAGTTTATTACATGGAGTTTTAAGATGAGAGATTGTAGCAGAGATCTGAAAAATTACAGGCTCACACCTGTAATCCTGACAGTTGGGAAGCCAAGGTGTAGGATCGCTGAGGGTTTGGCATCCGACGTTCTCTTCTGACTCTTTCATGCCTTCAGGTGTTGGTTCAAGCCTCACCTTCACGAGGCTCCAGTCTTAACCTCTCTATTCATGATTTTTTTTTTTCTTTTAAAGGTGTCTGTCAGTTGGTCTGTCTGTCTGTCTATATATGAGTACAGGTGCTCCAGGAGGCCAGAGGCATTGGATACCTTGGAGCTGGAGTTAGAGGTGATTGTGAGCCACCTGACATGGTTTCTGACATGGAATCCAACTCAAGCCACCTCTCAGCTTCTATTCATCCTGACACTCGTGCCCTTTCTTGTCTGTTTCCATTTGCTCTACTTCTCTTCCTAGCTCTCAGCATTATCTTACAAGCTAGCCGATTATGTATTGTGTTCAATAGTATACCTAGAATATTTAACACCCAGAGCGGGTAATTTTTTACACTCTTTCCCCAAGAGATGAAATCATTTTCAGGAATAATTATGAAATTAATTGAATATTCATCTATTATGTCAGCTGAAGATTTTTAGTTTTGTTATAACCAGGCTAGTTAAATAAATAGAAAGTGCACATTACAGTATAAGGTAGTAAGAAAGCTCACAACCATTTAGACAGTGTGTTTAGTTGTTGTTGTCAACTATTTGAACTGTGATCCCTGGTTATCGGCCGATATATTTAAGTAATTACTTGCTTGTTAAAGAATAGAATTTTTTTTTTTTTTTTTTTTTTTTTTAGTAAAAGTATACATTTTGGAAATGGCCCAGCCTATATGTCTCTAAAAGCTACAATTTAGGCAATTACTCATAAAACCACATTTTTTTCTTTACTTAGGTTTTAAAACATTTAGCAAATTTTAAAAACTTATTTGTGGTGTGTGTACGTATGTATGAGTATGTACAATCATGATGTGTATGTAGAGGTCAGAGGACAATTTTGTGGAATTCATTCTCTCCATCCAGTTTTTATATGGGCTCCAGGGTTCGAACTTCCGTGGTAGATTCTGTTAGCCCATTAGCCATCTTGGTGGCCCAGTAGTTAGTGGTTTTAAAAGAATATATTTCTCTGGGCATGGTGCCTCATAGCTGTAATTTTAGTACTTGTAAGGTTGGGGGGCAGCAGGATTGCTATGGGTTTGATATCAGCCTGGTCTACAGAATGATATAAATTTATTTCAGTGTTAAAGATCATGTTTAAATTTAGTAAAATACTTTGAGGATGAAGTGAAAATTACATTTAACCAAAGATGTTACATCTTACTACTTATATTTCATCTCAGGATTTTGAAGTTTAAACACAGATATAAATACTCCCCGAATACTGGAATTTAACGATCCCTATGCTGTCTTTGTTCATTATGAGACTACCTTTCAAATGCAGAAATGAGTAGTGAATATCACAGGACTGGAGAGGGAGCGGTATGGACAGAAAAGACTGGAAAGAGCCTCATGAAGAGGCCTTGATAGAACAGCATTTGAACTATTACTGACACAAGTGTGTATAGCTGGGTCTATGTATGGGGCCAGCTGTCATTGAGAATCTCCAAACAAACCTGAATATAGAGAACAGTTTAAGGATAAATAATAAAACTCTGATAATTTGATGCTCACATATGTACTATTTAAGCTTTTGTATTAGTTACTTTTCTATTGCTGTGAAAAACGCTGTGACCAAGGCAATTTATATAAGGAAGGATTCATATATATAAGAAAGGTTCCAGAGGGTTAGGGTTTGTAATGATGGGGACAGCATGGCAGCAAATGGCTGGTGTGGTGGCTGGAGCAGGAAGCTGAGAGCTTGTGTCTTGAACTGAAAGCACAAAATATACTGCAAGTAGGCAAGGCTTTTTAAATCTCAAAGCCTGTTCCCAGTGAGGTATTTCTCCAGCAAGACTGGAGCACCTAGCCCTCTCCAAACAGCACCACCAAACGGGAGCAAGTGTTCAAATGCTTTATGCTATGGAAGACGCTTCTCACTCAGACCACCACAGGTCAGTAATTACTGCAGCAATTATAGTTGAGCTTGAACTTCCTAAGTGCGGTTATATGAAGATTCTTTAGGAGAGATTTGGAAAAATTTGTGAGCTAATGCAGATCTAGGAAAAAATACATGGAAAAGTTTGGAAATGTTGTGGGGTATTTACCATAGAAGACTGCTTAGACCCAGATTTAAGCCAGTAGAAAGTCTTCGTTAGCCAGCCAGTGACTGCCCTGGGTGTTTGGGATCCCAGTGTAGCCCCAAGCCTTTCTCAGGGTGAGCTTTTAAGAACAAAAACCATATTCTGGGCTGACACACTTCAGTTAACAAGAACAGTTAGCCAGAAGCAGAACTACAGAAGCTAAAAAGCAAGGTTAGTGCATTTTGAGACTTTCCCAGAACTGTGTGGACTTTGATGGATTAGGCCTTTGTTTTAGTTTTGACAGGTGGTGCTATGTGCTGAGTCTTACGGCCCGAATGGCACTTCCATCATGGAGTCAGTTATGCTAAGGTCTCATGTTACAGTATATTGTGTATACATAAAATATACATAGATAGTAGATGATTTCATCATTCACCATCATAAAATATATGAAATATATAATAAAAGTTAAAAATTTGGGGGCTGGAGAGATGGCTCAGCAGTTAAGAGCACTTAGTATTCATTCATGAAGACCTAAATTTAGTTCCCAGCACCCACATTAGGTTCACCAGCCTGTATGGGTCAAAAGGGCCTGACACCTTCTTCTGGCCTCTGTGGGCATGCACACACATATGGGAGATACACATACACACATAAGTTTAAAAAATATAACTAGGTAAATATAAAATATAAAAAACTTGACTAAAATGTAAACAGAATATACATGACACCATCCACAGTAGAGGGAAGTGTAAAGCTGCAGTGTTAATCAGAGCAGTCTCAAATGAACTGCAGTGTGTCCTGGACTGCTGCAATCTGCACCCCCTCCTGCTGCTTGTGCAGGGAGCTCAGGTACTGCCAGTGTCCATTTAAACAGTGCTATGCTGATCGTCTCTGTGAGCAGTCCATCTGTCAGGAAATTGCCTATCACAATCAAAAGTGATGTGTTAGCTCCCACACATTTTTCACATGAGAAATATGATTTTCTCAGTAAAAAGTGATTTCTCAGGTTGTCCCACATAAATACTATGTGTGGCTTACAAAATATGTGTTATCCAACTGTTCATGTCATGGACAAGGTTTCTGGTCAGCGTAGGCTGGCAGAAGTTACATGTGAAGGATCTAGACGTTACAAGCATAGTTTAATCAGCAGCCAAGAGCAAGAATCAGAGAGGGCTGAGAAGCTTGCTATCAGCACGGTCACCTCACCTCTCCTGAGACCCAGTAGCTGCTCTTGGCAAGGCCACATCACGCTTGGTTCTGGGTGCAGAGCAAGAGGCAGTGGTCGCACATCAGCTGAGCCTGTGTGCAGAGACAAGCAGGCCATGAGGAATGGTAAATTGGTTCAGTGTGAGAAACGAATACAGTTTCATCAATAGGAAGGATACCAAGGAAGATGTATGTGTACACCAGTCTGTCATAAAGAGTAGCCGCAGGAAGTACCTTTACAGCATAGGAGTTGGAGAGGCTAGAGTTTGGTATTGCTGAGGGGTAAAAAGGTGTGGAAGCAGCAAATGAGACAAGCCCCGATGGAGCTCTAGTTCTTGTCAATAAACTCGCTCCAGACCTTGGCTGTTGCCAATCCTGTCCACACATGCTACAGGGGTCTTTTACATAGTTGCTAGCAGGATTTCCAGATATGGAGAAAAATGAAGGACTCAGTGCATTTTCAAGGCCAGGCCAACAACTTCACCCTTCTTTAGGTAAAATCCTACCTCATCAGTTGTCAAGATCCTAGGAGTGTTGATCACAGTATTGCAACCCTCTTGACAGGCTAAAGTGAGAGGGGCTGCTGGCAAGCACAGTACAGAGTATGATAGATGTTAGAATAGGTGTTCTCCGGGGTACTTCTCACCAAAAAGGGACAGCCCAGAGGATAGCAATAAAGGGATCAAGAAAGTGTAGGTAGGCCTGGCAGTTGTGGCCCATGCCTTTAGTCCTAGCACTTGGGAAGTAGAGGCAGGTGGATCTCTGTGAGTTTGAGGCCAGCCTGGTCTACAGACCAGCCAGAACTACAAGAGAGAAACCCTGTCTCTAAATAAATAAATAAAGACAAAGGAAAGTGCAGGTGGAAGGCACCTCTAGCTTTCCTTGTCCCTCATTCAAAAGCCAACAGCTTTTAGGACTTAGACTAACACAGGATGCGTTTTATCACTGACATGGCTAAGAATTGGTGACTCACAGTAGTAATAAAAAGCAGGTGGATTAGTCAGTTTGAATATTAATCAATTCCCTACAGACAAAGCCCTCCCTGTTGCCTGCACCTGGGATGGGCTGCTTCCCTACCCAGCCTTAGTATGTCTCAAGTTACACTCATTTGTCAGTATTTGTCCCTTTGCTGTGTAGGTCTGTGCCACAGAGCTTCATGAGGACAGGTGTTTGTTTTGTTCAGTTGTGTTCCCCCTCTTCAATAATGCTTGATATCTAATGGGTTTCCAGCAAATATTTGTTGAATGAAAGCAGCTTAAGGAAAGGGGCTCTCCTGTTTTTTCTTTCCCAATCATTTATAAGAAGGGTCTGTATGCAGTGGGGACTTTGTTAATGTAACTGGTTTATTTAAGTGATTAGATGGGGGCCAGAGAGATGGGTCAGCCATTAAAGGTATCTACTGCTCTTGCAGAGGACCCAGGTTTGGTTCCCAGCATTCACATGGTGGCTCACAACCACCTGTGATTCCAGTTTCAGGGGATCATGTACACATGTGCACATATTTATACTCATGTATACGCTCACCCATAAACATTTTAAAAACTTTAAATGCTTGATACATGTTCTCTGTACTTTAGACTCTTATGGGTCTGTCTGAATTTTAGAATTAGTGGAGTTTCTACAAAATTAGGAATTTTTAAATGTCTTATTAACATTTTGCATTGTGAGTGTGTGTGAGAGTACTGTCGTGTGCATGCCACACGTGAGTAGGGATCAGAGGATAGTTTGGGGAGGAGTCAGAGTCGGGTCATCAGGCTTGTGCAGCAAATGCTTTTGCTGGTGAACCAGGCTCAGAATTTTGATTTGTATTAACTAGTTCAATCTCAGAAGACCTTTCCTGGCTTCCTATTGTGGCTGTAACAAACCACCACAAATTTAATGACCTAAAACAGCACACAATAGTTTATATTTCTGCAGGTCAGGAATCTGAAATGGTATTTTATGGAGCTACATTTAATGTGAGGAAGACTGAGTTCTTTGCAGAGGCTCTAGGAGGGAACCCATGCTTCGCATGCACTCCTGTGCCTACCCTCCACCTCAGCGCCAGCGGTCACAGTCCTTTCTCTGGCTGGCGCCCTCTTTCCCTTATGACACGCATGATCACACTGGGCCACTTGGATAATCCAGGATAATCTCCCTATCTCAAGGTACTTAATCACATTAGCAAAGTCCCTTTTGCTATATAAGATAACATCCATAGGTTCTAGGTATTAGGACTTGGACACCTTTAGCCATTAGCCCACCTACCAGCATCTTAATAATACTAAATCTTCTGTCTAGTAGCAAAGCTCTCTCCAAGCATTTATGATTCCTGAAGTTTATGACTAAGTAGTTTTTTTGTGTGTGATATTATAAATTTTGGTGGTTTTAAAACCAAGTTCAGGTTTCTTACTAGTATATTAGTTAGTTTCCTTCTTTTTGTGACCAAATGCCTGACAGGAACCAATTCGAGAGGCAGAGGTTTTATTTTGGTTTGGATTCACTGTGGCAGGGAGGGTGCACTGTCAAGGGCCGGGGGCGGCTGGGCACATTGTGTCCACAGTGAGGAGCCAGGGGACAGACAAGTGAGTCTGGGCTAGTAAAACCCAAGGCCTACCTCCAGTGACCTGCTTCTTCCAGCGCCACCAGTCGGAGACAGATACTCACATTAGCGTGCATATGGGAGATAGTTTACATCCAAACACAGCAACTGGCATACATAAATAAAATTTGTTTCCATATGTTATCTTGTAAATGCAACTTTCAAAATTCACTTTCTTTAATAAAGACAATTGGGTTTTCTGCATAGACCAGTATTGTCTGTGATTAAGTGTGGTTTTAAGTCTTCCTCTGCAGACTAAGAGTTTTTTCTTTCTTGTCTTTTCACAGTAATTCCAACTCCCAGGAAAGAATGTTGACTAATGAAAAGAGGGGACTTCTTATCTTGTCTCTTAGGAGATGCTGTCACCACAAGTGTCATATTTACTGTCAGTTTCACACAGATGCCCTGTCATCTGGAGAGTTCCATCTATTTTTTGGTTTTCTGGATTTTAAAATCAGGAACAGATGGTGGGTTTATTCCATGCTTTTCTGCAATCTCATTTATTGACCACACAGCTTTTTGTCACATTAGCTTGGTATATGTCATGGAGTTCAAAATTCTTCCTCATTTCCCTTGTAGGTTATATATATATAACCTATATATATATATAAAAGGCTATTTAGTTCTAGAATATTTGAGCAGGTTTTCAGTACCCTGTTACTGACTTTTTACTTAACAGTGCTCAGAAAATATTCTTTGATTTATTTTTCATTGACATATATCCATTTAATGGCATATAGTATGATCCTTTGGTAAATATACATAATACAATCAATCACGTTATTTAACATATCTGTGCAAACACTTATCAGTTCTATTCAGTGAGAACAATTTAAACCCTCTCTTGTAGATATATTGACATTTTCAATACAATATTAACCATAGTCACTTTGTCCTTGCCCTGTCTTGCTGGGGGTTGAACCTAGGACCACACACATGCCAGATGAGCGTTCTACCACTGAGCTCTATCCCAAGAACTTTGTTCTTTTTTTGTGGTTGGCTAGTGTTTCATAGTGTGTATAACTGCATTTTCTGTATCCGTTCATCCACTGGTGAACACTTAGGCTGCCACGCAGTGTGGCAGTGGACAGGAGAGAGCGACCGTCTCTTTGAAAAAACTGATTTCCTTTATTTTGGGTGTGTACCCTGTAGTGGGATTGCTGGATCATGAATTGGGCTCTGATTTTAGTTCTTTGAGGAATCTGCCCCTTTTTCTGATAATGGATACATTCATTCACATGTCACCCAAAGGTTGTGAGTTCTGTCCCCTCATCAGCTTTGTTCTTTTGATGGTAGTCATTCTTGTTAGTGCTTTAGTGATACCTCACTGGATTTCCCTGACAATTAGATGTTGAGGATTTTGTTTTTCATGTGCTTATCCAGGCCTTCTGTGCACTTTTATACTGGATTTTCTGTGTCTGCTGTTGAGCTGTCTGAATTCCTTGTGTGCTCTGGATAACTGAACCCTGATCAGATGCATAGTTTGCAGATATTTCCCTCTATTCTGTAGGCTATTTCCTTTTCTGTGCAGTAGCTCTTAGTATTACATGACTATATTTGCCTATTTCTGCTTTAGTTGTCTCTCTCTCTCTTTCTCTCTCACACACACACAAAGAGAGGAGAGAAGGGGGGAGAGAGAGAGAGACTGAGACTTTACTCCCAGCACTGGGGTTATAGTTGTGTGCCCAGCCATGTCTGGCTTTTATGTAGATACTGGGGATTTGAACCCGAGTCCTTATATTGGCACAGCAAATGTTCTTATCCACTGAACCATCTTCTCAGCCCCATAGAGTATTTCTTATGTTTTTCTCCTAATAATTTCACAGTTGTGGGTTTTATATTTAAGACTTTAATCCATGTTGTATTCCTTCTTTTTTTATAAAATTTTATTTTTCCAATGGTACAGTTGGCTAGACTTGCTAATATGTCTTCTCTGGCAGCTAGGGCATCTCTAACATTGTGGATACTGAGCATTAACTGTCTATTGAAGAGACTACCCTTTCTGTACCAAGAGCTGTTGGTAGTGTAGTTGAATCTGTTGAGTGTAAATGTATAGCCGTCTTCTGTGCTCTTGTACTTTTCCACTTGGCCCCTGTGTCTCTTGGTACTACCATACTGTTTATGTTACTGTGGTTGTGAGGTATGGTAGTAGGATGCCTCTGGCTTTGTTCTTTTTAGTTAAGGTTGGTTTGTTTTTTTTATGTATACTTCATTGTATCTGTAGGTCGTTAAGGTAGCGTGGCACTTAGACAACATTAATGCTTCTAGTGCATGAACATGGAATACCTTTGCACTCATTCGTGTAGTTTCTCTCACCAGTGCTTTACAGTTTTTAGTGCAGAACACTTTCATCTTCTTGTTCAAATGTGTCTCAAATATTCTGTTTTTCTAGATATTTAAATGGATTGTTTTCTTTAATTCATGTTAGTTTATTGTTAGTGTATAGAAATATTACTGATTTTCTGAATTGATTTCTTATCATAATCTTTACTGTGCGTATTAGTTCTAACAGTTTTGGTAGAGTCTAAATTTGTAAAAACATATTCTGTGGCCCAGAATATGGTTTGTCTTGGTGAATGTTCTATACCTTCTTAAATAATTATTTTGTTGGGGCGGGAGGTACTGTGTAAATGTCAGTCGGACCATGCTGGTTGGGGTGTTTTCCAGTCTACTATATATTTGTCAATTTCTGTAGACATGTTTTATCAGTTATTGAAAGTAGGATATTGAAATATACTATAATTAAAGACGCATATAGTTATATCTTATGGCTTCATTAATTTTTAGCTATTATCGGAAGCATAGGTATTCAGGGTGATTATGTTTCTTGATTAATTGACCATTTATCAATATGAAATGATCTTTTATGTGTTTTTAATATTCTTATCAGATATTATTGTAACCATTGCAACTTTCTTGTGGTTAGCATTAGTATAGGATGTTTTCATCAACTTCTTCCCCTCAGGGCTCAGGAATCTATGCAGAAAGGAGGCAAAAAATTGTTAAGAGCCAGAGGGGATGAATGACTACAAGGAAGCAGCGTCTTCAGACACAACAGGACCGATACATGTATGAATCACAGTGATTGTGGTAGCACATACAAAACCTGCATAGGTACAGGCCAGATAGGGTCCCAACACTGAAGGGGAGATGTGGATGTGAGATCCCACCCCTTATCAAGAAGCTATCTAGAGTTGGTACCGGCTGACAAAGGGAAAATCAGTAGCCTCACTGTGTATCTCAGCCACGCTTCAGGACAGGTCCCATGCCCAGAAATAGTTGGCCAACACAAAACAAACTCAATGCTATTTTTGTGGAACTTTTTATTTCATTTTGCTTTGTTTTGACATCTTTTTGTCTTACTGGTCTTCACTGCATAGTTTTATGTCAACTTGACACAAGCTAAAGTCATCTGAGAGAGGGAACCTCAGTTGAGGTTCTGACTTTCTTGATGATGAACAGTGAGGTGGAAATGTAAGTCAAATTCATCTTTGCTCCCCAAGGTGCTTTTGGTCATGGCATTCCATCAAAGCAGCAGTAACCCTACCTAAGACAAACTGGTACTGTAATGGCTAAGGAAACTCCATTTTATGCCAGGCATCCATATTAGTATCTGCTGGCCGTTTGTCTCTGACTCCAGTCCCTGAAAGATAAGTTCCCAACTACGCTGGCTCAGGGACTCCCACCCAAAACTGTGCAGCTGTGACTGTCTACTTGTGATGTGACCTAACAACAAAGGTTGTTTGGGGTCACTTAGCTTGGCAAAATAGAATAGCTTGTGCTTGCTTATGTAGATATTCTTTTTTGTGTTTGAGTTTTTTCCCTTTAAAAATCCTTCCCTCATCTCCCTTCTCAACACAGTCTCAAATTTGGTTTAGAGATTGTTCATCCTGCTAGCAGCTAATCAATAAATTTTTAAATTATAATTTGATCAAGTCTATGGTCCTTTCCCAGGATTCACAAATTCCATAACAGTACCAGGATAGTGGGGTATTGCTGTGATAGACCTGACCATGTTGTTTTGGGGGGATTATGGAAGGACTTTGGAACTTTAGGCTAGAAAGGCCATTGAGTGTTCAAAGTTTGGTGAGCTTTTCTCTGGGAGCTTGGAAGATAAGAATTTTGATGCAATGAAAAATGATGAAGACCTGACTTGTGAAGTTCCAGAGGGAAGTTTGAGTCACCTAAAGACTATCAGGGCTGTTTTCTAATTTGAGTTGAGAATCTGTGGTTAGCTGGGGCTGAAGAATCAGCTGTGATTAACAAGAGACCAGAACTACTGAAGTAAAACCTTTACTTTACAGGGACAACTGATGCTGGTCAGGTGGAGCTAAGAAATTAGCGGTGATTAGTGATTAAAAAGAAACCAGCATTAAAGTGAAATCTCTGGAAAGTGTTGCCTTAGAGGCAGCTTAGGTTGTACTTCACACTGGCAGCCGAGCTTTGTGTAATAGTCCCCAGGTGGTGCTGGTTTTGAAGGCATGAGGAGGTCATGGAAAACAGCTGAGGCTTTGCATCGTGTGAAGCCAAGATAGGCCCTTGGAGAAAGTACACCCTCAATAGCAACTGAAGCCCCAGGATTGAAGGGGCCGTGAAGAAGAACAGAGGCTTGACACCATAAAGAGAGTCCTAGAGAGGCTGTTGGTGAAAGTGCAGCCCAGTTGTAGCAGAGATCCCAGCATTTTGGAGATGAAAGTACCATGGGACAAACACCAAGAATAGCAGCAGCAGTGGAGTAGGGCCTGCTAGCTCCTGCAAGACAAGTTTGTGCTGCAGAGGGTGAAACCAGAGAAATGACCCAGGCCCTTTTAAGGAGCCCAGAAGATGAGTGAATCCCAGATATTGGACATTGAGTGATTTACACTGTTGAGTTTGGTTTTGCTTTGATCTGAATGAGACTGTGCTCTGGTACTTCCCTCTTGAAGTAAGGAAGTATTTAACTTATTTTTCCATTTTACAGGAGCCCATGGTTTAGAGACTGAATTTTAAAAGATATTTCAGGTTTTAAAGTAGACTCTGGATTTTTAAAGAAACTGAATTTTAAAGTGTTTGAATTTGCAAAGACTGTGAGACTTTAAGTTTGTAAAATGTTTTTTTGTGATGTTGATGTTAATGTGTGATCTTGGGGATGAACAAGAAAGTAAAGATGGCTTACCAGTACTGTGTTTGTGTGTCAAGTTGATATAGGGTCAACTTGATACAAGCTAAAATCATCTGAGAGGAGGGAACCTCAATCAAGAAACTACCTCCATTAGGTTGGGCTATAGGCAAGCCTGTAGGGCATTTTCTTAATTAGTGATGGATAGGGGAGGGCCCAGCCCATTGTGGGTGGTCATCCCGGAGCTGGCCATCTTGAGTTCTGTAAGAAAGCAAGTTGAGCAAACCATGGGGGATAAGCCATATGCCCCTCCATGTCTTCTGCACTATCTCCTGCCTGGGGGTTCCTGCCCTAATTTCCTTGATGATAACAGCTATATAGAAGTATAAGCCAAATTAACCCTTTCCTCTCCAAGTTGCTTTTGGTCATGGGGTTTCATCACAGCAATAATAACCTTACCTAAGATATGGTCTTTTGCTTGTTTATTTTGATTTTTGTTTTTATGTTTCTTGTTTTTTGAAAGAGAGAGAGCAAAAAGAACATAAATTTGGGTGGGTAGGGAAGTGGGAGGGGATTTGGGAGTAGGGAATTGAAGGAGAGAAAAACATGATCAAAATGTATGAAAGAAGTGGTTTTAATACAATCTGACAACTTCTGTCTTTAATTGGGATGTTTGAATCATTCACTTTTATTGTGGTTATTGATAGGGTTAAGTTTGTCATTTACTATTTGTGTATTTATTTGGCCCATCTATTCCTTTTGTGTTTTTGTTTTTAAATATATTTAGAGACAGGGTCTCCCTGTGTAGCCCTTGCTAGCCCCTAAGTGTGTAGTTTAGGCTGGCTTCAGACTCACAGAGATCTGCCTGCCTCTTGCTTCCCAAGAGCTGGGATTAAAGACATGCACCACTCTTGGCTTAAGTTTAAAATTTATTTTTACATTTATTTATGTGCTTGCTTGGAGGAATTGGGAGGTTGTGGCACATTGTGTGGAGGTCAGGGAATACCTGGCAGGAGTTAATTATCTCTTCCCACCATGTGGGTTCCGGGCATTGAACCTGGGTGTCTTCAGTCTTAGCTGTAAGTACCTTTACCTACTGAGGCACCCCAAGTCTCCTTTTTCTTTTTTATTCTTCCTACATTTGGATTGAGTATTGTTTGTAATGTCAGTTATAGATTTTAATGATATGTGAATAAGGAATCCTATACAATCGCCCAGGTGATTACTGTTTCCAGTACTCTGCTCTCCTTTATAGAGACTGAGTTTTCATCTGCTCTCATTGTTCTGCCTGAAGGACAGCTTTTAACTTCTTTACCCTAGTGCAGTTCTCCTAATGATGAATTCTTTCTTAAAACACCTTTGTTTCCTTTGAAAATGGTGATTTTGATATGATGCTTTCATTGGGAATTTTATATTCATTTATCCAGTATATGTGCTATGTGTCAGACACAGTGATCCACCTCAGTCTTCTTGAGATTCAAATCTGCTTAGAGTAGGCAACTAACAATAAGCAGCAACAATAACAACAACAAAAAAATGCAGTAAGAGCTGTGGAGAGAAATAAAGCTGGGGGAGGAAATGGGGGGTGAGGAGTTGGCTGGATGGTGGTAGGGCTGGTCTTAGCTGAAAGGTAATTGAAACAGAGATCTTAGAGAAAACAGTGGTGCGGGAATCTAGGTGAGATTCCCAGTTAACACTGAAAGCATGGAGGGTCATAATTCTAAACTTGCACAGCAGGGTCAGGAAGTGAGAAGGAAGCCAATGGGGTGGGAGGTGGGGGGGCAGACAGAAGAGCAGAGAGGCAGTAAGGATTTGGAATGAAGGAGTTACTAAAGGGCTTTGAGCTAGAAATGTCAAGATTTGTCTTAGGCATTTGCAGGATCACTCCGGCTATGCACTGGTGGACGTTAACTGTGTTGGAGAAGGAAGTAAGAACAGAAATGAAGCCAGTCAGGAGGTTCTTCTAGCTGGCAACAGTGAGGGTAAATACAAGTAAGCAGACCTGAAAGAGCTGTTTGGTTCTGTATATTTTGACGTGAATGATTTGCTGACGGATTGGATTTGGATATTGCAAAAGGAGAGGTGGATGATTCTGTGATTTTTCCCCTAAAGAACTGGAAGGATAATTTATTTTACGAGGCAGGAAAACTGTAGCAGTCAAAGTGAATCACTGTAAGAGAAGGTAAAGAGCTTAAGTTTTGGATTGTTAAATCTGAGATGTCTGTGACACTTCAATATAGAGATGTTGCCTGGCAATTGTAGGAAACAAGTTGGAGAGCAGAGAAAAGTCTAACTTTCCTAGAAGTCCATAGTCATCACTTGAAAAAGTAGTTTAGAAGGAAATGCATCCTTAAAATAAGCATTCCTATCTAACAAGAGACTAACAAGAATGACCACAACAGTGTATACTCTGCACAAAAGCTATGCTTTGGAGAAAAGTCACTAACAGAAATGAAGAAAAGAATGGCATAGTTGTAGAATGATGTTCTACAGTAGTGAAAATGTGTGCACATGTGTACTCTTACCCGTGTCCCTTGTTCATACGAAGCAACACTGATGAAACCAAACATAGAAATTATGTAAACTGGGGCTCAAGAGATGGGTTAGTGGTTAAGAGCACTTACTACTTTCCCAAGGGACCTAAGTCCACATTCCAGCACCCAAATCAGGTGGCACACAACTATCTATAACTCCAGCTCCAGTGGATTGAAGCCCACCTTCTAGCTTCTGTTGGTACCCAAACAGATGTGTGTGCACACATAGACATATACAAGCATACATATCTTTTTTAAATTACTATATTGTTGGAAACCAGGTATGGTTGTGCGTGTCTTTAATCCAAGCACTCATGAGGCAGAGGTAGGCAGCTTTCTGTTCAAGGCCATCCTGGTCTTCATAGCAAGTTCCAGGACAGCCAGGGCTACATAGTGAAACCCTGTCTCAAAAAAAAAAAAAAAAAAAAAGCAAAAGAAACCCAAAACAAACAAGCCAAAAAACAAAAACAGACTCTTCTTGTAAGTCAAGATGGGGTTTTATGTTTTAGATGCTTTTGGTGTAAATATTAAGGAGCTGGAGAGATGGAGAGATAGGTTGCTTTTCCTGATGACTTGGTTTTGATTCCAGGACCCACATGGCAGATTACAATTGTTCCTAACTCCAGTTTCAGGGAATCTGGAACCTTTTTCTGGCCTCCAGGGGCATCAGGCACACAAGTGTTATATAGCCATGCATGCAGGCCAAACACCAATACACATAAATAAGAAACACCTAAAGTTACATTGTCATGTTAAAGTTTTGCCATCCAAATGACATAGTGTCTAGACTATAGTTTTGAAAGCTGTGCTATACTTCTGAGTGGTCATAGGCATACAAGATTGTCATTGTAAGCTGGTGGGAAGCATGTTCCTTAAATAACTAGGGGCCCCATGTAAGAAAAGGATAGAAAACAACAGCTGAAGGAACTGGGGCAGGGTTTACAATATCCCTTTTGACATCTGAAATGTTTGCTTTTAAAATTTGTAATTTAAAATTAATTAGAACTCAGGAAATTGTGAATTTAATTATATAACTAAAATTCTGAAACCTACATAAGAAACTATAAGGTAGAGATTGCAGGACCATATTGAAACATTCCTAGCTAGAATTATTTAAACTTTTAGCAGTAAAATTTGCTATACAAAGTTGTTTACCTTACAGTGTTGTTTGTTTTGTTTTGTTCTACTCATCCAGTTACTTAAGACTTGATTCTCTAGCTTAGATGTATTTGGTCATGTTTTCCCTGACATTTTTGCTTAAATACTTTAGTTTTCTCTGCACAACTCAGTAATCTGGAACAGTATACCAAGTAAATCTAACAAAATATAATACAACGGGGATGAATCCAAGACCTTTTATTTAAGGCTCTAGATGGATAAAGGGAAGATATAATTTACTGACATAGGTGGTGAGTTTCAGAATGTTTTATTGATTTCAGATCTAACATGTCAGTGGGACTACCCCTGAAACGGTTAATATTGGCTGAGTTGCTGCAAGCCCTAAGGGATGACTAGATCAAACCCAGAGGACTGTGGTAAGCTACAGCACCCTGTTTTAAGTGGCAGTGATTGACTGGAGGTCAGGGAAGGAAGGAAGGCAGCAGGTTTTGCGGGGTGATGAAGGTACTTTACTTGACTGAAGAAACTGGGGCTCTGAGGTCTCACAGTGACTCTAGAAAGGATCATCTTCATCTTATAGGAAGGAAATTTAGACTCCTAGAAGAGATGATTTATTAAAGTACAACTGAAATGATATAGCTTGGGACCCTTCTTTCTTTATTAATCTGGTCTTTTTGTGTTTTTTTATATTTTTATTATTAATAAGAGTTTCATACAATGCATTTCAACAAAACCACCTCCCATTCCTTCCTGCTCCCTTGTCCCACCCCTGTGTCTTTAAAAAAAAAAAAAGAAGAAGAAAAAGAAAGGAAGAAAAAAGAAAGAAAATTGAGTCCACCCAGTGTGGCAGAAGCATGGGTCATGGGCTTTACCATGGATCCTGGAGGCAGCAAGTTTCTCCAATGATGGATATTCACTGGCTCACACCAGCCTGAGACCAAGCCCAAAGTGAGGCCCCACTGCCCAAGCCCACAGGTACTTGGACATCATGCAGGCACCTGGACTGAGCAGGCACCCCGATATTCTGAAGACCCTCAGATATCCTGCAGGCACCCAGACATCCCAAGTACCTAGACATTCCACAGGCATCTGGACACTCCACAGGCACCAGGGCCTCCCCATGGGCACTCGGGCCTCCTGCAGGTGTCTCAACTTCCTGCAGACACCAGTACGTTCCATGGGCACTGGGACATCCCACAGGCACCAGTGTCTATTGAAGGCACTTGGATATCCTGCAGACACCTAGACATTCTGAAGTCACCAGGGCCTCCTGAAGGCATCAGGACCTCCATGGGCACCAGGACATCCCACAGGTGCCAGGACTTCCTGTGGGCACCAGGGCATCCCACAGATCCCCAGACCTCATGCAGGCACCCAGCTACCCCACAGACACCTGGACATCACACAGGCTCCCAGTTTTCCCATAGGTACCCACCTGGCCATTGGCCAGGCACCCAGCTATCCCTCAGACGCCTGGACCTCCTGTAAGCACCAGGGTATCCCATGGACATCTGGTTATCCCATAGGCACCAAGGCCTCTTAAAGGCATCAGGACTTCCTGTTGGGCATCACATAGGCTCTTGACCAACCCATAGACACCTAGACATCCTGCGGGCACCCAGACATTCCCCAGGCACATGCACCTCACACAGGCACCCAGCCATCATTCAGACACCCAGACATCATGCAAGTGCACAGTCATCTGGCAGTTACCAGGTCATCCTGCAGGCACCTGGACATCCCGTAGGTACCAATACCTCCCATAGTCACGTGGGTCTCCTGCATGCATCTAGCTCTCCCACAGGGACCTGGCTATCCCACAGGATCTGGTCCTCCTGCTGGCACCTGACCATCTCACAGGCACCCAGATGTCAAGAGGGCACCCAGACTTCATGCAGGCCCTCAACTCCAGCAGGCACCCAAAACTTCACACAGATACCAAACAGCCAACCTGAATAAGTTCCCTATGGAGCCAGGTATCTCAGAGACACCTAGCTCCCTTGTCTTCCATCCTGTTTGTGACATTGTCTCCAGTTCAGTGTCCTCCTTGCAGCCAAACCTGAGTGGCTAACTCCACCATCCTTCCTCTCCACTCACAGCCAGCTGACCTTCCAGGTGTGTCACCAACCTCGCATCTTTCCAACCACTTTTAATTCACAAAGTTCCTTCTGTCTGACTAGGCACCAGTGCAGTTCTCCTGGTCCACAAATATGTAAGGAGCTGAGGTGACCTGAGCGGTGGGATAGGCAGTAGCCAGAGCCCTGTTGGATTTTGCTTACTGCCTGCCGCCATCTTGAGTTCTGTCTGTGGCTCTGATCTTCCATCCCAGAGTCCCCTCAACCCCCTTAGCCTTCCTCCTCCATATTTCGGGCAGTTCCAGTGGACTGTCAAATAGCTATGGGGCCTGGCAAGCCCACTCCCATGTCTCTCTGTTGTGCTTTCTGCCTAGCTTCTCCATTCCTGATACTTCTCCTGGCACCATATGGGCTAAACCCTGGGTCCCCACCTTGCAGGCAGCTATGGGGCCTAAGGGCCTGCCCTGCAGAGGTGCTGCTCATCAGACTCCACTCCCCACTTGCCTCTTCCACACTGTGGCCTAAAATGCTGTCTCGTTCTGCCATGCAGGTCTTTCCAACTGCTCTGAATTTTCATAGTTCTCCTTGCTGGACCATGAGCACATGAGGAGCGGTGGGAGTCTTGAGATGGAGCATCAGGGCAACTGCTGGAGCCCTGATGGACTCTGCTCGCTGCCCTGCCACCATCTTGAATCCACCTGAATGTCTCTTCCTTCTTTGTGTTTTTAAATCCTGGTTTTTAATTTCATTATTAAAGGTGCCTCTTTCACTGTTATATATATTAAGGAAACTTGGAAATATAAGAAAACTAGTTACAGAGTAAATGAGAAAGAAGATTCAGATAGGATCAATGTGAGAAAATAGTCTGTTTTCAGAACTGTTTTTATGTGTACTATAGGAACACTTTCCACATTTTTCTCTCTTCTAGGTTTTTGAATCCAGTGAAGAGTCTGGATATCTTGTTCTCACCATTGTCGTATCCGGTCACTTCTTCATTTCCCAAGGACAGACACTACTGGTAGGTTGTATTGTTTGACAGTCCAGTCCGTACTCTTTTTTTCTTCATGTTTGTAGCTTTATGTCTTTTTTTGTGCCTTCAAGCTTCTTCAGTCTTATTAAACTCATTAAGTTCAGCCAACTGAGGATTTTCTAACATGTTTTAACAGTGGAAAATTCAGAAACATACTGATTATTTCCTGCCTTGAAGGAGTTTTGGAGATAGTCATCAAAGTAGATCAAAGGATTGTGATTAGCCCATATGATAAAGATTCTTAATTAGACAGATTCATTGAAGACAGGCTAGTTTGTAGAGAAGACTGGGGACACTTTTCCAAGTAGAGAAAAAACCAGTGAAAAGAAATCAGAGTGCTATAAATAATTGATAAAATGCTGACTTTATAATTAAGCACTTGTCCTTTTTATTCTGAGTATGAATTCATTATAGGAAATTGTAGAATAGACTTGGCACAGTACCATGTGCATGTAATTCAGGAGGCAGAAGCAGGAGAATTGCTATAAGTTTGAGGGCAGCCTTAGGCTGGTCTACATGGAGAGTTAGAGACCAGCCAGGCAAAGAGAGAGGGAGAGGGAGGAGAACCAACCAATCACTAATCACTTGCTGGGAAGTTCAGCTCTGTTTAGTATAAACAGTATAAATAAAGGGAAGGTAAACTAATTTGTAATCTGATCAAAGAAGTTGTCCTAGAAAGAGAAGGTTATGTGAGATTTTACATCGCTTCTTGGGCATAGTGTCTATATAGATGTCATAAATTCATATAACAGATATCCACTAAACATCTACATGGGTACAGTTTATTCATTTAACAAATATTTATTGGTCAGTTGGTTTACTTTCTGTTGTTTTTGGAGGAGGCTGGAGATATCGGAGTACACAGCATCGGCAAAATCCCGTCACTGTGGAGCATCACTCTAGTGAGAAGAAATGTAATAAGTTAGCAGCCAGGCGTACTAAAGACTTGACTTCTGCGTATTCCCTTAAGCTCTGTTATAATACGAAGGCAGGATCCCACAGATGTGTGTTAGAATGGTTCGTTTTTTCATTTAAATGAAACAGTGAATTCGAGGAGACCTGCAAAGCCAGCTTTGCATTCTTTGTGCCTTTAAAAGCCACAGCACAAGTTGCTTGTTTTGCTCTCCCTGCTACCTTAGGGCTAGTGCCCGGTAAGCAAGATCAGGCTTCTGTAGCTGCTCTGAAGACTGTTCTGGAGGGTAGCCCTTCTTCTCAGAGACGTCTGGCTAGTTCTCCCTGTCGGAGTCTCAGGTCTTGCTGAGGGCTGGCATCAGTGCACTGTGACTTCCTCAGATGTAGGCACCACCTATGCTTGCTTTCTGTCCATCTGTCATTTTACAATGTTAAAAAGGGTTTGTTTTTTTTGTATCATATGTGGAGTGATTTTTTTTCACTAAAGTTACAAAACCAAGCTTACCAACCAATTCAAAACAACTCCTGCTAAGAAATGTAAGAAGAGTTCTAGCCCTGCAATTATTTGATGCAAGTTACTGTAATACATACATAATTTCAATCATATTTTAATTCATCAGTGTTCTTTTTCAGAGTTGTTTTGGCTGTTTTGTTATTTGCATTTCTATGTGAATATTGGAATGAGCTTTCCCACCAGAAAGCTTGCTGGGTTTTATTTGGAGCTGTTTTGAATCTGTAAATCAAGTTGGGGAGAATTTACTTGCTACTATTGAGTCTTCCAACCCATGAGCACATTTTAACTCTCCATTTATTTATATCTGCTTAAATTTCTCTCAGCAGTGTCTTACGGTTCTCTCTCTCCCCCTCTGTGTGTGTGTGTGTGTGTGTAAAAGTCACTAATCAGCTGGCTGTGGTTCTTTTGTTCTATGGTGATACAAATCTTGCATAAATAAAAAGCTCTTCCATTGTTGCTTTCTGGCAGCTTTTGATGGCAACAAGCAGCAGCGGCAGCTTACAGGTAGGAGCAGCATCAGGTAGCGCCCTCTAGTGTTAGAGTTCTTGTGTAGGTTTCTGGTACAGGTACTCTTAATCCTGTATAAGTAGAGCTTTATGTAGGCCCAGGAAGCCAGAATTCTCAGCTTTGGGCAGTGGCTTCCAGACCTAGATATTAGCATTTTACTGCTGCTGCTTCTACCACTGTTAGCCAGTGGCCTTGAGGCCTCACTTCTAGTGTGGTGGTCTGTGTAATTGGCTTTTCCACTTTGTGAGCAGTGTGGCTGCCAGCTACTCTGTTGTCACAACTACCTCTGCTCCAGCCATAGCTTCCTTTTGTGGTACTAGCTCAGCCTGTTTCAGAAAAAGTAGGCAAGAAAGACTGCTTCAGAGAAGGCTCTTGAGCTTAAAACTGCAATAATGGGGGTGGGGGAGCAAAGGAGGCCGTCTGCTGGGCAGCTCACCAAGTTGGCTGAACAGCTTGTTTTGCAGCAGTTACAACAGTCTTCTGCTAGCCACCAGGAGAGATGCTCTACCTCTAGCTTGTGTGGAAATTATTACACGGAAGTCCTGGGTAAGGTCCTTGAAACAGTCATGGCTGGGCTGCACCCTTAGCACCTGGAGCAAGCAGCGAAGGTCACGTAGCTGCCTCCCATTCACGAAGTACTCAAAACACCTGGCTGCTGCACTGGCAGCCCTTTTCTTTAAGGAGCCAGAGCAGCAAGAGAGGACCCGAAAGCTGCCAATTAGAAACCAAATCCTCTAGCATGCAGTGTCTTTGCTTATTTACAAGAAAATAAATATCAGTGGGAATGTTTACAGTAACTTACTGTTAACATTAATATTGATTTTTGCCGTGTTTAATGGTGTTTCTAACGATGTCTAACACCTTTTCAGTGCCCCAGGGAAAGAGATAGGTCCCACTCATCTGTTTCAGCATTTAATACCTGTTCTCTCGGGCTAGGAGGACAGCTTCCTAGGTAAAAGTGCTTGCTGTGAAAGCAAGAGGACCTGAGTCAGTTCCGAGCATTGGCAGGTGGCGATGGGTAGAGCCTGGAAGCTCACTGGTTCGCAGCTAGCCTAGCTGAAATGGTAAAATTCAGGTTTAGTGGGAGACCCTGTTTCAAAAAAATAAGGTAGAGTGATCAAGGTATGCACCCACATGTGCAAGTGTGCACATATATACACAAAGGGAAAAAAATATGCTCTCAACAGATTTGAAGTCTCTAAACTGGTCACCATGCTATACCTTAAACTGAAACTTTGTACCTTTAGATCAACATCTCCCATAGTGTCTGTGTCCTTTCCTCACCACTGGTAGCCACTGACATGAGCATGGATGTGGAGCTGCCCCAGAGCATAAGGGGCTCACCAGTGGCTACAACCTTGAAGACACTGACTGATCCTTCTCCCAGCATCTGTTAACAGCCAGTAGTTCCTCAGGGAGGAATAGGGCCTAATGAGCTCCTTCCCATCTGTGACTGAATGTTGACAGGCCCCGTCGTGAGCAGGCCCAATGCAAGCAACCACATCTGTTTGTCAAAACAACAGTAATAAATTCCCTCCCTACAGTTTATCACACCCCAGCTATAAGGTTTTTGATCAGGTTTACAGTACCAGGCATGAATTCTCTGCTATTTTTGATACAGGTTTACAGTACTAGGCATGAATTCTCTGCTAAGAAGCAGCTCCAAAAACCAAGCAGAAAATGATTAGTTACTTCCACAAGAGTCATGCCACTATTACACTGGTGAACACAACCAAGATCTTGCTTGGTAGCAAGGTTCACCACTGGGTAAGGTCAGTGATGACTTTTTTCCTTAGCTGCCTGCATAACACTATGAGAGCTAGTCAGCAGGGAAGAAGTTTCCAGTTCAGTGCCCAGCGTTGCTTTCTACAATGGGGGTTTGCCATCTAGTTCTAGTAGGGAATGTCCTTTCAGGATGGGAGCATGTAGCTCAGCGACAGTGCCTACCTAGTCCTCGTGAGGCTCAGGACCCTCATATCAAGGCTGCAAGAGGCAGCCTACTGGGAATAAAAGGGTCAGACACACACCTACTCCTACTGTTAGGAGTCCCATAAAAACACCAAACTAACAACCATAACATATGTGCAGAGGACCCAGTGCAGACCCATGCAGACTCCATGATTGCTGCCTCAGTCTCTGTGAGCCCCCATGAATCCTGCTTGGTTGATTCTGTGGGCTGTATTCCCCTGGTGACCTCTACCACTCTGGTCCTTATAATCCTTTCTCCCCTTCTTCCATGAGACGCCCCTAGCACCTCATGGAAGGTTCTAATGGATATTAGAGGGTTCTAATGGAGATCTCCAATCTGGACTCTCTCTCCACCTAATGTTTGGCTGTGGGTCTCTGCATCAGCTGGAGGGTGCCTCTCTAGTGATGATTAGACTGGGCATTAATCTATGAGTATATCAGAATATCACTAGAAATAATTTCAACAATAATTATCATATATTTTATATTAATAATATAATTATCATTATGTTATATTATATACAACATATATTATTATTATTATTATTATTATTATTTCCCAGTCATGTTTGGTCCTATCCTAGGCCTCAGGGTTATTCAGCCTCTGGTTCCTGGTTATCCAGGCAGTGTCAGGCATGGGCTTTCTCTCATGGCGTGGGTCTCAAGCTAGACCAGTATTGGTTGGCCACTTCCCCTAGTTTTGTGCCACCATTGCACCATGCATGTGCAGAAACAGATAGACCCAGAAACATAGCACTTTCATCTATCTTTCTTTCTTTCTTTCTTTCTTTCTTTCTTTCTTTCTTTCTTTCTTTCTTTCTTTCTTTCTTTTTTTTTTGTTTGTTTTTTGTTTTTCGAGACAGGGTTTCTCTGTCCTGGAACTCACTCTGTAGACCAGGCTGGTCTTGAACTCACAGAAATCCACCTGCCTTTCCCTCCCAAGTGTTAGGATAAAAGGCATGTGCTACCACTGCCCAGCAAGCACTTTTTTTCTTAGAAGAGACTCTGTCTCAGGTCTCTTCTACCTGTTTTATTCTTGCAGTGCACACAAAGTGTATATTGGCTGAGCACCAAGAGCCTTTTTATTGGAGAGAATTGTAAATGTATCTTTCTGGAGACAGGGTTCTGTGCAGTGCTGTACCCTCTCCCAGTCACACTTAAGTAGGGATTGCTCCTGCCGCCCACTTCCCTGTTGGCTCTTCAGTCCTGCTTGGCTTCCCATCTCTTGGTGCAGACCTCCTAACAATAGTGATAATCTTTTCAGTGGGCTGTCATCTTTTCCTGTATCACAAACCCATATTTTTTTTAAAGTAGGGTATGAGGCCTGAGAGATGGTTTAGTGGTCAAGAGCACTTGTTGCTCTTGCAGAGGACTTGGGTTCAGTTCCCATCACCCATGTGGTGGCTTACAATCATTGATAACTCTAGTTCCAGGGACTCTGACATCTTCTTCTGATCTCTGCAGACAGTAGGTACATACACAGTGCACATGCATGCAGCAGGCAAAACATTCATACATAAATAAAATGAATCTAAAGTGGATAATTAAGTGGGATAATCTGTACCTCATTTGGGCTGTTTCTCCAAGTTTAAAAACATTGTGCTCATCTCACTCTTCACCTTAGAAGTTATGAAGCCAAAGTCTCAGGCCAACATTCTAGAAATAACCAGTGGGGAAATTATTTCCCAAAACTTCGGCCACTGTTTCCAGCCACTCCTTTTTATTTCAGATAGTTCTGACCTAGCTTGTTCGTGTTCACCTAAATGAAATTCTGCCTGAACCTCAGAAGTGAAATAGTTTTGAGGCAGTTTTAATTGTTTGCTTGGGAAACCTGGGTCATCCTGGAAATGATGGAGTTCATAGTGTTTTGTTTTCATCTTTTCATTTTTCATGACTTGTGCTAATACTCTGCAAAAAATCATCTGTTTATCATCAAGGACTATTACATTCCAATCTAGGTGACCCCCTAACCTTCAAGCACCATTTTAATCCAGTTGGTTTTTTAAATGTCCCCATCTCAATCTGAGGATTTTCTAAGAAGGAAGATTTAGCACAAATTTTTGAAATTAAGTTATTCAGGCAGCTAAACTCTTTAAGTTAATGCCAGTCACTTCCCCTCCCCATTGTCTCCTCTTTTCTTCTGACAGAGCTTCACTGCGGAGTACAGACTAGCCTTGAGCTCAGGATCCCTCTGCTTCAGCTTCCCAAGTGCTCTGTCTGTCACCACAGTACATCTTTTCTTCGGCTAAGTTCTCTGTAATGTTACCATCCTTTCACACATTAAAACCATTTGCATCAGTTAAGAGATAGTTGGGTTAGCAAGAGTTAGAACGTTTTACTGCTGTGCATTTCTACTTTCCTACATCCAAATAAGCTTGATTATATGTAATACTTACCTAAGAAGTTTCAACTATTTGCCTGGGAGATGTATGAGCTCAGGGCCTTGTGCCATGACTCCCCTGTCTTGGCTTTCAGCTTCCTTTTGGAATCTGAGTCCATCCTCACCACCTTAGGAACCAGTGTACTGCTGAAGCATAATACCAAAGATGTCCTGATTACCTTCTCATGGGTTGGGGGACTGGTGTATAGCAAGGGTTGCCCTCTGCTTCCAATTAGTGCTCTGTTGCAACACCATTCGGGCGAGGAGCCAGTGTCCTTACACCATGGAAGGGACGAATGCTGTGCCCTTACATGGGGAAGAGCAGAAGCAGAGCACTGCCCTTGAGACATAATCACCTCTTTGAGGCTCACCTTTTTCAACCTGTCATGTTGGAGATGTAGTTTCAAGAACTGAATTTCTGAGCACACAATCTGATCATAGAAGAGGGGTATAATCTGTGAACTCAGGAAAACAAAACCCTCTACTTAACTGCTTCAGTCTCTAGTCTCCAGCACCCAGCTCCTTAAACCACAGTCTCTTATTCGCCCCCCTAGCACTCCTTCCAAACTGATGATGAAGGTGATGGCTTGTCTGCTGGTTGCATTTCCAGATGCTGACTGTGGCATTTTAGAGTAGAAGGAGAAAATATACTTTCTGCCCCGGAATTGGGATTAAGTTCCTTTTTCAGTTCAAGGAAGCTGTCTTGGTAGAAATGAGGTGACTACTCTTGGGCTAAGATAAGTAAGAGTTAATTTCAGTGTAGCTTTTCTGAATCTATTCTCTGATTTCACGAGTTGCTGCTAGACCTTGGGTAGACTGTTTATTGGACCATAGCCTTTTCCACTCAGAACTTAGGTTCCCACTCAAGAAGGGTTCATATAGCAATCTGCTTCTGATTTCTGCTTCTAATTAAGAGAAGGTTTATAAGCATTTGATTGTCATCTGCATTATTTTACAGTAGAAATCCATCGGTGCTCAGCTGTCAAACTCAAACTTCCCAGCTTTCTAGAATCCAGTGTCCTTTATGGTTTTTGGGGTACTATAGGGTTTTGTCATCGGTGTTATTGCCATTTTCTCTATAGAGTAAGAATATTAAATCTGGGCTGGAGAGATGGCTCAGTGGTTAAAAGCTCTGGCTGCTCTTCAGAGGTCCTGAGTTCAATTCTGAGCAATCATTTATAATGGGGTCTGATGCCCTTTTCTGGCATACAGATATACACACAGACAGAGCACTCATACATAAATAAATAAAAGTCTTGGGGGGAAAAGAATTAAAAAAGAATATTAAATCTTTGTCTTTTCTGGGTCTCTAATTGATTCATGAACTTTACTGGAATGTAGCTGATAGGAGCTAAGTTCACTGGGGTGTAATAAACATCCAGTGTGTTGTGGAGCATCCCTTGTGCCCACTGCAGTAGTTACTGTTTCGTTGCTATGGCAAAATAACCTGCTCTTCTTTCTGATACTGTAAATTTATGTCTGGCTTCCACAACTCGCCATGGGGTGTGACTTGTCTACATTGAGTGTGTCATGTTCTTCATTGTTGACTGCATTTCACTCTGTGGGTGTACCACTGCTTGTTTAACCTTTTCCCCTGTGGGTGGATATTTGGAGTATTTCTAATTTGGGATAATTATGAATAGAGCTACTGTGAACACTAGTATACAAGCTTTCATGTGTTGCCTTAATTTCTTTTGGGTAATACCTATGTGTAGGATTACCAGATCAAATAGTAAATGAGTATCTAACTTTACAAGAAACTTCCACACTGTTTTAAAAAGGATTGGAGGGTTTCACTCTCCCACCAGGCATGCTTACTTGAGTGAGTGTTAATCTTTGTAGTTTCGGTTGCTCTGCTGCATGTGCCGTGCCATTGCAGTTTAATTCTCTTTTCCTGGATGGTCAATGAAGCACGTTGTTCATTTGGATGTTGGCTAGCCTCACTAATTCTATCTCCCAGAAGTCTTTCTTGTGTTCCTGTCAGTGACAGTTGCATACCCATCTCCCCAGAGGCCAGCCGGCAATGTGGCTTCTAAGCAAAGATTAGCTTTCCTTGTGTTTGTGCTTTATATGCAGAGATACTATATAGGACTCACGTGTCTGAGTTTTCACCCTTCACTCTTCTTATAGGGCTCGTCTAAATTGATGTATAGTTGTTGACTCTGGTTTATGAATCAGTCACAGGGGCTGATCCTTTATGTTGTGGGGTTTGGGTAATTTC
Organism: Cricetomys ansorgei; assembly: GCA_026225945.1. Taxonomy (NCBI): domain Eukaryota; kingdom Metazoa; phylum Chordata; class Mammalia; order Rodentia; family Nesomyidae; genus Cricetomys; species Cricetomys ansorgei. Next base: position 12,124,444 of record JAMJFZ010004023.1, on the reverse strand, counting down.
TGGTTCTTAACTATCAAGTAATGCTATTTTAAACATTTCAGTATGTGACCTTTGGTGAATGTTATGTTTTCTTGATACTAATTAGGAGTGAACTGGCTGACTTTAGAGTGAAATGGCTGAGTTAAAAAAAAGGGTTTCTCAGCAAGTTCTTAGTGAATACTTGGGGCTTTTGTTAAAATACTGATTATGGGCAGAGTAGAAGGCTCAGCAGGTAAAACCACCAGCTACACAGCCCATGGCTCGCGTTACAACCCTGAAAGCTACAGAAAAAGCTGGATGTGGCTTAGAGATGGCTCAGTGGTAAAGGGCACTAGTTGCTCTTGCAGAGGACCAGAGATTCGATTCCCAGCACCCATGTGGAAGCTCAAAACTGTCTGTAACTCCAGTCTTGTGATCTCTGATGCCCTCTTCTGACCTCTTTGGGTACAGGGTGCACATGCATACATGCAGGCAAAACACTCATAGAAAACAAAATGAGAGGAGCTGGATGTGGTGGGACACATGTAATCGCAGCACTTCTACAGCAAGACAGGCAGAGAGGAGAATCACCCCCAAAGCTTGCTGGCCAGCTAGCCTATCGCAGTACACAGTGATGTGGCAGCAGAAGCAGCAAAAGGAGACTTTGCCACAAGGTGGAGGGTAAGGACCAACTCCTAAAAGTTGTCCTCTGACCTCCACATGAATGCTATACTACACATGCACACACACACACACACACACACTAAAAATGTAAAAGAATACTGAATGTGAGCTAGCTGATTTGAGCATCCTTTGAGATACTGTGAATCTGGCATACTCTAGGGTGATGCTGATGCCACCAATGCAGGAGCCCATCTGACAAGGTGGTAGACGTACTTGTTTTCAGCTTTGGTAGGTACTCCTGAAGGATCTTTCCCAGTATTGTGCCTAATTTACATTCCTGTGAGTCACAGGGAGAATTCTCTGTATTCTTGGCAATCCATTCCTGAAATTTTCTGTTTTCATTTTAGCCATTTTGGTAGCTATGTTGTGACTCCTCCTTATGGTTGTAATTTATATCAGAGCTAACAGTGAGGTTATGGCTGTTTGAATCTGGTTGGTCCCCACCAAAACACATATTTGAGATTTGCTCCCCAGTGTGGCAGAGTTGTGAGGGGGAACTGAAACAGACATTTAATAGAAGCTACTTTTGCTAAAAAAAAAAAAAGTATTGACTCTTCACTTGGGACCACAAGAAAAAAATGCAGGGTAAAAGCCTGACATTTCTGCCTTCATTCTGTGTCTGCCTCCTTTGGTGACCTGCTCACCTACACATAGGCCTGTTGATGGCTTATGGAGCAACTGTCAGACCCATCTATCCTCTTCAAGCCTCTTCCCTATGAACCTTAAACCTCCTGAAGCCACCTTGGACTCCAGGAACAGCAGAACCTCCCAGATGAGGGCGGATACCCATGATGGTGAGGCTGCACTCAGAAATAGAAGTCACGTCTCCGGGGACCATGGGTCTGACTTCATCAGACTGCCTTGCAAAACCAGAACTGAGGTAATGACTTGCACAGCTCTTCTCCTTACCCAATTCTTCTGCTGTTTAAACCTAAACCTCCTGTCATACCTTAAGGATAGATGTGGGGCCACTGGATCCCCTGTATTTGTACCTCTTTGCAATGGTGAGATCTTTAGTAATTTTTCTACAGAAAACGTTGGTACAGTTTTTACTTCTGCTATTATTTTTTTACTCTTCGTATCTTTCTTAGTTCCCCTAGCTCTGCTTTTCTCTGTTCTTAGCTAACCTTACTCTGTCACTCAAGATCTAATGTGCTTCATCTATGACTTCAAAAAACCCGTACCTTTACAGATTTATTTAATTTCATAAAGTATAATCTCAATTAAAATTTACTTCATTTTCAGTTTTATTTATTTTTAAAAAACTTAGTCTTGGAGTTAGCAGTTTAGCCCAGAGGTGAGAGTGCTTGCGAGAAGGTCCTCAGCATTGTTAGAGAAAAGGAGAAAATGACAAAACCAAAACTGGCTGTTACGTTTTCTCTTCCATTCTGTTTCAGACTCTCAGCACAGACCCCACATTGGTTTTGCACTTTCTTTTCCTCCTCTTTGTGCTCTTGCATGCAGATCTTTCCCTTCTTCCCCCATCCCTCCTTCCACCTTATCGTTCATCCTTACCATGGATGGACACAGCATATCTAGAGAGACCTGTGGGCAGGTTCATCTGCAATAACCTCACTGTCCTTGGACACTAATAGATTTTCCTTTCAGATATTAAAGAGACATTGCTAATACAGATGTATGTTTCTCCTCAACCCAGAAACCTCAGAGGAATGGGCTGAGAGCCTGTCACAGCAGAAAATTGTCTCTAATTCCTTCTGTAAAGAATTGATAATTTCTAGTCACGAGGCCAGTTGCACAATGTAGGTCTTCATCCATGTTCCTAGTGTGTCTGTTTCTAGCACAGACTCTTGATCTCCCGGATTACAAATGTCCTACGGCAAAGTTGTTTCAAATGTTTGTGATTGACAGTAACACAACAGGTAATTGTCAGTGCTAATGGAGAGCGTCTTACTGGCTCTCCTTACCAGCACTCCCACCAGCATCACCTCACATCTTCTTCCTGGATTCCCTTCCCACAAAGCCAAGGCACTAGTTGACTCTTGACATCTTTCCTACATCTAGATTTACCTTATATTTTCATAAATTCTTCAACAGTTCTGTCACATGAATGACATGAATGAATTCCTAGCATTGACATATTTCTTTTCCTATTTTACATTTGTTTTAACATGTTAATTTTGCTGGGAGAAATACTGTTTAAGGTGCTTTGGGGGGATGTGCTGTAATGTTTGTGTGTGTGTCTTCCTCAGTGTTCCTCACTTTATTTGAGATAGGGTTTCTCACTGAGCCTGTAGCTTGCTGACTCAGCTAGACTGGCAGGCCAGCAGGCTCCAGGAATATGTCTGTTTTTACCTCTACTTGCTAGGGTTACAGAGCCGTTCCTCTGTCTAGCTTTTACCTGGGTGCTGGGGACCCAAACTCAGATCCTCATACTTGCATGGCAAACATTTCATCGACTGACCCAATTCCCCTGCCCTGTAAGATGTTTTCATACTTGGCAGTCTAAGACATTTAGGTTTTTTAAAATTTTCTTCCTTTTAACTACAATACCTTTTGTTTATGTATGTGTAGCTGTGTGTGCATGTGTGGAGACCAGAGGAAAACCTCACGTGTCATTCCTCATAAGTCATCATCTTGTTTTTTGAATCCAGATCTCTCATTGGCCTAGAGCTTGCAAGTAGGCTAGGCAGGTTACCTGAGAAGCCTCAGGAATCCACCTGTCCTCCACTTCCTCATCACCGGGATTACAAATTATGCTATCACACCCTTTTTTTGTGTGAGACCTGGAGATTGAACTGGTGCCCCATGCTTGTGCATCAGTCACTCCCAACTGTGCTGTCTCCTTAACTAGTCCTTAAAATAATTTTAAGTATTAACATATCCTTTTTCTCATTGTAGAGTAACTAACAGTTAAAAGTTGTATAGCTTTCTGTGAGGTTTAGTAACTCATAGTATCTCAGATGAATTGTTTCTTCAACTGGGCAATCTAACGTGAGTGGGGCTAGAGTATATATAATCAAATATAAATCAAGAACATTTATGGAGATGTAAATAATTCACTCGCCATAATCAGATAACAGAGGTACTCTAATTGGGTAGCTGAAACAGTGATCTTTGACCCACACCTTGTTATGCTAGGTGTTCTGTGGAAGGAAAGTGTTCATATCCAGTTTCTGTGGGGTAATGGCTCTGATAGGGAACTCAGGGCCTTGTCTCCCCACTCCACTTCTAAAACTGTAATTGCATATTTGTTCTGTTGCCCTTTCATCCTGACCTTTATATGCACTTCTGGTCCTCATTTCCTTAGGGACTAGAATTTTTTCTCCTTTGTATATTTAGTATGAAAATCTTAAGAATGGGAAGCCAGTAATATTGGCTATTTATTTCTTCTACTTTTCTCTTTAAAGCGAGTTGTAACTTTGCTTTTAGAAAGGTATTAAATACTCACAAAGGGAACAGTTTTGACGCTTGACATTCCTCTTCCTGTTTTTATCTCCCAATATTCTGTGGTCAAATATACTTGCCAGTGTTTGTGTTTTTTTATTTTAGAGCTCCTGTCCAGTCTACTTGATTTGTAGTTTGGACAGAAAAATGCCTCTTTTGAGGCTAAATTGTATTTGATTTGTATGTTTCCTGAAGTTTGTGTTAGTGTAGTGCTCACTAGTCATAGTTTCATTGATATCATAATCCAAAACAAAACATCCTAAATCTTAGAGCTTTAAAGATGCTTTGCCGGACCCTTCTCTTTTTATGATACTTTTATTAGTAATTTGAGTTTCATATAATGTATCTTAATAACTCCCTCTCCCCAATCCTCCCTTCTCCACCATCCCATCCCTGTGCCCTCAAAAAAGAAAGAAAAAGAAATGAAAACAAAACAAAATTAAGTCAAGCTTGTGTGGCAGGAGCATGGATGACAGGCTTCACCATGGTCTTTGGAGGCGGAAGGTTGCTCTGATTGTGGACTTTGACCTAGTCCATACTAACCTGAGATGAAGCATGACAGAATTTGACCTGAAGTTTTGCCTCACCACCCAAACCTGGACACCAAGCAGGCTCCCTGGTATCTTGCAAGCACCAGGGCATGCCACAGTCTCCCTGACATACCACAGGGACCAGGGCTTCCTGCAGGGTACTGGTCATTCCTCAGGGACCAGAGCCTCACAGAAGCACCTGGTCATCTGACTGTCATCAGGACTTCCACATGCATCAGTGCTTCCCTCAGGCACCTGGAAATTCTTCAGGTACCCTGATATCCTACAGGTACTCAGACATCCACAGGCACTAGGGCCCTCTGCAGGCATCACCACAGGGATCCTGCAGACACCCAGGCATCACCCAAGCACCCAGCAACTCTGCAGACACTTGGACATCATGCAGGCACCCAGTTTCCCCACAGGCAACCGTGGGCATCTGGTCATCCTACCAGCACCCAGACAGCCCACAAATCAGGGCCACCCTTAGGCACCACAGCATCCCTCAGGTGCCCAGACAGGCCTCAGACACCCAGATATCACACAACCAGTCATCTGACAATCACCTGGGCTTCATTCAGGCACCAAAGCCTCCCACTGGCACCCATGGGAGGTCCTGGTGCCTACAGGATGTCTGGATGCCTGTGGGAACTCCAGGTGCCTGTGGGAGGCTCTGGTACCTGTGGGAGACCCTGGTGACTGCTGGATGACTGGGTGCCTGTGTGATATTCGGGTGCCTGAGGGATGTCTGTGTGCCTGCAAGATGTCTGTATGTCTGTGGGATGTCCAGGTGCCTGTGAGATACCTGGATGTCTGTGGGTTGGCCTAATGCCTGCATGATGCCTGTGCAGTGTCCTTCTTTTAAGATTTACTTATGGGGCTGATGCTCTTGCAGAGGACCCAAGTTGCGTTTCCAGCACTCATGTCCAGCTGTTCACAATAGCGTGTCACTCCAGCTCCTAGGGATCTGATGCCCTCTTTTGTCGTCTGAGGGCACCTGCACTCACGCACAGACTCACATGTAGATACGTACACACACATATATAAAAGCAAGTTCTTCTCAAAGACTTTTCATGTTTCTTTTACTATTTTTGACTGTAACAAAATAGTTCTTTGATTAATTTATACCCTTTTTTGCTATTATCAAATTAGATGGCATGGAAAGGTTAATCATTTCATAGTAGTCTGACAAGCTTCTAGAACTCTGCTTTGTTAGGTTGCAGATTTAGGGTCTTTTTGAAAACACATTCTTTAATAGGAGTCTCACTTCCCATAGTATTCAAATATGCATCAGGTCCAACTGGATTATTATCTGGATTAATTTAAATTAGTGAATCTTATATTATTGGAGACAAGCTGTCTCTGACGGTTAATATTGATCTAAATTAAGAGACAAGCCTCTGGGCATGCCTGTGAAATTATTTAAATTAGATTAATTGAAGTGGGAAGACCTATCTTGACAGTGGGTGCTGAATAGGAAGGAGAAAGTGAGCTGAGCGTCAGCATTCATCTCTCTGCTTCTTGAGATTGTGATGTGGCCAGCTGCCTCAGGCTCTCATTGCCATAGCTTCCCTGCCAGGATGGACTGTACCCTCAAACCGGAGCCAAAACAAACCCTTCCTGCCTTAAACTGCTCTGGGGTATTTTATCATAGCAACCAAAGTAACTAATACACTGTCATTTATACAAAATCAGTAATAATTAGTGAAGGGGAAATGAAAAGACTTTACCATGACTGTTACTCTTATTCAAAACACTAATATTGGGGAATTCCTAATTCTTCATCGGATCTTATTGAAGAGGTAATATTTATATGCCCCAAACAAAGAAAATGCAGTTCCAAGTCACATGATTTTGATTATAAGCAGCAGGAGCATAAGATTTTTAAAATCACCTTATTTGTAAATTTGAAGCTTTACAGAAAGGTTGCAAAAGGTGTTTACGGCATTTTTCTGTAGAACTGAATCACCTTCCTCAATGCTAGTGAATATTTAGCCTAGACCAGTAGTCAAAAGCAGAAAGTAATACTGGCACATGGTAACTAATGTACAGACTTCACTCAAACTTTAGCAGGTTTTTATTTATTTATTTTTCTTTTTTTGGCTGACTTCAGGTTCAGGATCTATGTAGCATTTAGATATTAAATAATACATAGAGTGGCCTAATGTGATGTTCATGCACGTATTTGTGCATTTCATTTTTGTGGTTCCTTGGACTCTTCTCATCTGTGACAGATGTTTGGTATTTGCTTCTTATGCCCTTGACACTTTTTTCAAAGAGTTAAAACTGGCCAGTTATGTTGTAGAGTATCCTGAATAATGGAGGGTTAGTGCCTTGTTGCTGGTGCCATTGACCTTGGTCACTTAGCTAAGGTGGCATCTACTCTCTTCCTCCATTATGTAGCTCTCCTATCTCCCTTTGCAGTTAGATTCTTCTGATGAGATAAACGAATTCTATTTCCTATTCTTTTACTTAATTTTCAATTCACTTGTTAATTTGATGATGGTAATGATATGTGTGTGCATATGTGTGGTGTATGTGTGGATGCCATCATGTACATGTGGAGATCAGAGAACAACTTTTGATAGTCAGTTCTTTCCTTCCACTGTGGCTGTGGACGGATCCGGGCATCAGGCTGTGCAGCAAGCACTTTTACCTGCTGAACTATCTCATCGGCCCTTTCAATATTTTCTTGCCCACTAATTTTAGCATCCATTGATTTTATTTTTGCCTGTAGTAGTTTTGTTCTGATGTCTTGACAAATGACTTTCTGTTCCTGTTATTCTTTTTATATTTCTTAATCAGAATTCTACTGGAATAAAAATCTATCTTTTCTCCTGTTTCCTTCTGTATTCATTGATTTGATGATGTGAGTGTGGACTCATGGGTAGTCACCTTATCAGTAGAGTTTATCCTTCATTACCATTGTTTTGACCCTAGCACCATGTTATCAATGAAAATATCAAAGTTCTGGACTTCTCATGTATCCTGAAATCCAACTTTAGGCAAATTATCGGACTATTCTCTATCCTCAGTGCCCTCAGTAGTACAATGAGAAGTAACGTGTTCTGCTATATGTATAATAGATTTGTAATCTGCAAAATGTAACACAACAGTAATGCTGCTGGTATTTGGTTATTAATCAGCTGTGAGTGAACAGAGAACTGAGTCCCTTCAGGACCAGACATAACATTTTAGGCTATCCAATTCTTTCCACATGGAGGGCTAAGATGAAAGGAGAACCGGATTATAAAAGTCAGCAGAAGGAGGAAGCCCAAGTAAGTTACAGAAACAGAGCACACACATTCTCACAATTTGCTGTAAAACTTCTTTCTGAATTTTCTAGAATATCATTCAGTGATTGATTTCTTCAAATCAGCAGTTCTCAACCCATGGATCACAACCTCTTTGGGAGTCAAATGACCCTTTCATGGGGTCGCCTAAGACCACCTGCATATCAGATGTTTATATTATGAATTATAACAGTATCAAAATGACAGTTATGAAGTAGCAATAAAAACAATGTTATAGTTGGGGTCACCACAACGTGAGGAACTGTATTAAAGGGTCACAGCATTAGGAAGGCTGAAAACCACTGCTTTAAATGTTAGTTTTGAAAATAAATTGCCAAACCAAATGTGGTCTATGAAAACAACTGTCTTTTAAAAATCTGTTGTGTGGGTGATGTGGAATATGTGCGCGTGAATGTTGTATGCGTGCAGGTGCGTGTGCAGGAGGCCAGAGGGTGATGTCAGGTGTCTTGCTCCATCACTCTCCACCTTAGTTTTGAAGCAGGGTCTCTTACTCTTAGGGCTCTTCTGTTTGGGGAGGCTGGCAGCCAGTGAGCTGCTCAGAACCACCAGTCTCCACCCTCTCCTGATGCTGGGCTTATGGATGCACACCACCAAGCTCAGCTTTCTACATGGATGCTCAGTGTGAACTCAGGTCTTCATGCTTGCTTGGTAGGCACTTTACTGAGCCATATCAATAGCTCCTAAACTTGCCTTTTCCCTGCCTTGTTAACAGTTGCTTGGTTTGAAGTATATTGCCTCTGGTGTGTTTATTAAGGATTTGTGAAGCACACAAAGCCATATGGCGTTGTAAATGTTCTTATTCTTTGCTTTTTTTTTCAGTTTTGCTTGTGAGTCTTTAGGTACCTGTGACACACTGTATATAGAAGTCCTTGATGTGACTTTTTCTCATTAAGTTTCTGAATCAATACATACATCCTTGTGACTAAGATCATTCGTGTCTCTATCCTGTTTGCTGTAGATATTTAAAGGATCTGTTGAACACTAAATTTGTAATTTAAGTTGGGTTGTTTTCTTCTTCTGCCTGTCTTTGGCAAAGAAGGTTTTATTTCTTCCTGTCACAACAATCAGGCAAAAAATAGTCGCCTGAGCTGCTAAGTAGGTCGGCCTGCCTGAGCACCATGAGGTGGCAAATCCTAACGAGGTTTCCTGACTTCAGCAGTTGTCAGTGATGGGAACAGGGAGTAGAAAATAGCGTACTTGAACTTGAAATATCCAAGGAGAGTAAATGAGTCTCCACTTTGTTCAACATTTGTAACTGAGGAAACAGTTTTCACACCATAGTGAGGGTTTTGTTTTTTTTAATTTCACTTTAATGAATATGACCAAATAAAGTCATGAAACCAGAGTGAGAAAAAAAAAAAACTCCAACAGATCACAGGAAATGAGTATATGAATGGGTCTAGGCTGTTTTGTTTCCTAATACAGTAAATTAGAAAGCCATTTGCCTCAGTGTTGTATGTGTGTATAATAGCTAAGAGAAGGTACTGATGCTGCTACAAGGGAGTCATTGTTTGCGCTAGTAATTATGAGGTTAGATGTCTCTGGTATGGATTTGTAACGTCCTCTGAGATCAAGTCTACAAGAAATGCAGCTGGGCGGTGGTGGCGCACACCTTTAATCCCAGCACTCAGGAGGCAGAAGCAGGCGGATCTCTGTGAGTTTGAGGCCAGCCTGGTCTACAGAGTTCCAGGTCAACCAGAGCTACAACAGAGAAACCCTGTCTGGTGGGGGAGGGGAAGCAAAATTAAATATCTATGCACCAAAACTCAGTTTGGCGATTTGCTATCTAATCTAGCCCTTTGTGCTAAATCTTCCAGCTTGGTTGGCAAAGAACAAGGTAGTTTTAAATCAGTCATACTGAAACCAGGTGTTTGTAACACTGGCTTGACCGTTCATCTCCATTGCCATTACCTCAGTTTAGGCCCTCCCTGTGTCCTGTCAGGGTTGCTGCAGTGACTGCCTCTGATGCTTTCCCCTATCTCTTATCTCGTGTACTGATGTCCGAGTAACCATTGTAAAATCAAGCCTGGTCATATCATGTTCTTGCTTACCCTTTCTTTCATGGCTTCCAGTTGCTGTAGGACAAGGCCTGAAGCGAGGGCCCTTTGTGATCTAACCCTCTTTGACTTGTCAGTCTAAACATCTACAGCTCCCAATGTGACCTGAGGATCCCCTTCTCATCTTCACTTCCAATGTCTCTCTGCCTGGCACTCCATTGTATTACTGACTAGCTCCTTGTCATTCTTCAAGACACAATTTCAACTTCTAAAACCCTTTTTATCAAGGTTCTGTCAAACATACACAGAGATATAAAGAATAATATAAGGATCCCTTATGAATTCCTCACCCAGTTGGGTAGTCTCAGCATTTTTAACAAATCTTTCAACTGGACTCCCCCCACCCCCATCCTTTTCTCTTCAGGTTAGTCTTCGATTGGAGACTTCAGGACTTCACTAAGTAAAGATACCCCTTTTCTTAGCACCATGGCAGTCCTGTTCTTGGATTGCCACTGCTCACTTACCTAGCTGCCCCTCTGGGCTGTAAATGCCATAGCAGTGTGCTTTCCCTGGCATGTCGTGTGCGTGACATGGATACTGGTGTCCTGAGAGGAACATGAGACCCCTCTCCATTGCCACCTCCATCTGGCTTCATCCTTTTCTCTCTGCTTCCCAAGAATACATGCATAAAATTACATAAACATTTCCCAAAGAAACTAGACATACAGGTGTGAGAGCATGGACATACGAAGTGTGTGTGTGTGTGTGTGTGTACACATACCATTTTCATAAGAAAAGCAGAACTGAACCATTGTGGTGCAAACCTGTATTTCCAGTAGTCAGAAGCAAGAGGTTCATGAGTATGAAAGCTGCTTGGATTACAGAGTAAGACCCTCCCTTTAAAACTCAAATCAAGCCAAAACAACAATAATAAGAGCAAATAAGGCAGGAATTATCTCTGTGGTTTGTAGAATGGTATCTGGGGCAGTAGATTAGGTGGGGTGGTTGAGGTCATACAAAAAATATTCTCTTTTGATTCGGATGACATGTGCATGTGAGATGTATGTGCATGAAATGCATCAGTTGACATACTTAAAAGTTTTAATTTCTTAAGCACTATGAAAGCCTAGAATTTTTGCCCTCATTTTGTGTCATTTTAAAATAATGTTTTTAGTTTAGTTTTTGTATATGTGTATGTGCCTGCTTATCTGTATGTACACCACATACATGCAGGTGCCTTGAAGACCAGGAGAGGGTGTCAAATCCCCCTGGAACTGGAGTTACAGGCCTTTGTGATTCACCCAGTATAGATAGGAGAACCAAAGCCGGGCCCTCTACAGGAGCTACACATGCTCATAACCACTGAGCCATCTCTAGCCCTACACTTTGGATTTCTGTACATTGCTGTGTGTAAGATTCGTCTCAGTTTTCTTTAAGCTTTTCTTTCCCCAAACTTTCTTTAGTTACTTCTTTTCTGGCTAGTATCAACTTTTAAAGAATTACTACTGAAATTTAAAAACTGGAGTTGGCTCATTCTCTTAATTTATGAATCCAATTTATAACCCTTCTCTCCTTTTCATCCACAGCATCTCTATCCCTTGAATGCAAACCAGCCTGTGGACAACTATTGTCAGGTGTCTCCATGGTTTTAAGGGTGGGAGAGGACATCAGCTGTCTTACTGCTTATTTACATACAGTTGTGGGTGACACAGGGCTCAGAGAAGTCATACTTTAGAAAAGCAGTGAGTTAGCACCAGTAATAGGGATTACATGAGACTTTACGTAACATCCAGTAACTGTTCTTACCTAAATATGATGGTTAATCTTAATTTTCAACTTGATTGGTTTGGGAAGCGCCTAGGAGATTAGTAAGCACGCCGTGTTCTCCGAGGCTCGCATCTGCTGAGTGGATGAAGCCTTTGATGGTTCATGTGATGACATTATTGGATTGTTAGAAAGTACAAAGTGGGCCCTAAGCAGAGGAAGTAGGTCACCGGGACATGTTGCTGGGGGCGATATCTTGTCCCGCCCCTTTCTAGTGTTCTCCTTTGCCAATTTACCGTCAGCCATGAGATGAAGGTCCTCTTTTACACTCTCCTGCCACCATGATATTCTGCTGAAGTACATGAGGCCAAGTAACCATGAACTAACCTGTCCCCAACTGTGGGCCAGAAGATACTTTTCCTCCCTTAATTTGTTTGTCTCCATTCTTTGGTCACAGTGACAAAGACAAATATATTAGACAAGTGTATCCATGAAGAGAAGGTATGATGATGTGGAAAAACAATGTGCTGCTTGTAGTAAAAAGACACCCCGAACATGCATTGGTAAGCATTGTCTTACTGGGACATATTCATGGAGACGTATCATGTAACCTGGATAAGTCACTGCTAACTGGAGCTTAAAGCAAACAGGTTGGTATTATGCACCATATGGAAATACATAGTGCAGCTTAGGGTAAGTTGTGTTTTATACTATGCTTCTTTCTGTTGAAGAAAAAGTAGTAAAAGCAATAATTTATAGGAAGTTCTATAATGGCGGGAGACTTTTATCTCAAGGGTCTTTGCAGTTTTATGACAGCTGTTTTTCTGTTGTGTTCTTCAGAGAGCAAATCCTGAGAAGCAGCACTGTGACGACAGCTGTGCATACTTAAACTGTATATGTTGAGCTCATTTTATTGTGAAATAAAGATTATATTCTTGTTGCTGATATGATTTTATTAAATGCATATTCTTTTGCAAATACTCCCAGGATTTGAGAGAAGTACAGGACTTGTCAGAAGTATGTCTCTGAGCACGAAGGGCTTAGCAAGGGGAGCGGTGATTCAGTCTGTACAGAATGGCGCTTGCACGCCTGCACGCTCCATGTCAGTAAGCAGCAAAGCCTGTGGAATAATGAAATGCCAGAGCTGGAGATTAAATTTCTACTGTAGCCTCACCTTATCTTCTTGATTGGTTTTAGATCTCATTTGACTAAATTTCATTGTTAAAATTTTATCATGGCATAAATATTTGAAATTTTATGACTCTGTGAAACCCTAGCCCAGTCTTCAAAATACAGTTACCTCCCCCAAAACCATTCATGAGTGATGATTTGTATAGAAGGAAGTCTTTTAAAGGCATGTACTGAAGTTAAGTAACTTTTTTTTTTTTAGCCATTTATAAGGAACTACAAAAGAAGATTTAAAGGCCAAAGATATGTTGTTACTAAATTATTTGAAACAGGAAAAAAAGAGAGAAAAGAAAGGCCATCTTTACTGCATACCAGCTTTGACCGTCTTTGATGTTTGGTGTGTTTCAGTGTTACTGAATTTCACCACTACAGATCCGTTAGAGTGGTCAGGATTAGACAGAATTACAATCCTGTCTGCAAGGATGCAGTCAGTTTAGCTCTTATATGCTTGCTGTTAGAAACACAAAATAGCGTGGCTACTTTGGCAAACAATCTGGCAGTCTTTTCTAAAGTTTAAATAATGCTCTTAGCAGGAAAGGCTCTTAGATATTTATTCAAGGGAAATCAATATATTTTCACGCGAGCATTGCTTCTCAAAGACTGGCTGTAATAGTGTTCTCCCCAAAATTTGTAACCCAGTGAAGGGATAAAGAGAACCCTGGCCCAGCCTTGCTGTACTCAGCAGTACCTGGGATGACTGGTACACACAGCAAGGATGAATCCCCCTCACATTTGCAAGTGAAAGAAGCCAGGCTGAACGGTGCTATGCCACCTATCTGACATTCTGGAAAAAGACAAGGGATTGGCAGTGGGGAGGAGCAGGGTGGAGGTTGATTGCAGGATCTGAATAGGTAAATTTGGAGATAGGACATGTTGTCTTGACTGGATACATACCTGTAGTTATTTATTAAACTCAGAACTGTACACTAAGAAGGGTAATTTTACTGTGTATAAATTCTTCCTCGATAAGTCTGACTTCTGACTTAACTTTTTTCTTTTAAGGATATAACTAAAGCATTCATGCACAGGCACACATGCACGTGCACACTGCCCACACAGAAGAGGGGAGAAAAAGAGGGAGGGAGGGAGGGAGAGAGAAGGGTGAGAATGTCTTGGGTTCACTTCAGTATTACCCGGTAGAGGAGAGGAAACCCCTAGGAATGCTGGGCTGGGAGCATAAGCACGTGGGCATGCTTTCCTAAGTGCTTGAAGGCCTGTTGTGGTGTTTGGTGGGTGTTAAATGGAATGTCTGTCATATTTTTCCATTCTGTTTTTCTGATTTAATGATCCTTAGCATCTTTTCATTTTGGCAGTCCAGGTTTCCCCACCTCCGGATTGTGGTTTGGTTTGGTTTGGTTTGGTTTGGTTCTACACCCATTCTGCTAGCTTCTTCCTTGGTCTCAGCCTGCAGTTGGCTTTTCATTTAGTTTATGGGAACATTATGTAAGTTTTTTGTTTTTGTTTTTTCTCTGTTTTTGTTTTTGTTGTTGAAAGGGCTGTCCTGGAACTCACTCTGTAGACTAGGCTGGCCTCGAACTCATAGATCTGCCTGCCTCTGTCTCCCTAGTGCTGGGATTAAAGGCATGTGCTACCATTGCCCAGCTCATTGTGTAAGTTTTAACTTTGTATGTAGTTGGATTTGTTGATTCAAGTCTTTGTATTTAATTTTTTAAGGTTTATTTTTGTGTGTATGAGTATTTTGCCTGCATATATTTATATGTACTACATGTATGTCTTCTGGCCCACAAAAGCCAGAAGAGAGCATTGGGTCCCCTGGACTGGAGTAACAGTTGAGTCACATGTGGATGCTGGGAACCCAAACCGGTTCCTCTGCAAGAACAGCAAGTGCTCTTAACTGCTGAGCTATCTCTTCAGTCCTCTTCATGCCTTTCATATCTTATTCAGAGATTATTTTGTAGAAATATTTCCATGCTTCTGTGTTTTAACATCTGTCTCTAATCCCTCTTGGGCTCTGTCTTTGTGGATAGTGTAATGCTGGCATTGATTTTCATCTGGAGAGTGAATTGTCCAAACACCATCTTTTCCTGACCGTTGAGAATGTGCTGGGCAGCCTGCTGCTGAGGTTCCCTTCCTGGACTCTGTTTGGCAAGAGGAACCCTGGCCCTGCTTCCTGCCCACAGCCAGCAGTTGCTTTCCTTCCCCTTTGCTTAGGAGCAGGCACAGATGTAACTTTGCTTCTTCCCTTCAAAAACGAGTTCAGGTTTTCCTCGGGGATATATTTGGTAGAAGTTTGGACAGGGAAGAGCATAGTCTTTACATTGGGCAGAGTTGGAACTGTTTCAAGTAGTTTTTAACTCATTAGAGCACTGATTATGTTATACCATATGCTGTGTGCACACCTGGACACAGACATTGGCGTGAACATGGACAGTTCATTTGGCTTTATTTTAGTTTGGGTTAAAAAAAAAAAAAAAAGCAAACCAGGAGGTGGTGGTGGCACACACCTTTAATCTCAGCACTCAGGAGGCAGAGGCAGGCAGATCTCTGTGAGTTCCAGGACAGCCTGAGTTACAACAGAGGAACCCTGTCTCGAAAAACCAACAAAACAAAACAAAAACTCGGACCTAAGGTTACCTCAGTTTTTGTTTTAGACAGGTCTCACTGTAACCCTGGCTGGGTTCTCTTATTTCTTCCTCCTGCATAGCTGCCACACTCACAGTGTTGAACTTGATTCTTGCTTTCTGGTCAAACTGCTTCCAATCTTGTTGCTCATGCCCTGCCCCTCTGTTCTTTTGCACATTGTATTTGCTGTCTGTGCAAATAACGCCACGTTCTCTGCTTGGGAAACTCTGGTCTGAGTGAAGATGAACACTTTACTCATGTTATATCTGAATTACCTTGCACAACTATTAAAATAACAGGGAATGGCCTGTGTATGTTTGTGAATGGTCTGACATTCACTGTGTTTGATGTCTTCATGTATACAGTTGTTTAAGTTTTTTCTATACGTTAAATTCAACAGTCAGTGTAAGTTTTCAGATTACATGTATGTGTAGTAGAATGAGGCCCTGCTCTGTGAATTTAGCCTGCTTATCTTACTTGTTAACTCCATTAACGTTCCTATGGAAATAGCTTGTCCTGTTTGCTGTGTGGGGTCATTTTCTACCCATCTCCGACAGCACCAGTTAGGACCCTCTTGTTTACCAGTGCCCTTTGCCCTATATGTATCTTGTCTTACCTGCCACTCAGGTACAGCTCTCTGTACCATACTACCTAAGGTTCACAGAAAATTCTCTGGTTATTCTTTGGCTATTGTAGCTATGGGAACACCATGTTTTTAGCTTGGAGAGCTTCTCCTAAATTTTTGTTCTTGGGGAGAACCTTGACAACCTACCTGAGAACTTTGGCTCATATGGAGAACACACATACATCCTTTCCAAATGACACAGTGAATCCCCCCCCCACACCGCTTTGCTCTTCTTGTAACATATCTCATATTGATGTAGTTGTTCCGTAAAGAATGCCTCCGCAGAGCGTTATTGGTCATCATTTACCTATTGAGCAGATTCCATATAGACAAGCAAGAAGGCTTCGTTGTTTCTTAGAAGCTGATTTGAATCCGGCCTTTTATTGCATCTGTTTCCTAACAGTGGAAAGTATTGAGAACTGAGAAGCAGGACTCCGCACTTCTTATTGTCTAAGCTGTACTGGAACAGCAAGAGGTGGCAGCTGTACCTAAGTCAGCTTGTCTTCTGTGCTCTTAGACTCACTAGTACTAATGAAAGCTAAAAGATGCCTGTGGTGCTGTACAGTGTGGCTGGAGTGCCACTAGACGCGAGCACAGTGGGAGTGCTGTGTTTTAATAGTTTGGGAATTCCACAAGAAGTCAGTGTGACATGTGAGCAAAGCAAATGTAACTGGTTTGATAAGAATGAGAATTTAATTCACACATATATGTGTTTGTATCAAAATACTATTTGTAGAGTCATTATTACAGCTGTAGTGAGGGAATAGAGGTAAACTCATGAGTGGCTTTTATAAATAAATGCTTTTTTATACCTGAGAGGCCAGTGATGTGATCATGCCAGGCTTGGAGAACCTTTGGAACACTGAGAGCAACAGAGAACTGGGAGGTTTGTGTAGTTGCGCCACAGGAACGTTCTCTAAGTCACCAAAGAGAAGATCAACAAGTGCTGATTATATAAAAATGGAAAGCTTTGTTATATCAAATGACATCTATAAACAAACTAAAACAAAAACAAAAATGGTCTTAGACTAAGAAAGCCTTTCTATCCAGGTGTTGGTGGCTCAGGCCTTTATAATCCCAGCACTCAGGAGGCACAGGCAGGCGGGTCTCTGTGAGTCTCTGTGAGGTGAGCCGGGTCTACAGAATGAATTATAGGACTGCCAGGGCTATACAGAGAAACCCTGCCTTAATAAAAGAGAGAGAGAAAGAAAGAAGGAAGGAAGGGAAAGAAGGGAAGGAAGAGAAAAAGGAAAGGAAGGAAAGAAAAGGCCTTTCTGAAGTAGAAATGAAAACCTGTAATTTAAAGTCAGGTGAAGGGCACATACCCTTAATCCCAACACTCAGGAGGCAGAGGCAGGCAGATCACGGTTAAGTTTCAGGCCAGCCTGGGATACATAGTGAGATTCCTTCCTTCTAAAACCAAGCCAAACGCTATGATTAGAATAAATGATTGATAATTTGCTTCATGAAGCCATCCAGACTTTTATATGGACAAAATAGCATAAACAAGGTTTGAAAGAGAAAACTGATGACAGTAGTTCAAAGTGAAGCCTTCATTTTCTGTGTGTATAAATGACTAAAACTCAGTTAATAAAGTACAGCCCATCTAAAATGAGCAACAAAGATACTGCCTACAGCAATGGTTAGAAGGTATGTATAACTGACTTAAAAATACTTAGCATACACACAGCCATCTAAATGTGCGTTAGGTGTAGGTGGGGACACCACAAGAATCAGGATTGTCCCCAGGAAGGACACCTGGGTTACTGGATGGCAGGGCTGAGAAGAGAACTTACTCTTTGAACGAAAGTGTTTTTACTTTTCTGTTCTCTTTCCATTCATAAAAGCAGATACTAGCTGCTGTATTTGTGTGTGCATACCACATATTTTATCTTTATAGCCTCGAAACAACATAGTATAAGGTGATGGTGGGATTTTGTCATAACAACAAGTTTACTAGAATTAACAAAGAGCTGTAAGGCTGTTGTATAAAAAGCAAAGGCTTAGAGCACAGAAAGGGAAACAGTAAAAAGCAGACAGCTCACCAGGGGTGTCTGTAATCACCGTGGAGGTTAGGCAGCATTTTCTCAGGAAGTGCGTCCTGAGCACCTGAGGTCAAGACAAGGGCCTTTCTGTACGTCCCACAGCAACCCGTGCTTGCCTAGTTGTGCACTAATTTCCATTGTGGTAACTAGTTTGTTTGCTTGTTGATGTTTCTACTTCTGAATCAAAACTACAAGCACTTTGAGGTCAGAGATTATGCCGTATGCTATGTTTTCTAAGCTTGCTGCTGTGTCTGACCCACAGAAGATAGCTTATTGAATGAATAAATGTTTTTATTTAATAAGGAGAATTTGAATTTTATCATTTCCATCGTTTGCCACTATTTATCAACATCTCCCCACTAGTATACAGTTGTTAACCTTTGACCCAATTCTGCAAAGATAAATATCTATATACATACACATATATATGTACATATATGTACATACACACATATATTATCTATATATTTATATATATAAACACCCATATACATGTACATATATATGTGTATGTATATGTATATATAGATACATATAAATATATCATGGCTGAGAGTAGAGCTTTTTGGTAAAAACACATATTGGTAAAACACTTATTGTTAAAAACACACAAATACAGTAGCTATCTAACATCTGCTTTTATGAATGGAAAGAGAAAAGAAAAGTAAAAATAGTTGCCTGGCATGTGCAGGGCCTTAAGCTCAATCCCCAGAATGCTCTGCTGTAATTTCAGTGAACAGAGCAAGGTTTAGTATATAAGTCTGAAGAATTTCTTACACTATTGCTAGGGTCCGGCCTCAGCAGCAGGATGAGGGTCAGGGAAGGACCCGAGGAAGGGACGAATGGATCGGTGATGAGAAAGAAAGAGGTGAAAGCGCTCTTGATAAAGTGAAAGCTGGCCAATGGTTCAACCAGGGAGCTCGCTAGGGCTCACTCTCTTTTGGCTGAGATCACCCCAGTCTTTTATTTTGCACAGAACCTTTTCAAAGTCATCCAGTAATTACATTACATAAAGGCTTTTTTTCTCCAACATCGCATTAGTCATGTAAGCTATCAGTTGTTTTACTTATGTTTTTAGAAGCAGACCAACAACATCAGAAGCAGACTAACAGCATCACATTAGTCATGCAAGCTATCAATTGTTTTATTTGTCATTTTCAGAAGCAGACCACGTCGCTGGGGGTCAGCCTCAGGCTGGTGTCATGGGTTACAAAATCAAACAGGCAACTTTATTTTTACTGAAGTGTGAGCAGACTATTAAAGTTTTACTTCACTGTCTCAGGGGTGATTATCTATGTGTCCTTGTCTTTCCAGACACTAACTCCCCATCCAGGCTCTTCAGCTCTTATCTTTACTGGGGAATCAGTGCCTTTTGTGCCAGGAATAATTTTGTCATCCAGCTCTCTCATTCTCTGTGTATGTCAGGTCAGAGATTTTAGACATGAAACAACTCTCACGTTTACTTAGGGCGTCTTGGACTTGAGGGTCAGTGAGATCATTATTTACTTTCAGTGCTAGAATCACCATGTCCTTGTTTTCTACAGTGTGTCCCTTGTCCAATTAGTAAGAGCTGAATTAAAGATTATTTTTAATTTTTACCAAAACAGACACCATGACCGAAAAGACCATCAGCAACTGTGCAGCAGAAAGAACTGGAGAGGTAACTATCTCCTTGGCATGCCAGCAACCGGAAGCCTTGTCAGGCAGTTACCTGCACTGCCATGGTGTGTAGTCACCAGCACAATATCCTCTGTGGAGGATATATTTAGTAGTCATAAGAATTTAATCTATTCTATCATGGCAAGCCTTTAATTTCTCTTTCAGTTTCTTTGATGTTGTTTTGTTTGTTTTGAGATAGGATCTTGTCCTGCAGTGCTTGGTTCTGGAAACCTGCCTAGGTGGCAAGGGAATGAAGAGAGGACAGACACACAAACACACTAGGGTTGGGTGGGCTATTCTGACTCTAATGGAGCAGCATCAGCTAAGCAACAAAACCTATAACCTCAGCACATGGAGAGGGGTCGGCTAATCTTGATGGGAGGCCCTTATAGGGAAGTCTCAGGTTTCGGACATCTGGAAGGAGGCAGCTGTGTTCGCTAGTGTTCGCACACACTATCAACATTCAAATTTGAACCAGAAGAACACTTTGCCGTCTGTGGTGGTGTGAATAAGAGTGGATCCCATAGGTTCATAGGTTTGAATAATTGGTCTCCAGTCGGTAGCTGTTTGGAGAGGGTTAGATGCGGCCTTGCTGGAGGAAGTGTGTCACTTGGGGCAAGCTCTGAGGTTTCAAAAGATTTGTGACAATTTGAATTATTTCTCTTTACCCCTACTTAAGGATTAACATGTGAGCTCTCAGTTGTTCCTGCCACAATGCCTTTGTTCCACCATCATGGACTCTAACCCCTTGAACCTCTAAGGCCAGTATTAAACACTTTCTTTTATAAATTGCCTTGGTTATGACATTTTGTCACAGCCTCTGAGCTGCGCCCCAGGTGAAGGCTTTGCCATTTCCTCGGGTCTGAGGCATTGGGTCATTGCCATGGCCTCGCCCATATCAACAATACACATTTACTCAGGACGTCCTTGGCTCCTCCGTATAGTCTCACCATGTAGCTCTGGATGGCCAGCAACTCCCTCTGTAGACCAAGCTGGTACTGAACTCAGAGATTCACCTGCCTGTGACTCCTGAGTGCTAAGGTTAAAGACTTGCGCTACCACACCTGACATTATTTCTGCTGCAATTTTAATGGATAGTTTTGCTGGGTATAATGGTCTGGGTTGGTAGTCATGATCTTTTAGAATTTGGAATACATCTTTTCAGGCCCTTCTGGCTTTAAAAGTTTCCTTTAAATTATCAGCTGCTACTCTGAGGAGTCTGTCTTTGTATGTGATATGGCTCTTCTTCCCTGCAACTTTCAGTACCCTTTCTTTAGTCTGTGTTTTTAGCATTTTAGTTATACTGTAGATTTGTTTTCTGGTCCTGTCTATTTGGTGATCTGTGGTCCTTTTTTAATTACCTGAATGGGTTTTTTCCTGTAGATTTGGGAAATTTTCTTTCATGATTTTATTTAAAATATTAACTAAGCCTTTGGCCTGGAATTCTTTCCTTCTTCTATGCATATAATTCATAGGTTGGCTTTTTCATGGTACTTGCATATTTTGTGTATGAGTTTAAAAGAAATAATCGTTTTCTTTGAGTGATTCAGTTTCTATAGACCTTAAGACTAGAAATTCTGACTTCTGCATGCTCTGTTTTGTTGCTGAAGCTTTGTACTGAACTTTTCACAGACTTACTGAGCTCCACTTCTTGGTTCGTTTCGTTTCTTTAGACTTTGTCTTTGTTGAATTTGATTTAAAATTTCTGGATTGTCTTATCTCACTTATCTGTATTCATTTTCTTGGCCTTTAGTCACTTTATTCATGTCTTTTAAAAATTCCTGTATCTGTGCCCTCTTTCAATGCTTTGAACGAATTGCACATGTTTACAATTGTTCTTTTGAATTCTGTGTCTTGAGTTTTGTCTAAGTTGTTCTCCTTGAACATTACAGTAGGATTGGTGATTTTGGCAGAGGATATATTGTCTTGTTTTATCATACTGTTTGTATTTTTACTGGACCTGGACATCTGGAGTTAGAATATTGGTTGTCCTTTGATGTGAATTTATGTGGAGGGAACCAGCCTTTCCCACAAATGAGTTCACAGAAACTCTACGCAGGAGGGAGTACGAGCGCAGGAAAAATGAGGAATGACAAACGAACAGGGTAGTTCGTTCTTTTATGGGACCCGAGGAAATGACATGCATGATCGTGCTTTAAAATGACACGTGGAACACACTTTAGAAGTAAAACGCAGGAGCGTTTTTAATAGGGGAATTAACAGTGTACATATTAAGAAAAGAGAGGGGCAAGAGAGAGACTGACAATGCAATGCGCCTTGTCAATGGAAAAACCACACCAAGAAGAGAAGGAGGGAGAGACTTACAATATACATTACCAGGGAAAGGGGCCACACCAGAAAGAGAGAGAATTGCTCTGGGAAGAGGTTTAAAAAGCCAAATAGTTTTTTGATATGCAGATGTTGCTCAGGCCTTTACAGTTTTCGTGTGTAGATGTAGTCACGCCCAGGATGGGGGTTGGGAGTCCTTCCTCCTGCGACTTATCTTGTTTACTAAGAATATTTGTCTTAATACTGTTAGCTGAATAATATCTCCATCTGCCCCAAACAGAGCAGAGTGCCATGTAGGCAAAGAAGGTTTCTATTTTACAGTTTTTAGCTGTTTGGTGCATATTTATTTTTTCTCTATCTAGGCCCCTTTTGCTTCTGTCTGTTACTATCAGTATGAATGGGTAGCTTTACACATGCCGGGACTTAGAAGCCTGCAAGATATTTTACAAAGACAATTACTTTTGAGTAAAAAATGGCCGCTTCTCCTTCTCAGCTAACACCGGCCAGCTAAGGTATCACTAGGCCTTGCAGACATAATGAAAGACTTTTGTCACCATTACAGCAAAGGGGAGGAAGGGGCAGAATGGCTGGTAAGCCGAAGTTCCCCTCTGGGGAGTCTGGAACCTTGTCGACAGACTTCAACCTCATTGCCAGGGTTTTAGGGCTCCAGCAAATTTATGTCCCAGATTTTAAAGGCAGGGCCACATTCTGGGACAGATGCTTTGAAGAGTCAGGGTGGGGGTTGTCAAGGGGCAGGAGCTCAAGGGGTGGGGGTGGGGGTGGGGTTTCTTACTGGTTTGAGCCTAGGATGGGCTACAGCATCTGCATAGAGTGACTGAGGCATATGGGTCTAGAGGTGGATAGGCTGGGGTTCAAGGCGGAGCACCTGGGGCCCCTGGGATCCAGAGCAGGTGGGGGCAGGGTCTCTTGCTATGGCTGGGTTTACAATAACCCTATGTGATGGGGACATCTGGGTTTGGAGATAGCCATATTATTTTTTAAACATATTAATACATTCAAACAACAAATTACATTATATTATATGTAGGTCTTAGATATTTCTTTTTGAAACATGTTCTTTTTATTATATTTTTAAATTTAAGGTTTTCACATTTCAGCTGTATTCGATTTGTACTGTTACTGTGTTGCTGAAGTCACTGCCTAAGTGGTCTTGCTGACAAGTGCCCACGGTGGTGGTTGACACTGAATGACTGTCATGAGCTGAACTAGGTCTCACCACATATTGAATCTGTAAGCCCTCAGTATGATGGTATTTGGAGTTCAGGCCTTGGGACTTCATTATGTATGAATGATATCATGAAAGAAAGTCCCTAGGAACATTAGTGACTTTGCAGGAAGAGAGAGAACTCTTTACTTTCTCTCTTAAGCACGCACTAAGGAAAGGCCACATGAGCACAGTGAAGCCAAGAAGTAGACTTTACCAGACCTTCAGACAGCCTGCCTACACTTGATTCCAGATGTCTCAGAACCGCGAGAAGGAAATGTCTGTGGTATAGCCAATGTGCTAGCTAGTTTTATGTCAACTTGACACAGCTAGAATCATTTTGGAAGAAGGAACTTCAATTGAGAAAATGCCCCCACCAGATTGGCCTGCGGACAAGCTTGTGTGGTGTATTTTCTTGATTGATGGTTGATGTCAGAGGGCCCAGCTCACTGGTGGCCTTCAGTGCTATAAGAAAGCAGGCTGAGCAAGCCATGAGGACCAAGCCACTTAGCAGCATTCCCCGGTGGCCTTCAGTTCATGCCTCTAAGTCCCGTTCTTGTCTTCCCTGGATGGTGGACAAGTTGAAATAAACTCTTTCCTCCCTGGGCTGCTTTTTGGTTATGGTGTTTTAGCATCGTAGTAGAAACCTATCTAAAACATCCAGCTGCTGAGGTTAAGTTGTGGGCAACTCTTCATGAATATGAAATGCTGCTGAAGACACATAATATCTACTTTTATATTTTCCCACAATTCTTTTTAATTATTTTGTGTCTATGTGATTGTACATGTGTATGTTGGACGTGTGTATGTGGAGGCCACAGATTGATGTTGGGTGTTGTTCTCAGCTGTTCTCCATCTTGTTTTCTGAGGTAGAGTCTCTCACAAAACCTGATGATTGTGTGTGTGGCCAGCAAGTCCCAGGATCCTCCTGTCTTTATTTCCCAGTGCTAGAATTACAGGTGCATGCTGCCATGCCTTACTCTTTTTTTTTTTTTTTTTAAATGTGGGTACTGAGGACCTGAACTCAGATTTTCTTGTTTGTCCAGCAAGAACTTATTGACTGGGATATCTTCCCAGCTCCCACAATCCATTTCATTAAGAAGGAATTGAACATAAAGACCACTTTCTATAGCCCTAAACTTCCAACAGAATTAGCATTCTGACTATTAGTGTTCTGAGTATCTGAGGGCTTTAGAGAGACATTCACAAAGAGCCTAAAAACAACCCACCATGAACTTTTATGCTCTTGGAAGTCTAGAACAAAGCTAAATTTCCCTGGGAGTGCTAAACCATAAAAATCAAAGCCAAGATATGGAAAGGTCTCCCAAGGAGGCAAGAACGCTCCCAGCTGACACCCGAGAGAAAGTAAACCAAGACCAGGATACAGATTAGGGGATGCGCAGAGGAGAACTCAGTGCCAGGAAAGTTGCACACATAGAATGTGCTGGAGGATGTTGTCAGCCAACACCCTGATGTTTTATGAGACTGCCCCTTAGATTCTCATTGCATCCTGGGAACTGAGAACAGCACCAGACACATTGTTTTGTGACCTTGACCCTTCCTTGTTTTCAGAGGCTTCAGGGTTAGGAGGCTCTGAGGACTTCATGGAAGTTTACACACTCCACATCTCCTATTTATCAGTCAGGTGTGCAGTGTGCCTGTCCTCATTCTTCCTGTGTATTCCCTTGCAGATCATAGAAGAGATTTTATTTTTATCAAGAAAAATAGGAGACTGTCGGCAGACTCTGAGCCAGGGAGTGACGGCCTGTAACATTTTAGATAGAAACGTTACCTCTTGCAGTTGTGTGGGAATAGGAGGGGTGGACAAGAGGACACAGGAGACCAAGGGAAGGCGGAGAAGGCAATGTTAGTATAGCAAGAAAGAAGGCGGCAGTGTCGTCCTGGGCGAAAGCGCTTGATGGAACAGCTGTGTCCAGGAAGAAGCAGCAATTCAGAAATGAGAGTCCGAGGCAGGAGAGATGTGACGGTTTCTGGTCTGCTCAACCTTCCGAGGGTGGGCTCCCTCATTCTCCAAGGTTAGGAATGCAGAAAGGAGCCGGGCTGGAAGCAGGTGTGTGTGGTGAGCAGGCTCTGGCTGTGGTGGTTTGAGCTGGAGGTGTCTCTGAGCCACACAAGCAGGACGTCCCATCAGCCCTTTGCTCTTTGCTGCCAGCCTCCTGCTACCTAAATTGTGACTGCGCCTGAGGCGTGGTGAGTAAGATGGCAAAGGAGTCACACCAGTCGGAGCAGAAGTGCTGTGAGAGAGAAGGGGCAGGGGTCAGCTGTGCTGCTGCCATGGCACTGAGTGAGATTTTTAAAAATCAGTTGCTGTATTGTTACATAAGGAGATGTGGAATTTTGAAAATGCAATTGGGCAAAATCATTTGGATGGATATCTGAGCAGTGAAAGTGCGTTAACTTGGCTACTGTGCTTCTTGAGCTACGTATTAAACTCTGGGCTGCGAATAAGACTTACTGCCTCACAACTTCAGTGTACTGGAATGGGGATGGTTTTCAGTGCAAGGTCACTAGCTACCGTTCTCTCTCCCCACCTGCTCTGCTTTCCTGTAAGGGAGGCTTGTTCCTGAGGGGTCCCACAACTTCAGGCTTATTTATCCTTCAAACAAACAGCCCTAATGGAAGGAGCCTCCTTCACAGTTGTAGCAAAGGTCCCAATGTTTATACAGCTTTTTATATGTGTCCTCATAAACACAACACAGTGGGCAGAGCAGTCACATATGCTGACAGTCGCTTATCCACCTCCAGAGCAAGGGATCCTGTGAATGGGGTCAGCTGGCTTCCCAGAGGAAAACAGAGATGTTCCCAGAAAGAAGAGTGCATGCTGCACAGGCAAAACCAACAGGTGTTCATTTTGTTGTGAAAAGAAGCCTTTGGTCCTGTGCATTTGAGCACAGGGATCTGTGCATTCTCTTTTGGTCCAAAGGAAACATGGTTCTATGTGCTGCTGTAGCTCCTGGGAGCAGTAGGTCCAGCTCTTATACTTGGGAAGGGATGTAACTAATCTTACTGTGTGTTCTGTTATTCATTTGTAGAGCTAAATAACAGCTAATCTTGAAGACAAATTTGGACCAATGATTAGTATTTAAAACTCAACTATTGTATCACATTGTCGGAAGGTAAAATCACATCAATTTGATATTAAAACCTTAGCGTAGCACAAAACCCTTTGTGGGAACTTCACCTCTCTGTCCAGTCTGCACTGCTCCCTACAGCTGTCTTGCCTCTGCCTTCACCCACATTGTACAGCCAGCTTCTTTACCCAGGACCTTGTGCTTGCCCTTCAGATGACAGCGTAGGATTTGGGGAAGGTGTTGACAGCTTCTCTTTATTGAGGTCTAATTTACATATACTGAAAGTCATCTGGGTGCCCTCCACCCCCACCATCAATATGAAATAGCTTCTTTGTTATCTTTAGAGGCAACCCTTCCCCAGTTGAAGGCAAGAATAAAAAATCAGTTAGGTCTTCTTATATTGTGTTGCCCTCTCTGCCATGATCATGTCTGTTTTTCATGCTTGCGCACATGTAGTTGTTTCAACCCCTTCCCTGCCTACGGGATCAGCGCTGCAGTTCCAGAGTGTGTTGTTGACTCATTTTTCTTGAGGCTGAATAACTGTTGCTAGCCTATTAAGCTATCTGGTAGAGTTCATATATCAGTGATTTCTGATCAGATAATGTGAAGTTCTAGTTCTTTTTTGTGCCCCTGAAAAGAGTTTCGGGGATTTTTAAAAAAGCAAGTAGTTAAAGTACTTATCATCAGTTTGATCCTTTGGAAACTTGTGTGGATAATCTCCAGGTGGGTGTGGAGCAGCCTTTACCCTGCCACTAATTTAGCAGCGTTTCAAGGCATGCTGTGTCCTGAACAGCCTCTGCATTCAGGGAAGGCTCTCAATCCTAGCTGCAGAAACATTTCTCGCCCATGGGATTCTGAGACTGCTTGACTTACACTCACTGGTGCTGTTTCTCATCCCAGAGGTTGCTCTTGACCAGGGCTGGTGTCACATCTGCAGTGCCGGGACTGCAGGTCAGCCAGAGACTCCAGGAACCCCCTGAGGCAGGTTTCTGAAGCTCTGCCAGAGAGCAGTTTGCTCTTCCAGCAATCCTGTAGCCAGCTCCAGCCACTTCAGTCTTTCCCCCTCTTTCTTCTCAACACCTGAGGCTACAAGCTCTATGGGTTTCCCTTCTCTTATTAATTTTTATTATTAATTTTATTATTAATTTTATTATTCTCTTATTAATTTCTTATTAATTTTTAAAAGTTTTTGAGATGAGGCTCGGGGTATGCTGGAAAGATGGCTCAGGAGTTTAGGGCATTTGTTTCTCCTGCAGAGGATCTGTATTCGATTCCCAGGACCCTCATGGTAGCTCATAACCATCTGGAACTCCTGGCACTCCAGTTCCAGGTAATCCAACATCCTCTTCTGATCTCTGGGTACCAGATACAGCACATGATGCACATACATACATGGAGTCAAAACATTCATACACATAAAATGAAATCTATTTTTAAAATAGATTTTAAAATTAATTTAAAATAGATTAAAGATTTTAAAATCTAAGTCTTCTTTAGAAAAAGCTTTGAGATAGGATCTTATGTAGCCCAGGCTAGTCTTAAAGCTGGTAAATAGACAAGAATGACCTTGAACTCTGATCTTCCTTCCTCCCAAGTGTTGGGATTATAGACCTGTACCAGAATGCTTAGCTTCAGTCTGGAAATGGATTCCAAGCACGAAGCCTAGGTGATCACAGGCTCACTCGGCTTGATTCCCTTTCATTGAGTCCCATAATCTGTCTCTACTTGTTTTCGTCTCTGTATGTACATAATGCTTCCAGTGGTTGTTCAGTCTCAAGTTGTTTATAACAGGACTAGAATTTGTGACCCTCTTATTCTCTCTTAGGCAGAAATGGCATCATGGCTTTTAATTTCTTCCAGTTTCCCCTTAAAAGCCAAGTCAGTGAAACTGCACACTGAAAGACCTATGGGTAATGTCTTCAACAAATGAGATTGCCTGGCATTCCTGTGACTCTCCAGGTCTGAGTGGATGAGCTAAGTCACTGACAGCTAGAGGACCTGCACAGTATGCCACCACTGTAGGGTATAGCAGAGGCAGCTGAATCTGTCATACCTTGAGATCCCCAGTCACAGTAGCAGGATGCAGGAATCAACTTTTCTGAGAAGGTCTCTACGAACTAGACAGATCAGTTAAAGATCAATAGCTACAGTGGTTTGAAAGGGCAAATATATTCAGATTTATGTTTCAGATTGTCGCTGTCCTTGCCATCTTCGGAGAACAATAAGGAACCACAGGATTATTTTGAAATCTAACAAAAAATGAGAGATAAAGCAAGCATTCACCTAGCCTTTCCTGTTGTTACCTAGAGTAACAGAATAGTTGATAAAGAAATTTTTAAAAATTTGTGTGTGTGTGCACGTGTGGATTTGGAAGTCAGAGTCAGCCTGGGGTGTCTGTCCTTGGGAGCTATCCACTTTATTTTTGGATATAGATTCTTACACTGGGACCTGAGGCTGGATGGCCAGGGAACCCCTGGGAGCCACTTGTCTCTGCCTTTTCAGCACTGGAATTACAAACGCACACCACCATGGTGCTGGGGATCAAATTCAAGTCCTAATGCTAATATTTTACTGACTGAGCTATTTCCCCAGCTCCAATTTCTTCTTCAATGTTTTTGTTTGTTTGGATTTTGAGATAGTGTCTCACCACATAGCTGAAACCCTCCTGTCTCCACCTGCTCGCCTTAGAATGGTGGTTGCGTGGTACTGTGCTGGGCTGAAAGTCCTCTTCATAGATATTCAAGCTCATAAATGAAGAAGGAATAAAAATACCATTTTGCAACTTTCAGTGAATAGATAAGCGTAGGCAATACTCATAGTAACCGCTAAATCCACACACTGGAGGTCAAAGACATGGTGTCCTGTAGTAGACTCACACATCAGTGCTCTAACAAAATCCAAGGAAAGATAAGCCTGAATCTGATCAAACTTCTTGATCTATAAGGAAGACAGGAGGTACAAGAACAGTTAGTGAGGGTGAGTCTGGGGGAAGTAGCAAACAGTGGCTGAGTAGGTTTTGTTCTGTCTGTAGTGTGCACGTATTGGTGTGTGGATGTGCACGTTTGCAGCGTCATTCCCTAGCCGTCCACTTTTATTTTTGAGGCAGGATTTCTTCCTGGGACCTGGGTTTGCTGCTCAGGCTAGACTAGCTGACCAGGGGTCCGCTTGTCTACTCCTGGCCAGCACCAGGATAATGTATCGCTGTCTCTGCCTAGCTTTTTATGTGATTGTAAGGATCAAATTGTTAGACAACCTGTACTTTCTTATATTTTTGAATGGTTAAAAAGTATTCAGGAAAGAATAGGATCTTGTGTGATACAAAAAATTCTAAGCCGTTCTGACTTCAGAGCCCCTGGTAAAGCCTTGTAGGACAGTAGCCACACTCGTGAGTTTGCCTGTGGCTGCTTTCCCACGACAGGCCTGAGTTTAATTGGGGTCTGGAGACTGCGTGACCCACACACCCAAAATATTTCCTCATCAGCCTTTTACAGAGAGAAATCCGTTGTCTTTGATCAGGGAAGATGAGAAATGACAGAAGTCTGCAAGACTGCAGGGACACGGCCGCCCCATTTCAGTGTGTGGACGGTATTCGGGCCAGTGGCACAGTGTGCGGATGGTACTGGATACCTGTTAACAAAATGAACGTAGAAGAACCCCAGAAGTCAGGAAATGTAATAGTGTCAAAGGCATTTGATAACAGGAAGTTGTTAATTTTTAAAGAAGAGACATTAGTGTTGAAGAGGTATATCCTGCAATATTTACAGATCACTAAGCTTCAGAATGATCCAGGAGCGGGTGGCCATCAAGTGGGTGTAAATGAGGTAAGATGGGCTATGTGTTGACAGTTGTAACCAGATCACTTCATTGTGGTATTTTTCTCCAGTATAAGTGTTTAAAAATTTTATATTGCATGATGCAAAAAAAAAAAAAAAAAAAAGAAAAGAAAAGAAAAAGGAGATAATCTAGTGGAAGCAAGTCAGTCTGGATTGTGATGAAGCTCTGTCTCAAAAATTGAAAACAAAAAATAGATCTCCAAGCAAAAGGCTTTATTTGGTAATAAAACAAGGAATAAGATTGTAGTCTGGGAAACTCAAACCAAAGGACCTCTTGTATCTCTGAAAGTTTTAGTAGAAAGTTTCAAAGCCTTGTAAGATGCTTTGAAAGAAAGACACAGGGCCATTTGGAGAACCAGAGAGAGAGAGACAGCTGATTGGCTCAGCATGCAGTTACCATGTAAGGCCAGCAGAGTCATGGCAGGTGGCTTTGTTGGGGTGAGCTCCTGGGCAGGCCCTCAGCAGGTGTTTGCGACCTGGCCTCTGGACAGATAACCGACAGAAATGGCCAGTGTAATCAGTGCCGCATAGAGGTCCTTTCTTGCGGCTGCTGCTTACTGTTTATTTGCCTTACTTTTAAATTGCCTGTGGTCCAGCATGAGACCAACTGGTTGTGTTTCTGGCATATACCAGGAAGGCACAGTATCCGAACCAGTGAAGTTACTGTGGGCGTCTCAGCTTGGGCTGTGATCATCAGTCTGAGACAGGATGTTTGTTTTTGTGGGAAGTGTGGGGTAGCCTCTTGGGAAATAGAACATTGTTTCTTCTCTGTCACAACAGTGCAGGTTTTTAAACAAAATATCCACATTCAAGTCTTAGATTAAAATCTAATCCTGACTCAACTACAAATTATTCTTATTGCTTATCTCATTGCTTTTTTAAAATGAACTTACTAAATAACCACTGACTATAACTATTGAAAGTGCTTATTTTTAGGACCCTAATTCTTTTTGCTTCTTTTTTCTTCCAACACACTGTTGTGTTCTGCAAAGACTCTCTGATTGTGGATTTTTTTTTTTCTGTTTTCAGTGTAAATTGAACCTTATAAACCCAGAGCTTCAGAAGTGAGTGGAAACTTTAGGCAGGATAAGTACATCACCTGGCACCTGAGTGCCCATTCCCCTTCATCAGGAGGACTTTGGCTCCCAGAGTTTGGGACTGGGAGGATTATCAGTGGTTAGTCATGGAGCTATTTTTGTAGCCATAGTCTCTTACGGTGTTCTCTCGGATTCAGGGTCTTTTTAGCAGGCGGGAATGCTTTGTCATTTCCCTGAAAGTGAAGTGCTCTGTTCGCTTCAAGTCCTATGAAGTCACACTTGGCATGGGTTTAAAGCTGATTTATCTTGCTCAGTACTAGTGACCCTGCCTGCTGTGACATCCTCCTAGGTAGCAGATGGCTTACACTGGCCAGCAGTTGGAACTGGGCGTCTGAGGCCAAGAGTGGAGACATCTGGGAGGCTAAGGCAGGATGACCCCAAGTTGGGCAGGATGAGCTACATAGCAAGGTCTTGGAAAAGGGCAGAGGAGGTACATCTGAGCCACTAAAGAAACCAGTTCAGAGATGCAGTTGTGGAGAGAAGAGACCTGGGAGGTGAGGGCAAAGGTTCTTTTGGCCACCCTTGGACTTAAGCTTGTTTGCAGCTGGAATCAGCACCGAGTCATTTCAGTTTTTTGCTCCTTCTCTTAATGGCTTCCTTTCTGTTTATGGAGATTATTATTGCTAATTTTTTGAGATTGGGTCTTTTTCTGGACCTTACCGTGTAGCTTAGCCTGGCCTTGAGCTTACACAATCCTCCTGCCCCAACTTTCCAGGTACTGGGGTTAGAGACATGAACCACCATGGTAAGCTTTGGGTGTGATTGAGGACTGCATGGTGACTAGGCTCTGGGGATGAGCTGCACAGAACGTAATCCAGGGGGGCCATTGTGTGCTACTGTCCCCACAGACCTGTGCATTGCTGGGGGCGGGGCTGGGGACTCAGGGCTTCCGGGATACTCTGTTCAAGCCCAGCAACACAAAGGTGGTCAGAGTCTGAAGGGGAGAGTCAGGCGTAGGCCAGAGATTGGCCCTCCATTCTCTGGTGCAGACAAGCTGGATATGAAGTGCAAAACAAAAGAAAAAAAACACCAAAATCCCGAATTTCAAATGTTTAATATATATTTTAAAAAGCAGAAGTAATATAAAATATTTTCTTATTAAACTCTACCATTTTTAGGACTACATTTCACACTAGCAAACAGCATCCTCTGGGGCTGTGAGGTGGCTCAGTGAGGATAAAACATGGTGGATTTCACAGACCAATTTTAATTATTTTTAAAATACGATCTTACTGCTTACTTTGTATACATATTGACATTTTCATATACTAGATTAAATACATTCTTAATTACTGCAATTAATTAACAAAATATTAAAATTACTTTTACTAGTAAATTTTTTTAAGTTACATATGTGGGTCGAGTCCTATTTCTACTGGGCAGCACTGATGGAGTTTGCACTGTTTTTTATAGTTGGATGGTTTCGCCTTGTACAGCAGCTACAATTTAATCAGTTCATCTTTGATATGTACTTGAGTTGTTTCTCACCATTTAAAAATGCAGATGAGGAAGGGTCCTGGAGAGATGGCTCAGCAGTTAGGAGCACTTACAACCCTGGCAGAGGACCTGGGTTTCTAGCACTCACATAGCTCACAACAGACTGAAACTCCTGTTCCCGGGGAATCGGATGCCCTCTTCTGGACACTTCAGGCACTGCAGGCATGTGATACACAGACACGTGGGCAAAACACTCAGCACATAACATAAAATCTTTTTTAAAAAATGCAGCAGGGGCTGATGAGACACCGAAGTTGGTAAAGGTGCCTGTCACCGAGCCTTAACACCTGAGTTCAGTGACCAGACCCACATGGTGGGTGGGGAGGACCAATGCTGCAAGTTGTCCTCTGACCTCTGTACGTGTATGACGGCACCCTCCACTTTCTCCTTCCTGCCAAATAAATAAATAAATAAATAAATAATGTGATAAAATTTAGCAGCAATGCCTCGCCCTGTCTGTGCATCACATCACGATGAATGCAGGCTGACCTATAAAGGCACTTCAGCACATGGGCTGTTAGGTCCAAGAATAAACACGTGCATTTTCAGTATTTTCAAACTGTCCCCAGTAAGCACTGCACTAACGTGTCCTCTATGTATTCCCCACAGCCTGCAACTTGAAACAAACATTTAGTATTTGGGGACGTCATAATTACATATTTCTTCTTACTAATATGAGAGTTTTGGTTCTGTTTTTATTTTGAGACCAGGTCTCTTTATGAAGCTTGGGCAGGCCTCAAACTTGCGATCCTCCTGACTCAGTTCTCCTGAGTATTTTAGGTGTGTACACTGTGCCCAGCCTGAGAAGGTGTTGAAGAAGGAGGAGGAGGAGGAGGAGAAGAAGGAGGAGGGGGAGGTAGAGGGGAAAGAAAGAAAAAAGTAACTATTGGTAATAAAAATGTCTTAGGATTTGTATTTTAGAACTTTTTTTTTCTATTGAAAACATCTGAGAGTTAACCCATACTATTTCCCCAGGAGGTAAAGTCTATGGAGGTTGAAAAGTTCATTGCTAGGGATCTAAGAAGTGTAAACTGAGGCGGCTGGCATGGCCAAGGGCATTCTCTTTTGTTTTCAGGTTGACTTTCTCAGGTGAAGAGGCTGTATACACAGAGTTCTTGCTCATGGTGGGCTGTCAGGCTGACACATCCCCAGGAGCATGCAGGACACTTAGCTGTAGGCCACAGGGTCCTTTACATCCTTCTGCAGACAGAGCTAGGCCCTCTTGGCACTCTTTGAGACTTGTATGCCCTCCATTGTTCTCTTTGCTGCTTGCCCCCTCCCCCCCCCCCCGTGTAAATAGAGGACTGAATACTCAGAAAACCAAATGGCCTCTCATTTTCCATTACTGAGAAAGTAAGGTTCGTGTGACAAGGACTCTAACTGTACAGTTAGCAGTAGGTCTGGTAAACTTATGAGAATAATTAAGCCTGTTTTTCAGGAATAGAAGGTTGTTTGAGCAAATCTGGAAGCACAGAAGTGCATTTTACCAAGTATGACTATTATGTTTACTACTTTGATAGTTTCTTCATTTTAATATGAAAAGGTTGAGAACATTTTTTTAAATGAGTGCCAGGACTTGGCATTGGCAAGGTTCACGTTGGAATTCAGTGGCATTATTTCCATGGGTGTGAATTAAGACTAGGCACTGGCTTGCTCATAGGAAGCAGCCACACCACTGCTCTGGTGCCCCCCTCTGCTTCTGTTGCTAACCCTACCTAATTGCTGTTTCAGGAAGGGTTTTCGCTCATTGGCAGCAAGAGCTGGTTGAAGATTGTAAGACGCATGGACTGCCTTCTGTTTGGAACAACGATAAAGGCAAGATGACACTGAGCTGTGTGGCTGGCTGTGTTTACACTAATGCCCTGTTGCTGTGTGTGGCAGGGCTGGGTACAGGGATCCTCTGTGGGGACAGTGCTGGGAAAAACATGTGTTGAAGAAAGGGTTCTCCAGTAAGTAAACCCAAAGCAAGCAGGATCGGTTGCTGGTATGCAGTCTGGCTGGTTGGCAGGGCTCTGAGCACTGGGAGTAGGTGGGTTGCACTATGTGTCTGTTTAGTTAGATGCTATTAAGAGTATTTTTGAAGGTTCCATTGAATATTTTCATTTTTTCTCAGTAGCATGCAGGCCGTGTATTATTAAAAAATAAAAGCTGGGCATGGTGGTACACACCTTTAATCCCAGTACCCAGGAGGCAGAGGCAGGCAGATCTCTGACTTCAAGGCCACCCTGGTTTACACAGTGAGTTCCAAGTCAGCCAGGGCTATGTAGAAAGACCCTGTCTCAAACAAAACAAAACAAAAATCCCTGGCCAGTAGGATGGCTTAGTGGGTAAAGGTGCTTGCTGCTAACCCTGATGATAACCCGTAACATAGAGAGAACCCACGCCCACAGGCTGTATCTGACCCCCATGGGGTGGGTCTTTGCTACAACAAGGAGGTATGGCTTCAGTTGTAATTTGTTTACTATGACTTTTTACCAGGGCTGCACAATATATCCCATCAAGTGCTTTTTAAGAAAACTGTTTTGGGGTGGCATGGGAGTGCCAGGTCAGAGGACAAGTTTTAGGAGCTGGGTTTCTCCTTCCACCATGTGGGTCCTGGGGATAGAACTCAGGTCATCAGACTTAGCACCAAGTACCTTTACCCTGAGCCATCTTGCAGACCCTATCGAATACTTTTTGACACTTGCAAAATCGTATTTCTTTCCCTTCTCTCTGCTGCCTTGATGTCATGTAATGTCATATTATTACACAATGGTTTGCCTCTTCCTTCAGTCTTAGCTGGCTTCTTGCTTTGGATGACTTTTAATTCCTAAGTGCTATGCAACATACATTGTTGCTTAAATTGATAAGTAGAGGCCATTTCACGTTGCAGTAAGAGAAACTTAACACAATTTAGATTCTGCAGATAGTAAACATTGCACTTTTCTGTCTTCAGGCAGAATACACAGACTGAGTGAAATAGGCTTATAACGTGGGTCTCCTTTAAGCAGTTCTGATCACTAATGAAAATGATGGCCAGTTGACACTTAATTCCTATCTGAAAGGCGCTTTGGATGAAAGGAGTAAATCTAAATCAGTGTCATCTTTGTTTTTCATTCTAGTAACTCAAGAAATTTTGATGATTCTGTCCAGCTTGGGCTTTGAGGATTACCTCTTGGTTTCAAGGCAAATACACTGAAATTTGTTCTTTGGATGTGCTTACTAGTCAGTTTTCCATTGCTATAATGAAATAACAGACTAGGTTACTTTATAAAGAAAAAAGGATTATATAGCCTGCAGTCTTGGTTGCTCAAGGTACTGGTGTCTGGTGAGGGCCTTCTTGCTGACAAAGTTGCAAAGCAGTACAGGACATCTCATGGCAAGAAACAGGGTGTGAGCATGTGTCTAGCTTCTCCCCCTCTCCTTATAAAGCACTCAAAATTCAGTAAGGGGGGCGCTGCCCAGTGACCTCTAATCCCCCTATCCTCTCAACACTCCTGGGTTAGTCTGTCCTCTTGGGCCTCAAGATTGGAATGCAGTTTGAACAGATTCCTCAGCATGGAGGCTTTTTCTCTGTACTTCCCTGCACCTTCCCTACAATACAGAAATTCAGTCAGGTAAGGAGAGTCTTGGATTCTTTCAATGGTGGCATTCCTTAGGACCTCTGTAACCTGAAGCTAACAGGAAAGCACAGTGGGTGTTTGAGGTCTCTGACACCCCCTGGCTCTGGGCGGCACTGGGGTATGACAACATCTGCTGAGAGAGGCCTAGACACGGCAGGTGTGAGCATGTGGTGAATCTGTGCTCCCTCCGAGAAGCCTTTGCTGTGTGGGAACAGTGCTGGCTGAGGCCAGCATTCATCCTCACCTCCTCCGTCCTTGAGAGATCTGTGGAAGGTGGAGTTTCCTGAAATTAAGTATCCACTTAACATCGGAACCACTTCTTAAAGTATTTTAATTCCTTAGGTGACTGACAGCAGAGACTGTCTGGACAGTTTGTGAACCTGTCCAGAGCGGAAGAGATGGTTCAGCAGATAGGAGATTAATTAACTAACTGATCTTGGAGACGGCCAGAATCCTGTCCCAGCACCCTACCAGGCCAGGCCGCTCACTCACTGCCTGTAACTCTAGCTCCAGAAGATCTGACACCCTCTTCTGGCCTCTGTAGGCAGTTGCGTGTGCACATGCACACACATACAGATATGTATACATACACACTTTTTGTTTTAAAGAGCTTTTGTTCCTAGGTAAGCTCTTTCTTTTCTTTATGAACATAAAAATAAACGTCAAGAATTTCATCCTAGAGGGCTTTTTGGTTGGTCCAGGGGCAGGCAGGTCTTCCCTTGTGGTGACCATGGCAGTAAGGACAGAAGGTGAAGGTGTCTTCTTTTCAGAGTCTCCCTGGTATGTGCTGCTTTTATCTTGGGTCCACATGCACTGCTGACAGGAAGCTCAGGTTCTTCCTGAGAATTTCAGATGTAGACATGGAAGATAGCCACAGACTGTCAAGATATAAAGCCTTCCCTCTAAGTTAAGTAAACCAAAACTAAACCAATTCCTGCATGTGCTGCAGAGTCACAGAACTGGTGGAAGGTGTTTGTGCCCAGTCACTTAATGTGTCTGTGCTGCAGGTCTTCGGAAGTTACAAAGTTCTGAGTTTTGGTACCTGTGACTCTTAAGGGTAAAGAATTGCACACAGATGTCTTCCTACGGCACCTGAAGTAGGATGAGCTCAAAACAACTAAAGAATCCAGGTAGAGCTGGTCAGTGGTGGTGCATACCTTTAGTTCCCACACTTGGAGGCAGAGGCAGGAGATCTCTTGAGTTGAAGGCCAGCCTGGTCTACAGAGCGAGTTCCAGGACAGCCAGAGTTACAACAGAGAAACCCTGTCCCAAAAAACAAAAATCCAAAGGAAGGGGAAGGGGGAAAGAAACCAGGTAGCTAACCTGCCACATCCTTTCCTCATGGAAGATCCCTTGTAATGACTTAATAATTTGTAAATTATTCATCCAAAAGACACGATGGTTAAAGGCAATAATAAGCACACACAAAAGAAAAATACATAAATTACTAGGAAGCTTAAGAAAAATATTCAAGCTCAATTATAACCAGAGAAATGCCAAGTTTGAAAATCTTGTTTACCTAGTATGTGACAAAGATGAATATGAGTAAATATCTTGGCATATAATGCACAGGGCACGGGTACAGGGCGAGTCTGCACTCGCTGTAATGCACAGGACACGGGTACAGGGCGAGTCTGCACTCACTGTAATGCACAGGATGGGTACAGGGCGAGTCTGCACTCACTGTAATGCACAGGGCACGGGTACAGGGCGAGTCTGCAGTCGCTGTAATGCACAGGGCACGGGTACAGGGCGAGTCTGCACTCGCTGTAATGCACAGGGCACGGGTACAGGCGAGTCTGCACTTAGGCATTTTTAATAAAAAGGTGGTTTCAGAGTTATAAAGCTCCGTGGTTTCTAATAAGGGAAAGGCTGGGGTAACCTGAATATTTGTCAGTAGGAGACCAGTTAAATAAAGGTACGCTTTAGCTTTTAGAAGTAATGAGCTGTATTTCTATTTTTAAACACCTGTTGAATAAAAAATTAGGCTACAGAACTGTAGCTTAAAAATATACACAAAACACAACCTATATATCATGTATTGTACGGGAGAGCCCTAAGATGTGTCTTCTAACAGATCCCGAAACACAAGGTTGTTGGAGGGGTGATGACAACCACACTTAGAAAGCTGAGTGAATGGAAATACGAAGAGAAGGATGGTGAAGAGGTGGCATGCTACCTGCTCCCTAGAGCCCAAGTCTTTGGTTCTGTTTGATGAGTTTTATTTGAA
This sequence comes from Cricetomys ansorgei, assembly GCA_026225945.1. Classification (NCBI taxonomy): domain Eukaryota; kingdom Metazoa; phylum Chordata; class Mammalia; order Rodentia; family Nesomyidae; genus Cricetomys; species Cricetomys ansorgei. The sequence continues at coordinate 12,085,827 of JAMJFZ010004023.1, read as the reverse complement.
CAGAATAAAATGAGTGGGGGAAAAGCAACTTGTAGAAACTTTTAGAATTTCGCTGAGGTCAAAAATGTTTTGACACTAACATGTGCTTCCCATGTTGAATAAAAGGGTGGTCTACATGCTAATCTCAGCGCCTGCTTTCTTTATGGGAAAACCTGAACAGACGCATGCAGTGATGCTTGGGCAGCTTCATGTCGGTTGACTCATCTAGACAGATTAGACTAGAAAAGGAAACTGTTACTAAACTAACAGTTTTGTTATTACAACCAGGTCTGTTTCAAAGCTTTCAGTCAAGTAACTCTGATTAACTGCCACTTCTTTTTTTTTTTTTAGTTGCACTTGCCCACATTGCCAATTTGCCCAAGAATGTAATGCACACAGGAAACTAAAGGCATTTGTCTTAATGTGACTTGTGTAGCAGTTGGGTGTCCTAGGATAAAGGCACTAGAGATTATTAGTGAGATGCACATTCTTTGAGCATCTGCCTGTGCTCTTCTCCCAGGATGTTTAAGTTCACTGCCTCACTGGATATGCCAGCCAGCTTCCTTTCCTTTCCCCCTGTGTAAGTGTTCATGTATGTAGGGTGTTCACTGAGATCAGAGCTCAAGTCTTCCTCAGGCACTCTCCATCTTATTTTTTGAGACAGGGTCTGTCACTGAACGTGGAGCTCAGTATTCCTATCAGGCTGTGTGGCCACTGAAACCCTGGGACCCTCCAGTCCCCAGTGCAGGGTTGTGTGAGTGCTGGGGATCCAGTCAGGCCTTCATGATTGCACAGCAAACACTTTACCCACAGAGCCATCTCCCCAGCCCTGCTTGTTGTTCCCTCTATTCCATTCAGAAACATTTTGTTGAACAAGATTGTAGTATATTGTTTTCAGATTTTTCTATTTAAGGAATTAGATGCTGTGAAATTCATTAGTTTGTATGCTAACATAAAAATTTATTAAAAAGTATCAGCTGTAAAAATCTATATTGAAAGCAAGACAAAGCATTGACTTCCACTCAGTAGAGTGGCTACCAGCTTGCTAGTGTTCGTTGCCTGAGGGAAAGGAATTCCAGCATGAGGAAAGGCTTCTAAAAAGGCACAAAAACAAGTTACTGGCTTTTCCACACCTGCACCAACAGGCAAGAAAGCATTCACCAGGAGACCCCACAGTGAACAACACTCCGTGATGATGTTTGATTTTCACAGAACAAGAGCCGCATGTTTCGTGTACAGTTTTGTGGGGAGTCCAAGGAAGAGGCGCTGGAGCGCTGCTGCAGCTGTGTGCAGACCCTGGCTCAGTACATCCCCGTTCAGGTACCTGACAGCATCATCCAGGAGCATCAGCGGAGCCCAGGCCCACTGGAGGCAGGCGAAAGCCAAGGGAAGGATCCGCTGCAGGGGGTGAGTGCTGATGTGCTGGCTACACAAGAAAGCTGAGGATGTTCCTACGGTGAGGACAGGCGGAGCTGTCAGGTCCTGAATCAGGCTGCTCACAGCCTCCTCTGGCACCAGCTTCGGATCCAGTGTGCCTTCTCGCTCACATGCACACTTGCACATGCACTTACAGGCACAGTCAAAAAACTTTAAGTACCTAATATTGAGTGATCTTTTAAATTCAAGTTTCATACTTGAGCTTGCCAAAAGGCCAAGAAATAAGACAGGGATTGTCAGCTGTATTCCAATGTCATCACAGAGTAGGTGTTCTCAAAGTGCGATCCCTGGAACCCTCAAGGTCAAGACCATTTTCATCAAAGTAAATGCTACGTTTACTCTCAGTGGCCGCTTTGGTGGGACCAAAAGACTTGTGGATCGGGTTCTGGACACTACAAGCCAAGCAGTGGAATGAACTGCCAGCTGCCACACCCTTCCTTCGCATGGCATGCAGAGCTAGAAGGGGCTACACTGGAGGAGTGCTGGTTTCTGGAAAGCATCCAAGTGAGACTTTTGGCACTGGCAGCCAAACTGCCTCTACCCTTACAAAGCACCACGTGCCTCACAGAGATAAGGGCACCCCACGGCAGTGCAGCTGTCAGTAAGCATTTCAGAGGGAAGTGAGGCCTTTCACCCCAGGTAGCAACAGAATTGGTTTTAGACAGGATCTGCCCTCCAACCTGTGATCCTCCTGCCTCAGCCTCCAGGATGCTAGGATTACAGGTTTTTACCACTATGCCGGGCCTAAAATGTAACTTGAAATTAAAATCCTGGAAAACTTGTGTCTACTACACAAGTGTCAGGCCTTCTTCACCCAAAAGTCTTTTTGAGCCTCCCTAAGTGAGTGACAGAATGTGTTAACACCTGAAGTTATGTGTAGTTTACTGAACCAGTATCTATTGGCTGGCCAATGAATGGTGCACAAAGATTCTAAATGGCTATGGGAGAGCTATCCAATTGGTATTTCAATTGGGCAATTCAAGTTCACTGCTATGGTTTAGTCTGTGCTGCCTATGTACATTATTAATAAATACAGCAAGTTACGGTTGCATCACATGGAAACACACACAGATTGGGGCTGTGAGCTGGAACAGCAGGTGAAGGTTCCGGTGTGCTCCTCTAAAGTCTGGTCCCAAACTGTTGAAGTAGAAACATCCTGAAAGTTCTGAGTCTATTTTCAGGGACTCTTCTCATCTGTAATTTGGTGTTCTAGATAGATGAGACAGCCTGATGTTATGCAAAAGCCAGAAATTCTGGTATCTGAACAGCTCTGAGTTAGAGTCCTGGCCCAGTTTTGTGGTAGCTGTGTGATCTCAGGCAAGCCGTGAACCTCCTCTGTGAATTGGTGGCACAAATGCTGGGGAGGAACAGTGCCTGTCAAACAAAACAGAAACCACACTATCCATCACAACTACTGCGGCCAGCATAGCTACCTCCTCAGCTCTGCCCTTCCTGCCAGTGAGCAAAGATCAGAACTCCAGAGCCTAGAAAGAACAAGAGACTCACTGAAGCATCAGAGCAGAAAGCAAGGCAGAGCCACTGAGTACAAGCGCAACCTAGAGCAATCCTGTCTTCGACCAGATATTTCCCAAGTTGACCCTCAACTTCGGGCACACAAATCTGGATGCATGCTCTTAGTCTACCTGAAAAGTTAAGGCATGGCCAAATTCAGGTCATCCTGCTGCATCCAGGTGTATCATTTGCCAATACCTTGTCTTTTTAGTCTAAAGTAGTTGTTCCTGACTTTGTAGATAGGGATAATTCTCTGTGCTTTCTATTTAAAGTTCTTGAGTCATTCTTGGCTTATGTTTTAGTTTTTACTTTTCCTCAGCCTTGTAATTTTGTTAATTGTGGCCTCACCAGGTGTTTTTCAACCCAAGGGCTCCTGAGGCAACCCAGCACACCATAAGAGAGGGCTGGGCAGGGAGCGGGGGCAACGACAGGAAGAAGATTGGTAGTTCTTATTATGACCCTTTCTCTTTGTTAGCACAAAGGTCCAGAAACAGTAGAAGTAGTAGTAGCAAGGGTGAAGTCTATTACTATGTGCACAGAGCCTTCCTCTCCTGTGTTGGTAAGGCAGATCTCCTAATCAGGAGACCATCAGCCTCAAGTGTGGCCACCATCAGCTGCTGTTTAGTGCTGGGGAATGATATTTTGACTGACATCTTTCTTACCGGTACAGCACTATGTGAGCTGAACTGCACAGACAGCAGAGCTGGAGGATACTAGGCACCAGAGTTTGACTTCTTTAAACATAAGAAATAGACCACACAATCTAGGCTTATCTAAGGACTCCTGACCATATAGTCCTTTCCCATTCTCCACTCACACCTCACTCCTGCCTCAGCATTTTTCTCATTTTTTGATTTTAGTATCCACTAGTTCCCACTGTGTGTCCATCTCTACCGGAGGTGGGGTGGAAAGAGGAGTAACTTCCAAGTTGGTTTTCTGCAGCCAACTGACCAACAGCAAGTCAGCTTCCACATAAGACAGAAGGCAGGATTGAGCAGCCTCTGCTTCCAGCAGACAGACATATTTCCTAGGGACAAGAGCCCTCAGAGAAGAATTTGCTTTCTTTCTCTAATATACCCTCAGTTCCCATCTAGCACAGGACTCCTCTCCCCAAGATTAGCAGTGTGGCCACAGGTTCCCAGAGCATAACCAGGACTGTGGATGTGCAATGAGAGTTGAACTCCTAAGTAAAGCTGACACACTGGCTCAGCACACTTCTGCTTGGTTCTTACCAGGCTACAGAGTTCTAGAGAACAGGACCACTATCCTGTTTATCTAATGCCCATCCTGTATCATTCAGTGCCTCCTATAAAGTAGATACCAACAGTTGCTAGATCTAAGGTATTTAATGAAAAACTCAGAACTGCACAATGATCAAAATGAGATTCTTAAAATCTGTTGTTAAACTGTTGCCTCACAGTAGTCAGGGGTTCCCTATTTTGAATTTCTGTGATTCTAAGGGGCTACACACACATACAAGGCAGCACATGGTATTCCTGCTGCCTTGGGTGATAGTCCTGAGTTGTGCATGGGTCTTGGATAGAAGCATGTTATGGTGGCTAACAAGGCCCTAACCGCCCATCAGTTCCTTAGACCACCAGGTAGATACTTGTGCTGTGGTAGAACAAGTAAGCAAGCTCTCACCAGGACCGTCCTTCCTAAGTGTGATTAATAACTACTTTTATTGATGTGCTATCTTTGAAGGTGAACTCTTGGAGCTGAGGACTGAAGAGTGTGCTACCACACTTCAGTCCAGCTAAATCTCTAATCCCCTCCTCTTCTAACTGTATGTTTCTCTGCAGCCCTATGTGGACCTGGAGCAGCAGGTGTGTATGGCGGCTGGCACTGGCGCTCTGGAGGGAAGGACTTCAGTGATGCATCTAGCTCAGGTATTTCTGTGCTAGGTTTTGTCCCTAAAGATAGTAGTCCACAAGAATCTGTATTCCTCCTTGTTTCTAGTAAAAAACCCTAAAGTATTAATAAACAGAAGATAAAGTCAGGGACAGATCACTGCCATTTCCTCCTGCTCTGAGATCACACAGGATGACATGTGCAGACTGCCTGCCTGAGGAGATGAAGAAACTGGCCTAATGTACTTAATTAAATTAATTCTTAAATCACCACCTCCCCAAAAGAATAAAAGAATTCAATTTACTTTTGGAATTAATATTTGTAAACTATTCTAAAACAAATACCAAACCAAATCTGGACTCTGCAATTCCTGCAGGGCCAACTTTCAGTACTACAGCCTCAACTAAGGAGCATGGAGAGAGGAGGAGGAAGGTATAAAAAAAATCCCCACTGCTATTTTTCTGAACATGGGCTCTGGTAAAGCTGGCCCTGGAACCATTTCCAGAACTATTAACATGAACACCTCAGTTCCAAGGACATGGGAGGAAAAGCCAGTATATGAGCTACCCATGCCTACAGACCCTTATCTCCAACACCCAGTTCTTTAAATCCACAGACCAACAGCTGTATGCCATAGCTCATACACAAGTGTCCCTGGCTACACAGTAAGCTTGGTGAAGTCTGCCCAAGCCCAGGGAGCCTACCCAGACCTTTAAAAAAATATTACAGGGCCCTTTAGAATCTTTTACTTGCTGATTTTAATTGCCTTACCACTCAAGACCTCCTTGCAAACAGCTTCTGCCCACTTGCAGCTCTGTTCACACTTACAATTACTGGCTGTCCTCTGCTAGAACCCCGAGGATTCTTTGGTTCACTATATTCTGGCTGTACCAGGCAAGGGCTCATGCCAGCAGCTCATGCTTTTACAGAATCAGCATATTTATAGATGAGCAAGGATGAGGAGTCCTTTATCTAAATAGCACCTATTAAATTTTGTGAATAGTAGTACATTAAGAAAATAAGGGCTTTTTTGGGGGGTGGGAGTGTCTGGCTTACCACTAAAAATAAAATGAGGCAGTTAGAGATAAAGAACTCAAGAGACTGTGAGTTTGAGGGCATGCTGGTCTACAGAGTGAGTTCCAGGACAGCCAGAGTTACAACAGAGAAACCCTGTCTCAAAAAACCTAAAAAAAAAAAAAGAAAAGAAAAAGAAAAAAAACTCAAGGCAGCAGGAAAACAAACATTTATCATACATGAGGCCCTGGGTTTAACCCTCAACCTGAACCCACAGAAAAAGAGAAAAAGACACAATTCTTCTCTCTCAATAACATAGCAATTGTGAAAGTAAAAAACCTCGTCCCTTATCCAGCAGAATGCAGAGGTGACTGAGCAGGGCAACATGCTGTGCTCTTCCTGAGGACACACTGCATCAGTGTCATCCCAGCAGTTGATGACACAGCGACAAGGAGACCAGAATCAGAGTCAGCACATGTTCGCTCTGACCTTTGGGGCATGTCATCTTGTGCATACAAAGTTGGATAAACTTCTTGGAAGCCAACTGTATAAACCAAATTTAGTATTATATTTTCTTAAAACTGCATTTCAGCTCTATGTTTATCATAACACTGTTTACAATTAAGAAGGGTGCCAACATAAATGTTTACTGTCCTGAGTGGCTCAAGTACAGTGTTACTACAGATAGATCAGAACTGTGATCAGGGCCAGCAAGGTGGCTCAATAGCTTAAGGTGCTTGTCAGGCCTGATGACCGGAGTTTGATTCTCAGGACCCATGAGGTGGAAGAAAGGAACTCATTCCAGCAAGTTGTTCTCTGACCTCCACATGTGTATCATGCCAAGTTCCCCCAACCTCCTCCAGCAGCAAGTAAATCAAACTGATGTCAAGCCCTATCACTGGCATAGAGAAATATTACAGCACATGGATTTTTTTAAAGCTCTGAAATAGTATCATTCCATTTCTATAATATACTAATTTGAAAGAATATACACTGTGGTGATGTTTATAGTGGCTCTCAGTGGAGAACATGACTGCATATTATTTTTGTTTTCTCTTTATTTCCTTTAGGCAGAATCTGAAAACCCAATTTGAATTTAGAAAGGTAGATTTCCATTATCAATACATGCTGTTCTTAGAGAAACATTCTTGCACCCAGAGTGAAGCCATGCGGTACACCCATAGAGCCCATTATCTTTCTGACAGGAGTTATCTACCTGACAGCATTAGTGTGAGGAGTCTGCTAGACACATGGGCCAAAGAGTCAAAACTAAGCAGGTCCCAACAGAGCTGAAACCCACTGCCTCCGTGTTGGTCAAGAGATGACACATCTTCCAAACTGTCAAGCACAGTCAGACTTCAGTTTGAACTCTAACATTTACATGCTGGTAACTTATGAATTGATTTTTCAGGGTTGGTGGTGGTGGGCACACATGAAGCCCTGGGTTTTATGCCTGTAACCCTAGTATTCTAGAAGTAGAGGCAAGAGGACCAGAAATTCAAGGTCACCCTTAGAAACATAAGAGGTTTAAGACCACCCTGTGCTACTTGAGACCCTAATGAACAAAACCCCAGTCAATCTCAGTGCTGAGGTTTTAGGTATAACACACTACTTTTCTTCACATGGGTTCCTGGCATTCAAATGTGGGTCCTTTGCTAAACTGATCTAAGGAGCCCAAACTAGCTCCTTAATTGGTTTTAACATGCTGGTTACTCAAAGCCATATGAATGTCAAATAAGCACATGAAATGATGATCAGTCAGTATTACTTATTAGGGAAATGCAAGTTAAAACTACAATTAGACAGCCCTGCATGTTTGTTAGAATGGTTGAAATTAAAAATTCACAGGGCCAGTAAGATGGCTTAATGAGTCGAAGTACTTGCCAGCCAAGCCAGATAACCCAAGTTCTGTCTTGGGGACTCTAAAATTCCAGTACTCCTATGGCAAGATGGGAAGCAGAGATGAAAGAATGTTTTGAAGCTCAGTCCAGAAACAACAAGAGAAGTCCTTTCTTAACAAGGAGGCAAGAAAGAACTGACTGCTAAAAGTTGTCCTCTAACCTCTATATGCACATTGTGGTATGTGTGCTCCTGCATTTCCACACGGTCACAGTAAGCAGAAAACCTACAGTACCAAGTGCTGGACTTGAGTACAAAATGATTTGCCTTAGCAGTTTGTCATAAGCTAGACAACACTTACTATATGACCCAGCCGTGCCACTATGTATTTGCCTACTTTAATAAAACTAAATTTAAAGAGGCACACTAAACATGCCTGTAATCCCAGTATTTAGGAGGTGAACACAAGAGGGATGTAAGTCGAAACTGTCTAGGCTACATGGTGAGATCCCATCTCAAAATAAACCTTCTGAATGCTTATAGCAACAAAAAGCAAAACAACCCAGGCCAAGTGAAGGATGCATTAATTCTGGTATATCCACAAAATGGAATATTTAATTTTTAAAAAGGGAATGAATTACAGATACACTTAACATTAACCCATATTAAGTGAAAGAAGCCAGAGTACAGATGTTCTTCAGCTTACAATGTGGCTATATCTTCATCAAATCATTGTAAGATGAAATGTGTTAAAAATGTTTTAAACCACATAACTATGAAACATATAGCTTAGCAACATCACTGTCAAGTACAGCCTGTTGACCTTCACACCTGTGATGGGCAGCCGGAGATCACCATGCTGCCACCATCACCAGAGAGAGTTCTTGTGTTGCCCAAGGAAAGGCCAAGTGCAATTTCTACTGAATACAGATTACTTTTTATTCCACTGTCAAGAAATCAAGTTGGACACTCACTAAAAAGAGACTCTACACTATGATTTATTTTACAGAATATGACATTTTTGAAAAGGCAAAGTAAAGGTTGGAGAAGAGATTCATAGTTATCAGCCTTAAGCATTTGACAACAATCAACAGCACAAGAGAATTTTTAGGACATAAAACATCCTGTACTTTGATCTTGGGAAAGGTTGCATGTGTCTGTCAAATTACTCAGATGTCTCCCGCTCACCTCCCCCCAAAAAAACAAAACTTTAGTCTTTTCGGTAGTCAGTTTACAACGACCACCTGCCCATACTCCAACTTTTTTTTGGGGGGGGAGGGGGGAGGAGATGGTTCCAAGGATCAAACTCTGCACTTTATCCATGCTATGTAAGTATTCTACTACTAAGCCATATGTCCAGGTAGATGACCTACTTATTCCATTCAGAATCGAGCTTCCACATGAACAGTATTATTAGCACACTATTTGCTACCTGGATCTCAACTTTATAGATAAATCAATACATTACCTTAAGGATCCAAGTTTATCTTGTTTTCTGACTATATCCACAAAATGTAGATAGAGCTGGGCACAGTAAGTAGTACCTGCCTATAATCTAGGAATTTAGGATGCAGAAGCGGGAGGACCATGGATCTAAGACCAGCCTGGGTGATATAGTGAGACACTAGGCTAGGTTTTTTTTTGTTGGGATTGGGGGGCAGGAGGGGGAGAGTACAAGCATGCCAGAATGGGATGAGGAAGGAAGGAAATGTAGATACAAAATTATAAATGTGAAAGTTAAGTGTAGAAAAGGACTTCTTTTTTGGTATGTGTTTTTCTAAATTTTAAGGTGATATTTTCTGTGTTTTATTATCTGGGATAGTATTCCCACCTGCAGTCAACCCCTCTTTTGGCATCCCTGCAGACAATCCTGACATCGGAGAAGTTGCCCCTAGTCTATGAACAATCTTCATGGGGAGCAGGAGACTTGGGCCCTTTTCTACGCTTATGCCTCATGGACCAAAACTTCCCAGCATTTGTGGAAGAGGTGGAAAAGGAACTTAAAAAGATCACAGGGTTGAGAAACTGAAGCCCTACAACCCCACGTGCACTTAAGGAATTTGAATAAAGAGTATTAATCCAAGCACCTTTTATCAATGTTTTATTGTTAAAAACAGGTGAGTCCACTTTTTTGTACACCATTGCACTTCAATAATTACACAGAACACAAGTACATGCATCTACAGTTAGTACCACATGAGAACCCAGTCAGGTTATAAAATCTATCATCAATCATTAAATCAATGTGAAAAATACAGTGTCAAATCAAAAGGTGTAACTAGAGTTGCATAGAATATCACCATGCTATTAACATTTCAGGGTCATTGAAAACAAAAGGGAAATTATAAAAGTTGCCTTGATCAAATGTACAAGAATAAGGTTCGACACACCAGTGCAAAAGATTTCAGAATTTACATGATTTGACAAAAAGAAAAGTCACTTAAAAAGCAATCATACATATATACTGCAATTCATTATAGCCGTTCAGTGGACTGTTCCAGGTTCTTAAAGTTATAGGGTAAGCCCTTGAATGACAAACTTAAGTTTATATTCTCAATTTTATGTACCAGAACTGCAGTTTCCTCATCTGACAACAGACAATAAGGAATGAATATCAGCAGCTTAAAAATCAAACAAGCATTTATTTTGGATTTCTCCCACCCCCAAAAATATAAATATATATATATATTTATATACTGTATATATCTGTAGGTTTTGCTGTACTTTACAAAATGATCACTAGATGGCAGCAGTGCATTTAGAGCTTTGCCAATTTAACAGCTGCATAAGTAAAAAAATGGCGCATGCATGATCTGATCCCCAGAGGACCTTTTTACTTCTATTTAAATATTTTAACAAAGGGAGAGGAGGGGAAGCAACATTCACAGCACATCAAGCCCAAAATAGTTTACACCTTCTACACTGAAGCATTGTTTAAAATGTACCTGGCTAGGTCACCCTTATAGGAGAGGCTAAATAAGGCATGCTTTAGACGGTCATTGTGGTGTTGCTCACTTGAAAGGGAGAGACCAAAGAGGTCCAAGCAGAAAATTTAGCAGGTCATGTTGCCACCGTGTTCAGGAACCTAAAGAGCTGTAAAGAGAAATATTTGGAAATTGAACATGCATGATCACTCACAACTATGCCAGTGCCACATTAAATAAAGCTTTGGTTCAAACAGCATGCTCAGGGATGTGGTATGAACTTCTGATCTCCATGTGCCTAAGCATGCTGGCCCTGCTGCCTTATGGCCACCATCTCTGTCTTGCCTTCAGCCGAGATCACACATGGTACTAATGGGCCTTTGGGGATAATCTGCCTAAGGAAGGTAACAATTTCTTTTTACTTCTTTTTTAAAAATGTAAGTAGGCTGCAATGCTTGCAAGGTAATTATTGTGAAATGAGCCTAATATAAATATGTGGGTCAACACAGCTGAAAGACATTCCTTTCCATCCACTACAGTGAACAGAACTTGTTCCATCAGTATCAGCTATTCTGAAATTAACTATAAGGTCTTACCACATAACACCAACTACTGAAGAATTTGTAGCAAGGTGAACAGAGGCACATTTCATTTGAATAGAACTTTTAAATCTCTAAAGAAGGCCATACTTACATTATAAGCAGTACTTAATTTGTGTTTCTCTGGCGCAAGTTTTTATCTTTGTGATTGTTGGTAGAGTTGGTTTTCCTTTGGAGGAAAAATTGCACGGTGTGAGTTCAACCTGTCACATTGTTTGAAAAGTGCAACACATGGAAACACAGAGACTCTTCACTTCCTTCCATCCCTGGTGTAGTAGCACAAACTCTACTAACAGTGTGTAACAATATTCTTTACATAAAATACCTCCTACTTTCAACTGATAGATCCTTTAGACTCCCAAGGCAGATAACATACAGGTAACTTTCCCTTAGATTTCTGAACTACAATTTAGTTACTTACAAAGCAAGAGACTCGCTCCTTTGAACACTTTATTTCTTAACTGATGAAAGGTAACCAGCAACTAGGCATGTTGAGCCCTCTGGCCATTAACCTGTTAGCCACCAACTGCCCTTCTTTCTTCTTAATCTCCAACTCTATGAAACCCTAGTAGCCTTGGACTCATCCCATGGTTATAGCTCCATCTCTCTTGGATGTCAGCAATTTGTTAATGGAACTACACAGTTTATCTAACTCTGCAGTCTAGTTTGAGGTTAACTTGGTTGCTTGTCCTGTATTATTAGTTTAAGCATGTTAAATGCGTAAGTCTTTTTCTTTTACATACTATTCACTTATATGACTAAAAACAAGAACTGGCCTAGGAATCAAGAGGTCTTTAGAATTATGTCAGGCTTAAAAGTGTACACTGCAACTTTCATTGTAAGGGAATTGCCTTCTCTTACAATCTTTAGTATTCCTTTTGACTAAACTGCAAACACAAACAACTCAATCAGAAACTGTAAAATCATGTTCAATGAAGTACTCACATTGGCCCAGCTGGTTCATCATCTATTGAGGTATTCAGTTTTTAGTAATCCATGAGATGTAAGAGAAGAAAGGAGAAAACCATTAGACTCTGCCTAAGAATGAACAGGACAGTAAACTGCAAGTGGCAAACATGACTATTCATAGCATTTATTAAAGGCCATTCCATCTGGAGGTGCAAAACACTCATGAAGTTATTTCTAGATTCAGTTTTAATGGCAGATATGCTGTTTCAATGGTTTTAGTTAACACTTTGAATGCTCATCATGAAAAACTGCAACTGTAGCGGACAGATAGGCTGCAATATCATTGTACTCATCTTGTCCCCAAGTTCCAGTGGTTCACTCTTAGATGAGAAGACAAACCAACATTTCAGTTGTAAAATCCTGCTGTTTGGAGAATGTATGAAGTTCTTTAATGTAAATGGATGTGTACATCCTATGCATTTAACCACACATCCTCACTTCCCCAGAGGGCACTGTTTTTCCTGCTGTTTTACAATCTTTATTAAGGTGGTCATTAATCGGAAGAATGAAACTGAGGTAGAAGAAGCCATAATATTTCAACCTAATCCTTGGCTAGCCATGCTTAACTGGGCCAGCAAGACACATAAACGAAGCAGAAGATGTTCTGTGACATCACAGGGAGAGCTGAACAGTGACACCCCTTTAAAAAAAAAAGAGACTACACACAAAAATATGGGCTCACTATTGTGCCCTGGCCAAAGCAAGAAGAACCATGAGATAGTTGTTTGTTTGCTTAATTAAAAAGTTTTTGTTATTTGCATTTAGATAATTCTGACAACTTGGTCTCTCAGTAGATACGCACACATCAAGAAAATGTTATTTAAAAAACCCACAAAGGGGAGGGAACAAATAAGCACCCTTTGTTTTTGCTGTACAAAACTTGGGTGAATTGAAGATTTTATTAACAGTTTGATTTCACTGAAGGCATCTAGAAAAACTCAGCAGGATTCCACAAGGGGGCTTGGTGCACATGAAGCAGTCATGGAGATTACAGTCTTGGTGTAGGCATCTGCAGGAGCACATGTCAGGAGTAATGTCTGTCAAGGAGACATTGCTCCACCTGTTCCTTTCAGGCAACGAAGAGGCAAAGCCACCGCCAGCACACAGTGACTGGAGCAAAACAGGATTCAAAAAAAAAAACAAAAAAACAACAACAAAAAAAAACTAACCACAAACCAATGATTCATCAGCAAAACAATAGGCTAGCAACATACTAGGGTCCACAGGAGTCCACTACTAACAACAGTACACTATTAAAACAGGTACAGATAACAAACTAGGACTCAGGACACCCAAGACATCTGTTTGCTGTATGCAGTGGAAAAATACAAAGACATACCATGTACTAAGACACACAAGCCCAGCCTGAGCCCTCCCCTCACCACAGCCTACTGCTCAGCACCTGGGGCAGGCCAGTCAGATAACATGCTAGAAGCTAAGCACCTTGGGAATTTAAAGAAGACACAGGAACAAACTGATTAATTTTAGTGTATACCCCAAAATACAAAATTCTAATGCAAGACAGCCAAATCTACTCCCAACTTTAAAAAAAAAAAAACAGGAGAGGAGGAATCACAACAGCAAGGCCAGTCTTTTTTTAGCAGGACACTTAAGACTAACCCAGCACACTTCACACCAGTCCTTTCTTTTGGCTTGGGGGTATACCCTGGTGTCTTATTAGAAATAAGACTTTCCAACTTAACAAGCTGGCCACATGCAAAGGTTTGCACGTGAGTATGTGAGCAACAGTGTCTCTGGTGTGGCTGCCATCCCTGAAAGTGGGAGCAGCCGTGAATCACACTGGATCACACTAAATCCCAGGAACCCCCTTTCATTCCTGAACCCACTTGGACACCACAGAGAAGAGAACTCCCCTGCCCTCCCATGAGCCACTGTCTGCGGCATCACTCTCCCATACAGGCCAGACAAAAGAACACCTTGACCTCCACAGGAAGGTCAGGAGAGAAGAACAGAGCTACAGAGAAAGGCACAAAATAAAGTAAATGAGGACTAAACAGCAAACTAAAAATCCAAATTAGTTGTGAAAGTGAATGAAGTAAACTTGAAGAAAAGTGTTAACATTATGAACTGTGCATTGTATAGACTGAAGCGGAGATTAAACAAACTCCAAAAGCATGCATATCGCTCACTTACCACCATGTTTTAAGGGTTTGATGCAATTGAAGGGGGAAAAAAAAGAAGTCACAGTAACCGACAAATATCAACATACCCACAAACCCTCAGGCCAAAGCTGCCTTAAACAAAGACTTCTCTCCACCTGGGGATTACTCACAGCCACTGGCTAGATGAGAGGAAGAGGACTGAGGGGAGAATGAAACAAGATGCTTCTGGAATTCATCTGTTGAGTGTGAAGTTCCTGGTGGAGTGGTGTACACACTGATTTGCCTGCATGTTCTTTCCTTGCTGAAAGTATGGCTACCTTCAAGGACTCCAACCCTGACACACACCTCTCTTTCTAGAGAGGGCTCCCTACTAACTATACAACATAAACTGATAGCTTTAGATTCAAAACACCCAAGAGCTGATTCTGGTCAAAGTTCCTATGCCACTGCAATCACCTCTCACTGAGGGTTTTTTGTCTCCTTCCCTTTTTTGTGGGGTGGGGTAATAGGATCTTATATCCCAGGCTGGCCTAACTCCCTACATAGCTGAGGGTGACCTTGAACTTAGTCCTGCCTCCACCTCCTAGGTGCTAGGACTCTAGGCATGCACTGCCATGGATGTGTATAGGTTGTTGAAGATCAAAGTTAGGACCATGCCTGACAAACGAGCCCCCTACCAAGCAAGCTACATTCCCTAGCCAGCCCCCCAACTCCCCAAAAGGACTTCCTATCTAGCCTAGGCTAGCATCAAATTCACAATCCTGTCTGAAGCGCCCAAGTGCCAGAATGTATTATGGTTTCTGAATCAAACTTAAATTTTGCCTGATCTACGCAGGGTTAACACTAATCCCAAGAGAGAGAAATAATGGTTACTTTAATCGTTCCCCCTTGTTTCATCTGACTGCATTTTCTCTTAAGGTACTTGTGACTGACCCGTTACGACACATTGAATGTGTTTTAGGTGTCACTTTTAAAAAAGTTATCTCTTTTTCCAGAACTCTGGCCTGCTGTGAAGCTCCATATGCTACCAAATGGTTTGATCAACTAACAGATTTTGAACTGTCAGAACAATTTTTCAGTGCAAAAGAACTCAGATCATAATTACTAAATTAAACAGTGTTCTCCCTCCTCTGCCCCCCAAACCTGCAAGTACCTTCTCTACCAATAACTTAAGGGAAGAATCCATTTGACCAACTTGCAAAATTACCCCCAAAATAAAAGATACTCTGATGCTAGCTAGCATTTTCTTTCTTAAATCAGCTGTTTTAACTGTTTTAAATGCTTGTGAAGACACCAAAATATCTAGTAGAATGGAAGGCTCCAAGACTAAGCAGTTTCACCCCAGCCTCCTTCTCCTAGTGAGCAGAAGGAATCCTGGGAGGGACATACTAACTGCACTTAAGCTGTGTCAGAAAGGGACTAAAACAAATGTGGCTCCAAGTATGAGTCCAGTTGTAGCAGAAGGAAGACTATACTACTTAATCTCAGGAAGAATATTTTTAAAGAAAAGGCAAAGCTCGTATGTGACTCTATTACTGACTTGGTACTAAGAACACTAAAAGTGAAAGTGGGTGTGTAAATAACCTATGAGATAACTTATGTGGCACTGATCCCCAAAAAGATCTAATAGGTGACTAAAGGACGGTGTGTTTTCCTCTGTGAGTTAAAAGGACCAAAGCTGCTTTCAAAGAAAACAGTTAACCTCAACCACATAGATTTTCAGTGTGAGAAATCTAAAGGGATGCATGCTTTCTAATTAAACTCTGTAGGTGTGTTCTTTTATATTGTCGCACTGTTCACTGAATACTTAAGGAGGTAAATTACCAGTAACTTCAGACTACTGAAAATATAAATATATGAATTCCTAATTAGAGTTAATTGAGGCTCAAGTAAACCATGAATGTTGATAATAAACTGCCTATTTGGTAAAGAAAAAGTATACCAGGACTACAAAAACTTCCCGTTTTCATAGTGGCATAAATAGGTTAGCAGATATGATTATAGGTATGATTTCCATCACTGAAACATTCTGAGTTCATATCAGACAGAGTGTACATCTTCATTCATCCTCAACAGACTACAAATATATATATATATATATATCTGCAAGTAAATTTAGGGAGGAGCAAATGATAAGAAAGCAGCCTATCAGTTAGTTTGCCATCCGCATGAATTGAGGATGGAGTTGAGGAGAAATTTAACAAAAAAAACCCTACAACATAAAGAAAACTCATGGAAGATCAACACACACACACACACACACACCCCTCTTCCAGAAGAAAAGCCAAAAATGGAAGAGGGAGATGGAAGCAGGGAGAAATCTGAGAATGCTGGACATGGGGCAGGGATGTGGAGATGGAAAATGGACCCTGGACCACACTGGCTGTCAGGAAAGGAGAGAAAGTGAACAATGCAATCATTTCAGAATCCCACATTTTCACCCATTCCAACAACAAAGAAGTAAAAGCTGCTTGCATAATAGTCTCCCAAGAGATCAGTGCAAGGAGGTTTTACTTTGCACTTACCCTGCAGTCATCTGTTTTATGTAGAGTTCATTCACTGTATATAGTAAGTTAGCTTATTATTTTCCATCCAGAAAGTTGTTCAGAGGATTGGCTCTGCTGTACCCCCTACCCCCATTTCAGTTTAACCACCAAGGAACTCTTAAGAAGATAGCTGCTTCCATGAACAGGCACCTGCTTGTCAGAAAGAACTACTGCTAACCATTTCTAAAGTCTAACCTGAAACACACTGGGACAGAAACATTAACACAAGTAGCTTATAAGACTGGTACCTTTGATGGGGACAGCCTAAGCCAATGTATAACTGTGAAAATGGCAGCCACCCTGTCTTAAATTTAAAAACCAGGCTTTGAAACCTATCTATTTTTGCCTTTTCTCAGCTGACTTTTTGGCTCCTGAACTTTATAAAGGTTGAACAATGTGGCATTTGGCACAGCTAGTGTTGTGTCTGTTTCAGTCTCTTTCTGGTCTTTTGGGATTTTTTTTCCCTTCCAGTGGTGAGGAACGGGTCTTGTCCTTTAACACTGACCTAAATCTAAGCTCCTAGGCCCCTATTTGGCAAAGATTTAAAACATTCTAAGGGGATGATGGCCCTTTTTAAGAATGAAATGTAACTGTTCCCTAATAGCCAAGTTGCAAACACATGGAAGATAGGCAACATTCTCCCTCCCTTTCCTCCTAGGTCTGAACACACATACAGCACTATACCTTGGAAGTCCTAATATTTAACCGGGGGGGGGGGGGGGAGTTGTAGAAAAGGGCATCAGGGACTCATTAAAATCCCACTTCATAGAATGAGAATGCAAAACTGAGGACATCCTTTGTTGCAAGGAATTGGACAAAGGCCCCTCTGCTACTCCCATCTTTCCATTCAGCTCACTGATGAAAAGTATATCGGGAGAGGAGCCCACCAGGTATTCCTGCAGGGATGAATGTCAAAAGACCTCCTCACCAATCTTAGTACTCATCTAAGACTCTACTCTAGGCAAGAGATTTAAGAGCTGCTGAGAAGAAAAAGTGGTTGTTGCTCTCAAACATGTTCTTTCAGAGTCTAAAGCCATGCCAATCCTGTACTCTCTCCAAGAAGAGTACAAGACCTCACTTTAGTGCTGTCCACTGAAAGATGTGGTATGTTGTGGAGAGAGGGCAACACACAGCAATTCTATTGCTCAGCAACATGGATCCATCAACTCTAGGGGAGGACACCGTACCACAAGTTCAAGATGGTAGTCTGAGCCTGGGGCACATCCTCGAGCCTAGTCAGTGACAGGCAAAGGTTGACCAATAAATTTCTATTTACTGATACAGTATTATAGCTGATAGTGGTGAAGATAAGAGGCTTTCAGAAATCTGAAATACTAAGTGATACAAGCTACCACAAGTAGGTTCTCTGTTCTATTCACAGGGTTAGAAGTGAAATCCACAACAAAATATACAAGACTTTCTCAAAGCTTTCCCGATTTTAAGCATATCCCACAATGTAAGAATGCCAGTCTTATACTTTCTAATAATGGTTCGAGGTGGTTCTACTCCCATTATATCTTCTGTAACTCTGGGCCAGCTGGAAGACATGCCCTAAAGTGTGGGCTGTGGAATTGGCACTTAGCTGTCTTAAACCTAGAAAGTAAGCTACATACATCCTCCCTACCATTCTTATCTGTGAGACACAGACTTTTAGAAAGGACAGAAGGTAAGAGAGCCTTAAAATCCTATCAAAGGGACCAACCAAAGGAAGCTGGCTTCTTCCAATGGCTTTCTGAACACAGTCTAAACTGAGCTGGGGCAGTTACCTACAAGGGCTATGCCAGGTAATCATGTGACAACCAATTAGATACCTTAAATCTGCCTGAAATGACAGGTGGCCTGTGATCTTGGGGTGGCTTCTAGGCTTGACTTGGATTCTCCTCAAGCTCAATCTGCCTGATGATCTGTGTTGAAGGAGGACAGAGCTGAACAAAGAGTTTGTTTGACAACTGCCCATTCACCACATGGCCTGAAGGACAAGGCCTAGGGTTTGGAGAGCACCTAAACAGGTAGAGAGCTAATTATATCTCTAGGTGGCTAATACAAAAAAATTGTAGAGGGATAGGGAATACAAATTAGTAACCACTATGAAAGTTTTCTTTCTTTTCTTTTGGTACTTAATCCAAGTTTTTATATTCCTCTTTCAGAACTGGGAAACTACCCAAGGAACCAACCCCAACTTTATTGTTTTGCTGGGATGTTCTTACCATCAGGAACCTCATCTGGCCTCTTCCTCTTCTCATACACAACAATGATCACCACAAGGATGATGATTTCAGCCAGAATTCCCAAGAAAGGCCAAAGTGGGGCAAGGTGGCTCCGTACCCTGAGGACGGTGAAAACGGAAGTAGTGCCAATGGAGTTGGTGGCATTACACTCATACACGCCAGGATCTTCTGTGATCTGGAGATTCACAATATTCAGTTCAGTGTAATTCTCCTTGTTGATGATAAAGAAGCGACCAGAGTTGTTGGAAATTTCCTGGGGGTGGGGGAGTGAGAAAAAAAGCAGGTCAAAGTAGATTAACTACCCAAGGGAGGGTGACACTGTTCTCCATTCACTATACTGGCTGGAATGAGACACCATGTTTGTTCAAAGGATTCTGAGCACTTAATTGATGACTTCTCTTCAGTGTTCAACACACCCCTAGTAGAAATGGGGTACACGTTTCCATTATTGTTGATTCTGTGAACTTCTCTAACTTCCAGATTGAGTGGAGTCCTGTTGCTTACAGATCTCCACTACAGATTAACATATGCTGCTTTAAATAGCAGGGTGAAAATAACTGTAGCAGTAAGACGATGGGAAGTAAGGTATCCATTGTCCGGCATATGTAAGAATCTCAGAGCCAGGACATTTACTTCTTCACTTCATCAGTCCTGACAAGACTTGAAACTTCTCTCAGAAGCAATGTTAAAAATTTGTTCACAGGAGGGAGCAGGGAAAAATTCCTAACTTCCCTTCCAGAATTCTGGGATTAAAGAAAAAACTATTCAACCAATCAGCAAGTATCTATTAATTAATATATACCTACCCATACATTCCATATCCTACTAAGGGAAGTTAAGATACACATGGAAAATCCTGACACAAAAAATACGCAAGAAATCTGGCTTCAAAAAGGAAGTAGAGAATTACATGGGCAAATACATCTGTTATGCCAACCTGTCAACTTGATTTCCATCCCTGGAACCTAGTGTGACAAGAGAGAACACACTCCCCAAAGTTGTTCTTTGGCCTCAGTATGTGTGTAATGGTACAAAGTGATGGCAGACATCCAAAGAGGTGACTGACTTCAGATTTTTTTTTAAAGCAAAAGCCAGTACAGGATGGAGAATTCTGAGGTATTGAGGAGTCATTGTAGCAAAGCCAGAAAAAGCTTCAAAGAGCTGGCCTTAGCACAAGGTCATGGAGGAAGGGTAACTCTGACAGGTATGGAGCGCTCTAGGCAGTGCACATCTGTAAGATAGGAGTACGATGGCACATGAGCATGAACCGTAAACTGTTCTAAAGGGACATGGGTAGGAAGGGGGGCACTATGTATCTTCATCCTGCACTAGCAACAACTAATACTTAAAAAAATTAGCATGGAGAAAAAAGATTACCCTTCATATTATCCCAGTTACAGTACATTTGAAATGGGGAACTCAGCCTTCACAGTGATATTCCAACTTCATCTTTCAAGAGATGAAAATATCAAGTAATTTCAATCAGTTTTAAGAAAAGCCAGAGACTTCCTTTCCAATGACCAATAGAGAAAATAGATATTCCTTCCTAGCACCTTAGAAACACAATGGCTTTCCCTTAAAATACGAAGCTCAGTATCTTCATCTCCCAGCTCCTCATTTTGATCCTCTTTATTAATGTATTTCTTTTCTTTTTTTTAAAGAGGGTGCTAGGATTTTCACTCTTAGAAATTAATTTTTTATAATTTATTTGTTTATTTAGTGTATGAGTGTTCTGTCTGCATGTGCATCTGCATGCCAGAAGTGGGTACCAGAACCCATTGTAGATGGTTGTGAGCCACCATGTGGTTGCTGGGAATTGAACTTGGGGCCTCTGGAAGAACACTGGCTTCTTGTAACCACTGAACTATCTCTCCAGCCGCCATTAGTGTACTTCTAAAATCACTGTTGACACTGGAAATATCAATACCTAACATTTTCTGTCAAGAGGTCACAAACTGGGAAATATACAGGACTGAAACAAAACTATATATTATCCTTGATTTTGCCACTAATTTACTTTGGTAATACTTCTTTTCCAAAGAAGCTAGATTAGATGATCTGGAGGGCCTTCCTAATCTGGGCATTAAGAGCAGAAGCAGATGTATGAAAATCCCCTCTGTCAGAAAAATTTCTGCTAGAAATTACTGATCAGAGAATAAAAGACTCCAAGGTCCAAGGCACTACTTAAACATCATCCAGAATAGCTCCATGGGAGCTAGAAGATGGCTCAGCGGTTATGAGCACTTGCCATACAATCATAAGAACCAGAATTCTGATGCCAGGGCACATGTTTACTAGTAAGCTAGGCATCCTGCACATAACTGTAACCCCAGCTCAGAGAAGGAGGGGAGACAGGAGGATTGCTGGGGCTTGCTGTCTTCCAGCCTGTCAAGAAAACATGAGCCTAAGGTTCAGGGAGAGGCATAGCACCTCAATAGCTGGGAAGTGGTAGAGGAAGACACCTAACAAACACCCTCTTCTGACCTCTACAAATATGCACAGGTAGGTGAACATTAGCCCACACAAATAAAGCTTAAGAATTATTTGGGGTTACAGAGGTGGTTCAGCAGTAACAAGTGCTTGCTGCTCTTTCAGTGGTCTGGAATTCAGTTCCCAGCATCCACAACAGGCAGCTCACAACTACCTGTACTCTTGCTCCAGGAGATCTGACACTTTCTTCTGGCCTCTGTGAGCACCTACACAAAAACATGCAAACTAAGAAATATACGAACACACTAACATACACATATATACACACAAACAGATATAAAATAAATAAATCTTTAAAAAAAGAATCATTCCACAGACTGGGAAAAAATGTTCTTTTGACTTTTTTTAAACAAATATTGTCAGATTACAAATGCCTATGGCTGCTCTTTGTTTCCACAGACTGTCCCTAGTTTTTATTTAGTATTTTCTGAATTCTAGGACCATAGTATCTTATAGTATCTTTTGGTCCCTTTTCTTCTGAAGAACAAACAAAAACAACCCATTACAAGATAGGTAGAATAACAGATTAGAATCATAGCAAAACATTTAGATTAGCATTAATACTGTGTTCCACAAAGAAGACAAGCAATCTAATCCTTTACCAGACAGACAGCTTTAGCTAGTCATGTACCTAGTCAATGTTGGATAGAGACTAACCTCCATATTCATGGTGTAAATTAATTCACTCCACAATAGCCCAAGCCATGCCTACATTCAAAGAAATAGTTGTAGCAGTAACTGGTCAAGATGTTTGGACCTCTTCAGGAAAAACTCCAGTAAGCATGGAGATCTAGGTATATGTACAAGGCTACCTGCTACTCACCTGGAACCCACCATTTTCCTTCTTGCGCCATATCCATTCTGGGTGGGGATAGCCAACTGACTTGCAATACATCATGGCATCCTGCCCTTCATTTTTGTTTTCACTCCGTTTATGGCCAGTGATGTCAGGAGCAGCTATAAAAAAGGTGATAAACCTGTTACCACCTGAGTAAGATATCAAAGGCCTTACCTACTGGCTCAGAATCCTGCTTTTAATGCTATCAGTCTTTATTAAAGCTGAATATGAAGGTGTGTCTAAGGAGCCTTTCAGATCAGAATAAAGTAACAGGACTAATTCCATTCCCCACCCCTATTTAACAAAGTAGCAAGAAAATATCAGTGTTATTAATCTAAGAATTTCTACCAATGAAGAACCTACTAGAAATATACACAAGCTCAACTGTCCTACTGCCCAAATACCTTCCTCAGAAAAAATGCAAACAGAAGCTTCTTCAAACATCTGCTATAACTATGTATCGTGTCAATGTCACATATTTTAAGGAAATGAAAGCTTCTTGAAGATCTAGCTACATAAAATCAAGCCTATTAAAAGATATGTGAAAACGGGATACATTCTGAAGAGCTACTTATTGAGTACCAAGTACCAGAGCTCTTCTAGGAACTAACATCAAGCCCACTGGGCTTAAGAAGGAAAAGAAAAATCAGGGACTTCAAACCAGCATCCGTGTTAGCACAACAGAAACCCGACTTGTGACAAGTGTGGTGGCATGTCTACTGGTAAGCAGAAGCCAGCATATAGAGATTTCAAGGGCAGCCTAGGACTATAGAAAAGAAACAAACAAGGTTGCTAAGCCTGACAGCCTGATTTAGATTCCTACAACCCACATAGTAGAAGGAAAGAACTACACACACACTATCCCCAACCTTCTCCTTCTCTCTCTCTCTCTCTCTCTCTCTCTCACACACACACACACACACACACACACACTTAAAAATTTTTTTTTAAATTACCCTAACATTCATATGGAACCAC